>VXAV01000556.1:57532-79101 GCA_013399715.1 Alectura lathami | reverse complement strand
CGTGGTAGGGGGCGGCGGCGGCGGCGGCGGAGGAGACCCCTTACCGGAGGAACCGCAGCATCCGCACCCCTTGCTGGGGGGGGACCGCTACGAGCACCCCGCGCCGCCGGCCGCCGGCCCCGCAGGACACCCCGGGGGCAGCGGGGAGCACGAGTGCTGCGAGCGGGTGGTGATCAACATCTCGGGGCTGCGCTTCGAGACCCAGCTCAAGACGCTGGCGCAGTTCCCCGAGACGCTGCTGGGGGACCCCCGCAAGAGGATGCGCTACTTCGACCCCCTGCGCAACGAGTATTTCTTCGACCGTAACCGGCCCAGCTTCGACGCCATCCTCTATTACTACCAGTCGGGTGGGCGCATCCGGCGGCCCGTCAACGTCCCCATCGATATCTTCTCGGAGGAGATTCGCTTCTACCAGCTGGGGGAGGAGGCCATGGAGAAGTTCCGGGAGGACGAGGGCTTCATTCGAGAGGAGCAGCGGCCCCTCCCCGACAAGGAGTTCCAGCGCCAGGTGTGGCTGCTCTTTGAGTACCCTGAGAGCTCCGGGCCAGCCCGAGGTATTGCCATCGTCTCTGTGCTGGTCATCCTCATCTCTATCGTCATCTTCTGTCTGGAGACCCTGCCTGAATTCAGGGATGACCACGACTATGAGGGAACCGGAGGGACCTTCGGGACGGGCAGTGGCCCCCTGCCACCTGACGTCTTCACCAATTCCTCATCCTCGGCCACTTCCATGGTGTCGTCCTTCACCGACCCTTTCTTTGTGGTGGAGACTTTATGCATCATCTGGTTCTCCTTCGAGCTGCTGGTGCGTTTCTTTGCCTGCCCCAGCAAAGCCACCTTCTCCAAGAACATCATGAACATCATTGACATTGTGGCCATCATTCCCTACTTCATCACACTGGGCACTGAGCTGGCAGAGAGGCAAGGCAACGGCCAGCAAGCCATGTCCTTGGCCATCCTCCGAGTCATCCGCCTGGTGCGGGTCTTCAGGATCTTCAAGCTGTCCCGGCACTCCAAGGGGCTGCAGATCCTGGGGCAGACCCTCAAGGCCAGCATGCGGGAGCTGGGCTTGCTCATCTTCTTCCTCTTCATCGGCGTCATCCTCTTCTCCAGCGCTGTCTACTTCGCCGAAGCCGATGACCCGAGTTCGGGTTTCAGCAGCATCCCTGATGCCTTCTGGTGGGCGGTGGTGACCATGACCACAGTGGGCTACGGGGACATGCACCCCATCACCATCGGGGGCAAGATTGTGGGGTCTCTGTGTGCCATCGCAGGGGTGCTGACCATCGCCCTGCCCGTGCCCGTGATAGTCTCCAATTTCAACTATTTCTACCACCGGGAGACAGAAGGTGAGGAGCAAGCCCAGTATATGCACGTCGGGAGCTGCCAGCACCTCTCGTCCACCGAGGAGATGAGGAAGGCACGCAGCAATTCCACCCTCAGCAAGTCCGAGTACATGGTGATAGAGGAGGGGGGGATCAACCACAGTGCATTCAAACAGGCTGCCTTTAAGACAGGCAACTGCACAACCACAAACAATCCCAACTGTGTGAACATCAAAAAGATCTTTACGGATGTTTAAAAAACAAAACTGCAGCAAAATCTGAGGATGTGGTAAAAAATAATAACGATAATAATGCAAAGTGACCGTGTACTTGGTGTTGTGTGGAACATGCACCATCATCAGTCTGTGTGTGCCCTTGTTTTTATACGTTTATTTTTTTAGATCTTTCCTTTCTCAAAGATCCGAAAGGGATTTAAAATTCTCCAAAGAAAAGAGGACGGCCAGCGGGTAAAGAGAAGGAAAATGAAGACAAAGCACACTCACCGCTGAAACAGGTGTTTGTTCTGCAACGTGTTGCAGGGCTGCTTTTGTTTTCTTGCTTTTGGGGACATCTTGCTTTGCTCCTGATTTTTCCCCCCTTCCCTGCAGGCAGTGCGGAGCCGATTTCCCTTCCATCACATAAGCTCACTTGTTGGATTAACAGCCCCGGATTGGGTGGGGAGACGGGGAAAACATGTTGCAGAGCGTGCTGGAAGGGGGCTGGGAGGGAACAACCATTTAATTTTGCAGAGCCTCTGTTACCACGTTGCTAAATGGTGCTTAATATTGAAACGTGGTGAGCCACATCACAGATTCCTTTTTCTCCCCCACTAGATCATTCATGAAATTCTCGTCTGGTCAGAGACCAAGCACAATCTGCTCTGACTTCAAGAGAATGAACAAAAAATCCCTTCTTTACTATTCATAATTCCCTTCCCCTGCAGCCCTACGGCATTATTTCACCCAGCGTAAAATCTGTGGCCGTGCAGTGGGTGCTGCAGGGGGGATGCGAAAGGCGGAACCGAACGGGCTCGGTGCGCGGGAGCGACGCCGGCGGGCACCGGGGGGTGCTGGCTGCGCGCCGGGCTCCTCGCCGTGGCTGAGGAGCCTCAGAGCCACGGCGCTGCGGACAAAGAGCAATTTCCACCTTTTGCAATGCCTTTGGGAGAGATGCAGCCGCTTATCGCAAGAAGATTAAAGTGCCGAACACGCCTTCCAGCGGAAGTCACTAATTTGGACGGGAGTGATGGAGTTGCCATGGCGACCCTGGTTTCCTGGGAAACCCCAAAAGGTTGTCATGGCATCCCTTCTCCCATCCCCCTTGGTCCTCACTGCTCCTGCAAAAACCCTTCCAGATGGTTCCAGCCTGGCCGTCCGGCAGGACACCGCGGCTCTGCACCGCACGGGGACCCCATCATGCATCCCCACCCTGTGCCCCGTCCCCTGACCCAAACACCCGCCCGTAGGCAATAAGCACACCCCAAATCCCCCCTGTCCCTCACAGAGGAGTTCACACCTTGGCAGTGAAATCTGGGATCCTGCAAACATGAGTGGCTGCTGGGACGTCGCGGCAGCGGTGCCGCACGGTGGAGAAGGAACCGCGCTCGCCCCATGCTGCGCGAAACCCCGAGGCTTCCCCAAAGCATCCTCCAAGGGTAAAAGTGAGCAGCCAGCGGGAAAGCTCGGCTGGGAAAGCCTGGCAGCCTTTGGAAACAAGGGGGACAAATCCAGAGCTAGAAAGAGCAGGATTGAAAAGTAACCCAAATCCCACCGGGGGAAACACGCCTCCTTCGTCTTTCCGTGCACACTGGGGGCCACAGGACATCTGACAGGACCAGGTGAGCTTTGCACGGGGTAGAGATTCTTTGCATCGTACGGTAACGTTGTTTTTCGGAACAAACCTCGTGTTTTCCACTGCTTGGTTTTGTTTTCCAGCTTCCCCTGCTGCCCTCGTGTGTTTTTGTGCACTTATGGACTAGCATCCTATGGCTCCTCTCGTTCTGTTTGCTTGTCACTTTGCTTCTTAGTGCTGCACACTGAGCTCCAGGCGAGCAGGTGCCGGGGGAAATCCTGCAGTGGGCTTTCTCCAATTCTGTGCAAAAGGAGAGAGTGATTGGCAGCGTTTTGAGTGTCTGGGCTGGTGCCCGTGGTGAGAGCGGGATGGTGGGGCTGGCAGGGCACGGGGCCTGCTCTGTTCCAGCTGGTGTTGGGGTAAGAACAAAGAGATTTGTCACAAGCAGGGAAGTGTGCAGGAATGGCAGTGCTCCTCCTGCAGCAAACAGCGTTTTGACCCCAACCTGTGCGAGCCACGTGTTTCCCAAGGGCATGGACAGGGGGGTTTGTCCTAAGAGCCATCAACCACACCAAAATCTGAGATGAGCTGGGAATTTACCCAGACTCCAATAGGATCAGGGCAGTTTGAACCTTGCAACACCCTCCCTTAGCCCCAGCATCCCAACCAGTCAATAAAACCTTAATAACCAAGGAAAACATCAGAGCAGCTTCCTAGCTAATGGCATGTGACAGCTTTATTGGAGCTGCAGCGGTTTTCCCCAGCTGAGGATCTGCTCGAGCCATCTTTACGAGGGGGATGCTCGCAGCTGGGTGGGAGGTGGCAGCCCCGGTGTCCCTCACCCTGGCAGCTTCCAGCGAGCTGCGGTGAGCACCGGGCTTGCAGGAAAACCCCCAGGCACCTCTTCCCCATGCTGCCAGCAGGCTGAGATGTCATCGCTGGCCACGAGCTCTCCCTTTCGATTGTGATTAAAGCTTTTCCACGTGCCAGTTCCTAAAAGGAGGGTTGGAGTTTAAAGCAATGGAAGCTCTCCCTCTCCTCACTGAGTTTTGTTTCTGCATTTTCTCTGTGGCAGCTGCACGGAGGGCACTCAGCACGGAAACCACATGTGTGCCTGGAAACGGCAGCGTGCCGTTCTCAGTTTCTGTGCCCTCTAAAATAAGCAGAAACCGCACCGGTTGTTAGTTTGCTTTCCTGACTTCTCCCCGCCTTATTCTGTGGGGGCAGAAGAGCTTCAAACGGATTTTACTGACAGTAAAAGACACTTTATCGGAGAGATGCTAAGGAAGACGAGTCATCTGCTGGAGTTTTTCAAGCCCTGAATGGCGCTGCTGAAAAACGTCAAAGCACTGCTGCTCTGTCTTAAAGATGCACACAGAAATCGGAGAGGTAGTAGCAGGCGGGGAAGCGGGGATATCCCTGCTGTGCTCTGCCCCATTTCTGTCTGCTCCTTGCCTCCGTGCTGCCAGTCTCGCCGGGTGCCGTACGGTGCACGCTCCGTGCCGCTGCGCGGTCTGACAGCTCCTCCGAGCGCGGCTGCCGAGCGCGTCCTGCCAGGAATTGCAAAGCGCCGCCAGACTGCTCCCTTGGCAGCCGGCTGAGCTCCCTTGGCTGCCTTGCAGCGTGCCTCCGCCTGGTTTTGGGGCTGTTTTAACCATCGCTCGGGGGGTTAGTGGGGAGCTCCAGCCTTTGCAGGCTGCAGATTTGGCTGTGAAGCCTGCCCGTGGTGAGGCAAAAAGCTCGTTGCATTGACCGGAGGACAGGCATCACCCTGGGCTCCTGGTGACATTTAGGGGGGCACAGGGTCCCTGTCTCCCCAGTGCTGGGTGCCAGCATTGCCTTTGGTGCAGGGGATGCAGGGGACATGCAGCAACACCCCAGCCTGACCCTGCTGCTTGGTGCTTTTCTCACTCTTTTTCCCTGCTTATTTACATTTTTTTTTTTTCCAGCCTGACTTCTAAAAATGTCCTGCTGCTCCCCAGCACAACAGATGCCCTTCAGGTGCCAGGGGAGCGAGGACAGGATCTGTCCCACCCCGGGGTCACAGAGCAGGCCTGGGGTATCCCTTTCCTCCGGCAGGGTCAGATTGCTTTGGGCAATTGTTGCTGCTCCATCTCTCGACAAAGGGACAAAGGAAGCCACTTCTAGTTTGTCATCCTCAGCTTAGGGACAGTTTAGCGGGGATGAAGGGGAGATGAAGGGCAGAGCAGAAAGGAAGGAACCCTGAGGAGCTCATCCACAGCCAAGGCGTCTCCTGGCAGAGCAGGGCAAGGGCTTCTGGTGGCAGTTTGTGCGTGTGGATGGCACTGTGTGTGAAATCTGTTTAGTTGTGTAGTTTGGAGCCCTCTTCCTGCCAAGCTTTTAAAATATACATATCCATGGGAGAGCACACGGCAGCTCCCACCCCAGCCTGATGCCTTTCTCCATTTTCAAGGGCTTTAACAAGTGATCTCCCGGCAGGCTGCAAACCTGCGAGGGCAAGCAGAGAAACAGGATTTAGCCGTGAAGCATTCTGCCTTACAGTCTCATGCACAGCGTGTAGCAGGAAGGAGAGCTCAGACTGCGACGTGCGCCCACGTCCTCACGCCCAGGCAGACGGGCAGGCAATGGGCACAGGGAAATAGGGTTTTTCTGGACATTATAGGGTGCTATGGGATATCCTATCCATATTCGCTACCACGGAGCTGGTTTTGCTCCTCCACACCCTTCTCTGCTCTGAGTCTTCACCCACAGCCTGAGCAGGGTGCTTGGCTCTGGGGCATGGCTTAGGGCAGCGATGTGCAGCTGGGGGCAGGATGCTGCCGCGCTCTATCCCCCTCATGCTGTTTCGGTGGGATGGTCTCCTTGTAAGCTGTGAGGTCAGGGCTGTGACCGCTCGGATGGGATGTTCTGGGGGCACCCAGGTGCTGGGAATCGCTTCTGCAGCAGTAGGGGGGCTTAACATCCTGTGGGTGGGCGGTGATTTACGGCTTTCTTAGGGCACAAAAGGACGGTGTGGAGCTGTGATGCGCAGCAGAGCCATCACACTGCATGGGGCACGTTTGCTCCTGGGGGGAGCCCAGCAGAGCAACACCAGCAAAGGCTTTGCAGCTCCTGGGGCTCCTCCGCAACCAAGCCCTGGACCCAGTCAAGAGCTTTTTCTCCCATACTTGGCTTCCAGAGCAGGAAAATGAGTAATGGTGCCTCCGTCAGTGCGATGCTCATCACGCCCAGCGGGCCGCGTGTCCCTGCGCTGTGCTGGAAGGCGTCAGGGCTGCTGTGCTCCTGCTGTTTGTCACCAGCAGAAAGCAACTCGCATTTTTTGCTCATGAGAAGCGTCCTCTGTGCGGAAGAGGGATGGGAGTGGGGTCTCACGCTGCCCTTCCAGCTGGAGTCCTCTTATCCCTGCTGCTGGCAAAACTCAGCCAAAATCGCTCTGAGAAAATCCCCTGTGAACCTCTGCTTGCATTTCCCTGCATGAACAAAGCGCTGCTTTTTGAGACCCACAACTTTCAGGGATTTATCCGTGTCTCATTACTCACAGAGCCTGAGTTCTCAGCGCTGAGGATGCTCTGCAGCAGGACAGGGAAACCTTCACGCATGAATGTCCCTGCAGGGCACCATCAGTTTTCTCCTTCTTATGAACCAGGACATGCTCCAGTAAATTAAAACCTGTCTCCTATCTCGTTCAACTTGTGTCTCTGGTTGGGAGCAGCTAAAATACTTCCTGATGGCTGCTCTTCAGCTCCTCATAAAGGGAACAATCCCTGCCCAGCCGTGCTGCACACCGGTACGACGACCCCCGGACAAGCGATGCAGACGGCAGCATGTGCTGCCGGGTTTGTTCAGCAATGATTCATTTCCTTGCGACTTGTAATCCCGATGCTTTTCTGAGCACAGCTAAGCTCTGTCATGTCTGTTGCTCTTCCACATTTGTTGCACTTCATTTTTAGCATCTTTACACGTACTGTGTGGGAAGACTTGGTTCGGATGTGCGGCTCGGATGACTGCATCAGCCACTGGCTATCTCTGCGCTTGCTGTCAAAGCAGCAGAGTGCATTTGGCTTCATTTTGATGCTGACCAGCACCAGTTGTTTTGCTCGCTTCTTCCACAGCAGATAGATAGGGAAAATCCTTTCGGGTTGTGTCATGGTTCGATCAGCAGCAGCAGCACCAGGGGCTCAGCCCNNAGCAGCACCAGGGGCTCAGCCGGGGGGGGGGGGGGCAGAGGGGCTCCTGCAGCAGCGCCTTTGCTTGGGGTCTTGCTCTCACGAGCACCCAAAGGCTGCAGCGGAGCATGGAAAGGGTGAACGCACACTTTGCAAGGCATTTTTGCGTTTGCAGAAGGATGCGTTTGCAGTTTGGCTGGGTGGTAGCAGAAGAGGAGCTGGCTGCACTGCAGTGTGGCCGGCGACGCTGTGCAGGTCGCAGTTAGCCCTTGGCAATGGGATTCACCGTGCTGCAGACCTGGAGTGAGTGAAGTCCGGGGTGTGTGCTTGCTCCAGGCCTGCTGGGTGGCTCAGGCAGGACAGGTCCCCTAGCCTCAGGTTCCCTTCTCTGTAAGATGACACCGAGTCATTAAATGTTTGGAAACTGCAGCAACAATCTGTGCTGTAGAAGGCAGAGGCAGTTCTAAAATAGAGCGAGAAGTAAGGAATCACCCAAAGGCTCATAAACTGGGGTAACTTCCCCAGTTCTGCACCAGGCTTCACAGGGACCCCAGCTCTGCCCTGTGCCTCCCCTTCCCACTTCCTTTGGTTTCCTCACTCTGCATCTTTGCATTTGCATTTCCACCCTTGTGCCTCATTTCTCCTGCAACCTCTGTGCATTTGCAGCCAGAATTCCTCTTCTCCCTCCCCGCTTATCTCTGCAGCCCCTTCTCAGCTCGGTCACGATTGGGACCGTGGGCTGTCACGGCAGCACAAAAATGTGACCCTGGGAGCTCAGGCTGCCTGCTGCTTTAGTTCTGTGTCAATAGTCTCATCCACTCCTACGTGTTATTTGGGATCAGAGGAAGGCAGACAGACCCGTCCTCCTGCAGGCCGCTTTGTTTGTCCCGTAAGAAGCTGGCCCAACAGGAGCTGGTTTGCAGCGCTGGATTTCCACCAGGTCCAGGTCTCAAGGAGCACTCGATGTGCGCAGCCTCGCGAGAGGCTTCGCCAGCTCCGACCTCTTGGACACAAGTCATTGGCTCCACCAACTGAAAGACATCTGATTTCTGTGGCTGCTGCTTCATATCCTCTGTTCCTGTTGGAGTGGGGAGGGTTTCATCAGCCCCGAGTGCTGGGAATCCATCTGGATCCCTTCAGGAGCCAGAGCAGCAACATCGGCTGCATGCTCCTGCCGTCTCGCTCCCACTGTTGTTCTTGATGAGTTTGGGGAAATAACATCATCGTTCAGCTGAGGATTTGGGGGTTCTGCCTAGAAGGGCAAGGATACCTCCTGGAAAGGCACCGGGGTCCCCACATGAGCTGGGTTGGGCTGGGCTGTGCCTATGGGTGCCCCTTGCTCTCCATCCCATTCCACTCCCATGTGCTGAGGTTCCTGTCTGGGTGGAGCATGCTCTGCCGCATTTAGGGCTGAGCCCACTCTCTGCATCCCCATCTCGCCCCCATAAAGGTCATCTCCTGAGCCATGGCTCAGCGCTAGGAGCAAGCATCCTGGGCTGAGTTCCTTTAATCCTGCAGGATTCCATTGGCTTGAGACCCTTGCAGGGAGCTCTGAGCCCCACTGGGAGCTTATTTCCCCGAGTGCCTCTTTGCTTCCTGGGGAAATCCCAGCTCCCTCTCGCCTCCCTCTCCTATCATCACACCCAAAGAAGAGGGCTTGCCTTTGTCCCCATCACCTGGGGGAAAACAGGCTCGTTTTGGGGAAGGGATTGGTGGCAGGGCTGGGGGGAGCAGGTCTGGGTTCCTTAGCACTCGATCTGACCCATTCATGCAGATCCATCCTGTGGCTGCTAATGAAACACCCATCTCATCATCTGGTCTGGTGGCAGTGCTCATTAGCACACACCACGGTGGTTTTAATTTAGTCAACGAACCTCTTGCTAGGAAGCTGTACTAATTCCCACTTAAAAATCACCACGAAGGGGCCAGCATTTGGGAACTATTTGATGCTTAATGCCCTGCAGACCGCCCCCCAGAATGGGGCTGTGCCACATTGGTAGGGCAGGGCAGTGCTGGCGTTGCTGTGCTCTGGGATGGGGGCAGGTGTGAACTTTCAGGAAATGGGTATGATGCTGGGGTAAAGTTTTTGGATTGGGTCTTGACAGGGCTCGGTTTAGCCGATCAGCCCTCAGGAAATCTGCACCGGTTGTATGCTCAGCCTGTTGCTTAATACCATGTAAATCACGTCAGGTCTTTGCAAAAAGCTTGATTAGGATAAAAACATGATGAGGAACACTTGCTTCGTGCTAATTATTCTGGATTGGGTTTGCAACGTGCCATTAATGTGAAATAATAGTTAATAATTGGAATATGGTTAATGAATCTTTTCCTAGCTTTAGCTCTCTTTGCTCTGTTGCATTTAGTCTGTTAAGCAATTTTAATTAGCAAATTTTCACTTTTCATTTCTGGGGAATGGGGATGTGAAGTTGTCCAAGGGGACCAATGTGCAAGATCCATTCCACTTTGCCTCGAAACGCTAACACCGTGCTGCTTGTTTCCAGAGCCAGGCTGTGCACAGAGCTGTTGTTTGCTCTGCCCAACAGGTAACAGAAGTTTCACGTTTAAGAGCCCCAGGACTGAGTTTAGGAACAAAACGTCTGGAGGGAAACCGCACCCATCCCAGCCTCGTGGGACAGACCTCCCGCACCCCGACCTGCTTCTCATGTCATCCGTGTCTTCTAACAAGTGCATTACGTACAAGGGAACGTCTTTTCAGATGGAAGATCACTCTCAGACCATGTGCAATACGATGAGACTGCCCAAAGCCAGGAAAAGGGCGGAGGGGGGAGGGTGGAAATCATTTGGATGTTATTTCAGCTTTTTTTTTTTTTTTTTTCCTTTTAAAAAACTCTTGAAAGATGAAGCAACCAGAAAGGAAACATTAAGCAGAGCTGCTCATAAGCAGTCCAAGTGTTTTGCTCGGGGTGGGAGGGAAATGGAGGAAATTCAGTTGTTCTCAGTGCTCCCTTTCCAGTGACATGGGCTGTTTTTGGCAATGGGAAGTGAATGAGTTCTGTTCTATTTTTCTGACTTTCCTGTACACGCTCTTTATAAATAGCCTTGTGCTGCACCAAAGGCATCCATCCCTGTCTCCTGCAAAGGGGAGCCGTGTCCCCTCGCTGTGCTGCAGCTCCCCAGCACCAGAATTAAAGCTTGGACCACAGAGAGGTGTACGGTGTCTGGGGGGTGAGGGCTGAGCCCGTGTCCATCCCCGTGAGCCCCGAGTAACCCAGCAGTGTTCTCTTCCCATGGGAAGGGCTCTGGGCTCTGATGTCACACCCAAACCTGCTAAGGAGCTGCAGAAGGATTTGTCTGCAGCCTTCCCCGCTGTGTCTAGCCTGGTCCTGAGGCTGCAAAGGAGATTGAACAAAAACTTGAGCAAATCCCAAACGACCCCAAGGAGCCTTCCTGCCCCGCTGGGTTCAGGCTGCGAACAGCCAAGGACCCCTGGGAGTCGGACCCAGCAACACCTCCCCAACCCAGGGGTACCCCCCGGGTTGCCCACAGGAGCAGAACTCACTGCCTGGGCTGCCCCACAGCCCTTGGGAAGCCCTGGTCCCAAAGGTGTAACATTTAGTTTCTTTTGGAACATGAAATAGTAGCCCTTAAAAGTGGGGTTGGAATGTATCCGTACAAAGGTTATTTTTATTTTTCACTGGTGTTACCCAGAGGTTTTTTAACGGCCTGTGTGTGCGTGCAACATGATTTTGCCTTGTCTGCTTTCAGTGGCCTCTGTGTTAGAGCATCTCTGTGTCATGGGATGGGGAGAGCACAGCCCTTTGCCCAACGCAGCGATGCCCGCGGCTCTGCTCCTCCCACCAGAACAAACCTGCCCGAAGGACGCCTCCAACCCGTGGAAACGGGCAGATCTCAGCCTGCTCTCAGTGTTGTACCTATTGGCTCTGGCAACAGAACCGCCCTCCGGTAACCGCGTGCTCCATGCTGTTGGGTTTCGTTTGCTTGGTTGCTGAAGCAGCTAATTGTTAATGTGCTTTCTCAAAATTAGCGACAGTTTGATAGTCTGTAGCTGTCGGTCCGGTGTATTATCTGTGCTGCCACGACTCCAAGCATAGCCCCGTGTCTTTTACAGATAACCATCGTAACAGGACAGCCGCGCAGAAATGCCGTTGTGAGGGGAGAGCGGGATTTGGCAGGGGAAGACAAATTAAAAATGTATCCAGTCGATTAAAAAACAAAAAAGGGAGCGATTTAATGACGGCTGACAGCGAGAGAAGATCCAAAAAAGAGCGTGCATTTATTCCCGTAATCACCCCACTGCAGGCTGCTCATCTTTATTCATGGCCCTGCAAAGCCACGCTCAGAGATGCTGAGAACCCGTGCAGGGTAAGGCTCTTGAGACGCCAGACACGTTTACGCTCCTCCTGGGGCCCTGGGGTGCTCTACGCAGCGCTGGTGGGCACTGGGATGGTGCTGGGAGGATGCTCACGTCCACCAGAGAGGGGTTTCTGAAAGAAGTGTTCACGTGCTGCTGCCGCTACGGAGTTCTTTAAAAATTAAGGAGTTTGTGAGATCAAGTTTTTCTCCCCAAAAAACCTTTGGGAGCTAGCGTGCTCCCCACTATCCTGCTTCTCTTTCAGACTCATGCAGGTTGTCCCTTGAGCTGAGGTTAAAGCCAGGTGGTGGCCACGGGTGAATTAAATCACGCAGCTCTGTAATCCTGGTGGTTTTTCCCACCAGCCTGTGCTCCAGGTGAATCCCCTTTCTTTTCCACGTTTTTTCTTCCCTCTCCATATGACATCATCAGTGCATCTTCAGAAGAAATGCTCTGAGATGCTGCTGTCCTCCTCTGCTCTCTCCACGCCCGTTGGCTCTGACAGCTGCGAGGTCAGGCCACCAGCGCTGCAATTTCTGAGGGTTTTGGAGGAGGACAGCTTACCTGGCTCTAGTCATCGACCATCGGGACCTGCATGTTAGTAAGAGAAGTAGCAACGCCAGGAAATTGCAGACCGGTGCCTGAAATGGGGCAGTTTTAGCGCAAAAGGTGTTTGTTTGCTGCCATGTCCCTTTTGCTGCCATTAGTGAATGGGAAGTGGGACTTGGCCGTTCAAGTCGTTCAGGTGCTGGTGAAGCAGTGCCTAAAAACTCCGTCTGTGTGCACCCAAGGTGGTGTGTGGGGAGGAAAATTGCCTTTCCTGCTGAGGGTGGGGCATTCCCACAGCTAAGTTCAGCATCTCTGAAGGAGAAGGGGCTCTGGATTCATGGCCTGAGGTCCCAGGCGTTGCAAGAGGGGAGCGCTGCAAGCTGCCTGCCCACCGACCTCCGGCGCGGGGGGAGCTCTTCGTTCCTTAGTTCCCACCATTTACTATGCAATTTGTTCCGGTTTCCTCCTGCGACTGCCACGGCTGGATATAATTTTGACTTTGCTTTCCCCCCGTCGCCGTGCACCGGCAAATCCCCGCGGCTGTCCCAGCGGCAACACGCGCGGCAAATCCCTGCCTCGTGGAACGCAGCACACGGCCCGAAACACCGTGAAATCCTCTAGTGACCAGGTGCCACAGAAACAACGCAGTTTTTTTTATTTTTATTTTATTTTGTTCTGGAGGTGTGAAGCGCAGGCTCGTTGCTCTGATTCCTTTTTCGTTTCAGTCTGGCCGTTGAGCTGCGTGTCACTCGTTTCGACTTGTTCCGTCGGTACCGGTCTGATGCTAAAACCAACGCCGCCTTCCGTCGTCCTGGTGACCTCCACCGCGCTGTGGGCCTTGTGTTCAGCTCCTAGTAAACACGAGTGATTTTTTTTGGTTGCGTGATTTTTTTACCTGATGTTGAATTTATTTTTTTAATGTTTTTCATTAGGACTTAAAACTGTTATTTCATACGCAAAGTTCAATAAAATGGTGAAAACACAGCTGGGGGGCCGGTGTCCTGCGTGCTGTGATGGGGGGGTTGAAAACGAGGTGGGGGGGGAGGGATCCTGGGGTTACAAAGCGTGGGGGAAGGACGGGGTCTGACGTACGTCCCCTGGAGGAACTCGCCACCCATTTTTCAGGGTGACAGAATCTGGAATTTATTCCAGTTCTCTGGAATAAAACTCACTCTGCTAGAGAAAAACAATCTTGGGGTAAAATGTGCACTTTTCCAACATCCCAACCAGCCTCCTGGAAAGCTGTACTCTCTTTTTAGATTGAAGTTGCTCTGAGTAAAGCCTTGAAAACTTGATTTTAAGTGTCACAAGAGGGGATGTCACTGGTGATGCTTTGGCAAAGCCAATGCAAGTGGAGGCACTGAACCGCTCGCCCTCACTGCAGGCGGGGATCTTGCGAAACGAGGCTTGAAGTTCATCTGAAAACCTTGCCCTTGGCTTCGTACCACGTCCTTGGGCTTCACCCAAAAGCAAGCTTGGCCAGACAATGTCAGATCTTTTTTAGGTTACTGGTTGTCTTAAAAATATCGAAGAGCGGAATGGAAAAATAAATTACGGTTTTACAGGCTGCGTTTAATCTGCAGCAGCTGGGACCAGTCTGACTTCTGCACTCGGGCAATCTGCGAGCAATTAGAGACCGGTGGGGAGAGGGCTGCCAGGAGCAGCAGAGACCTGGAGACTTTTCTGGTTCCTTTTAAATCACCTGCCTCTGGTATGCACAGCGTCAATGCAGAAAGCAAGAAGGCACATTCCTGCTTTGGGGAATGCAGCTGGATGCCGCAAAGCAAGCAGAGCCATGGCACAGCTGAAGCCCAGAGTGAGATTTGGGATGGGCGATGCGAGCCGATGGGAAGTGTGGGATAGGGCCCAAGTTGCTGGAGGGGCACCCCTGCAGGATGGACTGCCGGGGAAGGTGCTGGCATGGCTCACACCGCAAACGCAAACGCTGCTGTGCTGCATCCCACAACCCGAGGGCCCCTGCAAGGGGGATTTTATTTTACTGCACTGCTGGCTGAGCTGGGGGTGCAAGGGCTCCTGCAGCCGCCCAGGCATCACCCCAAGTGCTGGGGGGATTTGCAAATCCCCTTCCTGGGACTGCAAACCCCAGCAGACCCCGTGTGAGGCTCCACACAGGCAGAGCAGCAGCCCTGTGCCCGCCCCGGGTAGGCTCAGACCAGGGGAAATCAGCAATGAAGGAGAACCTGGAAGCTTTGAGTTTTACAAATCATCTTGTCTGACCCTGCCGGCCTCCCCGTCTGCATGAGGCAGCGCAGGGCTCTCCGCTGGGGCCTGAGCTCTGCCCCCGCCTTTGACTCCCTCGTTTGGGCAGGTTCCTGGAAAAGCAGCACTCAGCTTTTCCGTTTTGTGCTGGTTTGGCTTTTTTCACCCTCTAGGTTTGCGGTCAGCAGCGGGGCTGCTGGTGCACTGTGGGGGACGAGCTGAGCTGATGAGCAAAACCATTTTGCACCAGCTTCAGTGCAGTGGAGCACCCAGCTCTCCCAGCTGTGGCTTTTCCAAGATGCTGGAGCCTTCTGCAGGGTATTTCCTCTCTCCTCAAACCACGTCTTCCTAAAGAGACCTCAGATTTTACACTCCACTTCCTATCTTTTACACAGATGTTGGGAACTGGAAGGATTCTGTTCCAACTGGCGTGTTGTGGTTTCCTCCTGCAAGGGGCACTGGCCATCCCTCTGCTGTCAGAGTTACCCGTGGGACTGGAAATCTTTTATTCACACCTGATCCTGTTACCATTCATTTTTTGATAGACTCTTGCATTTCTTCTACCAGCGCTTCAGCTCGGGGCAGTGAGGACTGCAGGTGCTCCTGGGACCTTTCTGCAGTACTGCAGCTTTTCCTTTATTTCCTCACCCCAAAAATGAATTCTGCACAAAATAATAATAAAAAAAAATGCCAGGATCTCAGCCACGGATCCAAGCAGGGACTGAACCAGCTCATGCCCCACCAAGCAGCTCCCATGGGTGCTTGGTGGTAGCCTGGGTGGGTGCTGCTCATTCAGGAAAGTGCATGCAGAGAGCAGAGGGTGGGGAGGGGGAGCAGGGGAAGCCGGGGCTAAAAATAGCTATTTTCTAAAGAAGCGGATGAAAACCTCTTTGAAGAAGTGAGGGGAGAGGGGGAGGGTTTCCATAGAAACAGGGAAGTCTGTCTGGTCCCAAAAGAGGGGGTGGGAGGGGAAGAAATAGTAAATACAGCAGCGAGGTGACAGTGAGGGTGCTGCAGGGCAGCAGGGAGGCAGGGGCAGCGGGCACAGAGCCCAGCTTGGGTGCAGCACCTCCTCCTGCAGTGTCCTGCCCAGTGTCACCGTGGCTGTCACCTGCCCACGCCACCTGCACGAGCAGCGAGCCAGGGCTGGGGACGCGCTTGCAGGGCCAGCTCCATGTCACGGCGGTGGGGCATCACCCTGGGAAGTGGTAACACGGTGAACAGCAGATGACCTGGTAGGACCTGCAGCTTGGCACGGCCCCGGGTTTGGCACAGCTCACGCTCTGGCACATCCCATGTTTTGGCCAGGCCTGCGTTTTGGCACAGCGGGGCTTTGCACGGTGCCAGGCGGTGCCATCTCGTGGCTGAAGCTGCCGCCGTCCCCACGGTGCCACCGTGCCCATGGCCACGGAGCCCTGGGGAAGGCGTTCCCCAGCCGAGCCGCCCCAGCCCATGTCTCCTCCTGCAGCATCCTTGTGTGGGAGGATGAGAGGAAGGAAATGATCCCGCAGAGCCCTTTTCCTCCTGTCTCGTCTGCAATCCCCCTGCTCCCCGGGGAGAGAACAGCATGGCTGGGCTCCACCAGCACCCCCAGCACCTGCGGTACAGCGGGGACAGACAGACACCAAGGCGTACAGACTTTATGCAGCACTTTAGAATGGGATGGGATGGGATGGGATGGGATGGGATGGGATGGGATGGGATGGGACAGGATACAATGTCCCAGGCTGGAAGGGGTCAGAAGGATCCCCACATACATGTGACCTTGAGGTCACCTACCCACTGCCCCAAGGCAAAGGCACTCTGTCTGCAGGCTTTTGCCATCTCCACCTCAGGATTCCCCTACCTCCCCTTACTCTTCTCCTCCCTAAGCTCAGAGGTTTTCAACATTTTGATCCTATTTCCCTGCTTTTTTTTTTTTTTTTGGGGGGTGGGGGGGGGAGCATTTCCCTTCCCAAAGCTGGAGGAGGAGCAATGCTCCATCGAGCAGATGGGAAAAGTCTGGTTCAGACCTGGGGAAAACAAATCTTTGGAGAGAAAACTAGGCACGTGGGAAAGCTCATCAACTCCCTTCCATCTCCTGTGGGGTCACACGAGGAGCCCCGGTGCTTGGCAAAGCTGGCTGTCCATCAGCAGCACAGACAGAGGCACTTTTGGAGCCCCGCAGCAGCTCAGTCTTGCGGTGTTTGGAAGGACTCAAGGATGCAAGGGTGCAGCTGGGTCCCTCGGCTGCCCGCAGCCAGCTCAGGGGGCTCAGCTGACACCTTAAATAAAGCTGCAGCCCCGGGGAAGGACCAGGGGTTTATACACAGGCGCGTGTGGGGAGCGCGAGGCAAGCTTGCGAGTGGGAGGGAATCCTTCCCAGAGCTGAAAGCACTTGCGCCTGGCTCGGAGGAGGTTATTGATTTCCTTCCTGCTCACTAATTTGGCTCGTCCTGTCCTTTTTGTTTGTGCAAGTGAAATAAAGTGGCGGCTGTGAGAGCCTTTTAGCCAGAGTGGCTGGAGCAGCCACTCGCCCCGCGCCGAGCCGCGCTGAGAGGCCACAGGTCCATTAGCAACCCTGCAGCGAGCAGCAGCCTGGTATGAAATATTCACAATCTCAATGAGCTCCAAAGGCCTCAAGAACCGAAGTTCTTCGCTGTGTTTTGGGCGGGCAAAATGACTTTTGTTTTCAATGAACAGCGCCCGGGCAACGCAACCACTGCCAGCTCCTCTCCAGGCTGATGGAGCACCTGGGGAGGCAACGATGCTGCAGCCCAGCAGAGTAAAACCAACTAACGTTCAGAGTGGATCCCAAAGGAGGTTGTTTTTCTTTTTAAAAAAAAAAAAAAAAATCACATATTTTAGTATGGAAAATATCTTGGAGAACCACAGAGGGAGTTTAATGTTAACTTTGCAGATGGGCAATATTGGCTGTCTTCCCTTTGGCCATGATGCTTTCTGCCAAGGAGCAGGAGAGCTTCCCAGGGATCAGGAAATCTTCCCAGGATCAGGAGATCTTCCCAGGGACCCGATCACCCCGGGGACCAGGACGTCGTCGCACGACCAGGGGACCTTCTGAACTCCCGCAGAGCCCAACATCGCTCATTGCTCTGCTCCTCCTTTCCCAGGTGACCTTGGGCCGCCCCTGACGTCCCCCCCCATATCCCTCCATCTCACAGTAATATTTTGGGATGCACCAGCAGCAGTAGCTACAACAGAGTCTGCTCCACTTGTCGGTGTCACACTGTTCCCTGGCTGCCTCCATTTTTAGACACCAGGCCGCCACATCGAGCTCACCGACGTCTCTCGGTGTCTCCTCTTGCCACCACGCACCGACGCAGGGCTGTGCACGTACCCGTCTCTGACATGTGCTGTGGGCAGGGGGTGGGATGCTTTCTCCAGAGGGTGACTCACAGCCCGGGGAAGCCGCTTACAGTCGTCACAGTTCCTAAAATGACATGGGGCCCTTCCCTGTGGAGGCTCGGATGAAGAGGGGAGCTCATCACCCTGCCCCAGCCCAATCTGTTCAGCCCAGGGATGCTCATGCACACATCCAAGCCATGCACCAGCTCGGCTCTTCCTCATGGCATGGCTGCTGTTGTTCCTCAAAGCCCCTGTGGACTTGCAGGAGGTGGCAGGGTGTCCCCAGGAAGGACACAACAGGGATATGCCATTGTCAGATCACAACATTTTCAGGGTGTTTCTGTCTTTTTGAGGGGGTCCTGGTGGGGGAGTAGTTTTTTACTGCTGTTTGTATCATAGAATCATTAAGGTTAGAAAAGACCTCTGGGATCCTCTAGTCCAACTGTCAGCCCACCGCCACCTTGCCCACTAAATAACAGAACCAGAGAATAGCCCAAACTGGAAGGGACCGAGAAAGGTATGAAGCCCATTTGGATAATAGAAACAGTCCAGAGGGAATTCTTTTTCATTGCAATATTAATGCCAAGGAATCAGCCATCGCAATACGTGTGAAACAGACAAGTAGGTGCAGTGTATTGACTCGATGGGTTCTCTGAAACGCTGAGTTACATCTCGAGCTGTCAGCGTGGCGGAGGGAGGCGGGTGCAGACGTACACATTGTAATAATAGCTCCACAATTAGGATAGTAAATCAGAGAGCATCACTCAATTCAGAGAAGTTTCCCTGGTTTGCTAGAGTCAGGATTTGAGCTCTTTGTAAGGAGGCAGTTCTACGAACGCGAAAAGCCCCACCGGCTTTGCAAAACCTTGGCAAGGCAGCAGCAGGAAAAACAAGTCATAAATTCAGCTTCACTTGAATTGTTCAGCCTCAGTTTCTGCATATTGCATAAGTATTAGCCTTGGGCAAAACATTTTCTGGCTTCTGCCTACCCTGCTATGGCAGATCTACCTCAGAAAAGGCTAAAACAAGGCAGACAACATTTAAAAACCCTCTTCCAGAGTAGCCTCATACCCAGATGCATGCATGCAGTAAGAAAACCCTTATGTGCGAGGACTGCTCATGACAGGGAGAAAAAGATTCCCGATTTTGCCATAGAGTTAGGAATTCATTTTCAGCTCTGGGACCTGGCTGGCGCTCAGGAAAAGTCTCTTTGTTTCTTAGGGGTGAGAAGGGGTCAGGAGGGGCGCAGGGAGGAGCAGGGAGTGGTAGCATCCCCTCACACCCCACTGCTGCATCCAGTTTCTGGCTCCTGGCACCCCAGAGAGGTGGAATCATATGGGTGGCCCCCTCCACACCCCCGCACCCCCCTAGCTGGGCATTGCGCTTAGCACTGATTTTCCTGGGATTTCAGAGTGAGCCAAGAACTCCCTTCCCATCTCAGGCTGACATCCCAGGGGCGGTCGCCTGCAGCAGCACCTCGCAGATCTCCCTGCTGCATGTGGGAACAGAAATGTTTCCATTGCTTCCTGCAGTGCTCGTGTTGCTGGCTGCCAGCTGCTCTGCAGTACACGTTGCTGCCCCAGTGCTCTCCTTGGGTGGAAATGGCAGAGTGGTCCAGGCAGATCCACCTCCCCCGTGCCCCAGTGCAGTGACTGAGCCCTAAGTCTTGCATGCCAGGTTTGTTGGGGGTGGGAGATGCCTCCATGTGCAGGGAGGAGGTCTGTAAATGCAAAGTGATATAAGGGTGATGGAGAAGAGAAGAGGGGATGAGTTTTCCTGGTGCGGGTGCACTGCCCAGCCCAGGCTATGTGCCCCCCACGAGATGCTGGTGCAAGCGGCTGGGCTGGAGCCCCCAGGGCAGCGCCGCATCCTCACCCCAGCCACTGGCACCATGGCCCCCATGAGCCTGCCCCTGCCCCATCGCTCTCCCCAAAGCTGTGCGGAGCTGCTGGCTCTCCAACCCCAGATCTCCCCAGGCAGATCCAGGCTCTGACCAGGAACACGCTGCGGATCGGAGCCGCACGTTAGAGCAGCAGCATCGCGCATCCAGGGATATGATTATTTCCCAGTGGTTGAAATCTAGGTCTCTTGCCTGGGAGGAGGGAGGGGGGAGAGATGCTCATATTAATCTTATGAATATTCATTGAGAAGCTCTGTTGCCTTCGGAGATTTGCTCCTGGGAGCCTGGGGCGAGTTTCGGGGCCAGCGGCGCAGGTGAGGGTGCTGCCGGTGGAGCGGAGCAGAGCGCGGCTGCTTGTGCATTCGCTGCATGCCTGACTGCAGAACCAATTGTAAGTTGGTGCCTTTTTCTCTCCCCCCACCCCCTCCCCGCTTCCTCCCCGCTGTCTCTGCTTAAATAGCTTCTTGCCACAAACTGTGAAATGGAGGCTTCGTGTTTTCGGTTGCAAAAGGGAAAGCAAACGCGACCTTGTCCTCGAGGCTCTCTGACACACGAAATCCCTGAAAGACAGCCATGGCTCGTGCCTGCAGAGAGCCTGCCTTGTGCATGCCGTGAAAAACTGGGGGGTTTTGGCCAATCTTCACCTCCTTCCCACCCCTGCAGTCAATAAATTTGCATGAACTGAACCCGAAGATGCTTGGGGTTGGGGATTGGGGGGAGAGGGGGGTGTTTGTCTCTGAGCAAAGGGAGCCAGGACGGCATGCGGTGGGGAGGAAGTAGCAGAAAACAAGTGCTGGAATCTGTGATGTCAACTCAGACGATGCTGTAACCATCTCAGATAAGCACTAACCATCACTGCTTGGGTTTGGGCTCAGCGAGAGGAGCCCAGACCTCGTGCGAAATGAAAATCAACATTTTAAATAATGAGCAAATGTCTATACTGCTGAGCAAACCTGGGGTGTTTTGGGCAGGGAGAAAGGGGAGGAGAGAGTTTAGGGGCAGGAGAAAAATTGTGTATTTTTTTTTTTAAATCAAGGTTGGTTGAATTTTGGTGAAATGGGGGCTGGTGACTGCCTGATATTTGGCAGCAGCAGATTCCTGGTGTTTGCAGGGTTTTGCTGGGGTGCTCTGGGGAGGCAGGGAAGGTCAAACCCAGCAGAACTTCAGAGTGAGGTTGTGGGGAGATAATGCAGGAAAAGGAGAAAAACTGGGACAAATGCAACCTCCTCTCCTGTGAGCCTGGCAGAAAAGGGTTAAGCGGAGCCGTTGAATGCTGCAAGCCTTGTCAGGATTGTACTATTTTTTCTAGTGCATAAGGAGAAGGGAGAGGAGGGTTGTACAGGAAGGGGAAATTTCCAAGAAAAGAGGGATCTGCAGCAATCTCTGCACCTGGGGTGATGAAGAGGGAAACCAGCGGGCATAAATGGCCTGCAGGAGGCTGAAATCTTTACCAAGGAGGCTCGAACCACGGGGCTGTTTTCCACCTGCCTCCCCTACACGGTTTTGTAATCCTGGCTCAAAGTAGACAACTCGAGTTGGAGCTGAAGAAGGGAGGTTAGAGGATTTTTTTCTTTGGGAGGGGAAAAAAAAAAAAAAAAAAAAAAAAAAGAGTTTGGTTGGACTGCTGCGGTTCGAGCATCCCGCGGTGCCAGGCGGTGCGGGGCGATCCGATTTAGGAGCAGGGAGGCTGGCGACCCGGCGCTGAGCAGGGATCGGAGCCCCCAGCATCCCCCTGAGAACTGCAGCCCACCGGAGTGGAATTCCCAGGGGGGTGGGTCGGCCGGGGGCTGGCTTCTGGGAGGATGGGGAGGACCAACGGGTCCCGCGGTTGGGGATGCTCGGGGCTGCGCAGGACCCACAGGGGGGACAGCTGGCCTTGCGGGGGGGACCACGCAGGGATCGATCTCGCGGATGAAACCGGAGCACCCCGAACCGCCCGGGGAAGGCGGCCCGATGGC
>VXAV01000556.1:10980-57322 GCA_013399715.1 Alectura lathami | reverse complement strand
CGGCGGGGCCGGGGGCTTTGCGGATGCTGCCTTCAAGCCCCCGGCAGCTTTCTACCTTCTCGCTGTTTTTTCCAGGCGATGCCACACCTCCCGAGGACACTGGGGACATCGGGTTTTGCTGAGCTTAGCATCTTCCCACCGCCGTACCGGAGGCATCAGACAGACGCTCCTCTGCCCTGAAGTGCAGACCTGCAACAGCTACCGGGAAGACTCTGTCCCTCTGTCTCTTTCTCTCTCTCTCTCTCTCCAGTCCAAACCATTCCAAGACCTGACTTCCACCATCTGGGAATCTCACCCCTTTTATGTCCCTTCTCCTTTTCTACGATGACTCACCATTATTTTTAACTTTGAAGAGAGAGGAAATTATGGGGATCTTGGAAGCCTCTATTTCTCTCTAGGATTTCCCCAGGGTCAGATAATCGGGCTTACTAAGAGACACTAAGATTTGGCTTCTCCAGGTAATGTGATTTGTTTTCTGTGTGCCATGGCGCTTTGCAGAGAATGACAGCAGCCGCCGGGACGCCAGCGGTCGAGGAGGGGGACTGCAGTGGTCCGCGGGGCAGCTTGCACCGAAATTCCGGCAGCTGCAGCCCCAGCTCGGGGCGGGCAGCGCGGCACCCCGCGGCCTTATGGCCGGGGCAGGAGGATGGGGAAGGGGCCCGAGTTAAAGGGGAGCCGGTCGGGGCTCTCCCGGAGGGTCGTGCGGGATTGCCTGCTGTCGCACGGTTGGATGTTAACCCCTAGCTGCATGCCTGGAAATGAGCTGAGCCCGCGCTGCCTCGGCCGGGCGCCCCGCGGGTCCCCCGAGCAGTGTAGGGCTGGACGGGGTTTTTCTTCCTTTCTCTTTCCTTCCTCCTTTATTTTTCCCCCTTTTTTTTTTTTTTTCTTTTGTTGTTTTGTTTTTGAATTTTTATTTTTAGCCAATATTATTCCGTTGTGCCAACTCCAGTTTTTCCATGCTTGTTGTGAATAAATGAGGGCTCCTCAGGTGTTTTCTCTCTCCCACCTAATGGGTTTAGATGGGAGTTTTGAACTCTGTCCCAGAGAAGGCAAATTAACCCCCCGAGACATGTGGTAGACGTGCTAGCACAGGGAGCTGCTGTCCTCCCCCCAACTTTACTTCATCTCTCTCTTTCTCAGCAGGGGCAATTTCCTTTCCTCTTTTATTTTCTCCTATTTTACCATCCCTTCGCCTTTTCATGAGACAATTCCACACCTCCGCACCTGTCCTTCTGCAGGATAGTAGCCTTGCCCTGAGTCCGACCCCGCCACCAGGCACTCGGAAGAGTTTAGCATAAGGATTTCCTTTCAGCCCCAATATGACAGTTGCTACCGGAGATCCTGCAGACGAGGCTGCAGCTCTTCCCGGTCACCCTCAGGACACGTACAACCCTGAGACCGACCATGAATGCTGCGAGAGGGTGGTCATTAACATCTCGGGGCTGCGCTTCGAGACCCAGCTCAAGACATTAGCCCAGTTTCCAGAGACTTTACTAGGGGATCCTAAAAAAAGAATGAGATATTTCGACCCGCTCCGGAATGAGTATTTCTTTGACCGGAACAGACCCAGCTTCGACGCGATTTTGTACTATTACCAGTCCGGTGGGAGGTTGCGGAGGCCGGTTAACGTGCCCTTGGACATCTTCTCGGAGGAGATCCGTTTCTATGAACTGGGGGAAGAAGCGATGGAGATGTTTCGGGAGGATGAAGGCTACATCAAAGAAGAGGAAAGACCGCTGCCGGAGAACGAGTTCCAGAGACAAGTCTGGTTGCTCTTTGAGTACCCCGAGAGCTCGGGCCCTGCCAGGATTATAGCTATTGTCTCTGTCATGGTGATTTTGATCTCCATCGTGAGCTTTTGCCTGGAAACATTGCCCATTTTTCGGGATGAGAACGAAGACATGCACGGCAGCGGGCTGAGCCACCCCCCCTACTCCAACAGCAGCATGGGGTACCAGCAGTCGACCTCTTTCACAGACCCCTTCTTCATCGTGGAGACGCTTTGCATCATCTGGTTCTCCTTTGAGTTCTTGGTGAGGTTTTTCGCCTGTCCCAGCAAGGCTGGATTTTTTACCAACATCATGAACATCATAGACATCGTGGCCATCATTCCCTATTTCATCACCTTAGGGACGGAGCTGGCCGAGAAGCCGGAGGATGGTCAGCAAGGCCAGCAAGCCATGTCCTTGGCCATCCTCCGAGTCATCCGCCTGGTGCGGGTCTTCAGGATCTTCAAGCTGTCCCGGCACTCCAAGGGGCTGCAGATCCTGGGGCAGACCCTCAAGGCCAGCATGCGGGAGCTGGGCTTGCTCATCTTCTTCCTCTTCATCGGCGTCATCCTCTTCTCCAGCGCCGTCTACTTTGCCGAGGCCGACGAGAGCGAGTCCCAGTTCCCAAGCATCCCCGACGCCTTCTGGTGGGCTGTGGTTTCCATGACGACTGTTGGCTACGGAGACATGGTCCCCACCACCATCGGGGGGAAAATCGTGGGGTCCCTGTGTGCCATCGCTGGCGTATTAACGATTGCCTTACCCGTGCCCGTCATAGTGTCTAACTTCAATTACTTCTACCACCGGGAGACGGAGGGAGAGGAGCAGGCTCAATATTTGCAAGTAACCAGCTGCCCAAAGATCCCCTCTTCCCCTGACCTAAAGAAAAGCAGAAGTGCCTCTACCATTAGTAAGTCTGATTATATGGAGATTCAGGAAGGTGTAAACAATAGCAATGAGGATTTTAGGGAGGAGAACTTGAAGACAGCCAATTGCACCCTAGCTAACACAAACTATGTGAATATCACCAAAATGCTAACCGATGTCTAGTCGCTAAAACCTAGTAACGTATTTAAAGCTGAAGTGGAACAACTGCAGATATTGAGTGCTGCTCTGCATTGTAGTCAATACAGTATTTTCTACGGTGTATATTTGGTTCTGCATGGGAAGCAATAGCTGTGTAAGTGACTTTTAACCTTTGATTTCCACGCCGAATAAGCATTCGTGCAAACAAACAAACAAACAAAAAAAACCATTTTGTTCCCTTCTCCCATCCCAGGCTTGCGGGTTTCCAATGGCGCGGAGCGCTTCGAGCACTGCTCCTGCCCGTGCCACAGCGGGGACGCAGGGGTGCTCCCCGCCTGGCTGGGCACAGCCCTGTCCCCAGAGCCGGGTCACCGCCAGCTCCGGGCACGGGCAGTGGCTGGAGAAGGTCGGGCAGGGCTGGAGGGCGGCTGCTGCTGGCTGCTCCGGTCGTTTGAGGGCTCGGGTTTCCACCTCGGGAATGCCAAGAGCGAGCGCATCGCCCGGGCTCGCGTTTCATAACGGAAAATGCTGCATGCTGCAATAGTTTCAGCCACTGCAGTATGCCAGTGTGAGGCCCAGGGGAGGGATAATTAGTCTGACAGCACATTGTTTATTAAGTCTTAAGTTTTCTACGCCAGGCATCGGGAGGGACGAGTAAATAAATCAAATGCTCGGATTTTATTGATTTATTTAGATGACACTCCCATCACCACTGTTTCCAGGATCACCAAAGACACCTCCACTGACACATTGAAAATGAGTTGGAAAAAGCATCTTTTTTATAACTAGGTATAAAACTGGAGCAACTATGCTGTGGCCTACAATATATTTATACTGCAGTGGAACTTAACCAGTAATACAGTACAGCTGCATGGGTATTTGTTGCATGAATCTGAATATTTAATACACACACAAATATATATTTTCTTAGTAGACTATACAGTATTCACGTTTATAGTGTTTATAGATTCTCCAGTGGCTTGAAGGAGATTCATGGAAGCTAAAAGATCTCTAAAATGTTTAGAAATTGGATGGGGAAGGCATGTGCTGACAGCAGCTTGATAGATAACAAGGCAAAGCCCGAGTGTCCGAGCATCCAGCCACAAGAGCCGACTGCTGCAGGGGACGGAAGGTGAGCTGAAAGTTAAACACCTGCGCTCGTTATGGGGTGAGTAATTAGTCATTAATCTTGGTGTCATGAGCAGAAACCCCAGCTGATCGGACAGGGCATGAGGAGCAGGTGGGAGAGCAGGTTCTGGCTCTCCTGAGTTGTTTGCTCAGCAGTTTTCAGCCGTTTCCCGTACAATTTTTGTGTGTGTATAGATATTTAGAGAGCGACTACAGGGCTGAATCCTCAGCAGGTGAAAGCACTCGGAGCCCCGGCGCTTCCTAGCTCAGCATCCACTGGATGTGACCCATCCTGGATGCGTTTTGGGCTGGAAAACCCCTTTTCAATCACGTAGAGCCCTGGGGCTGGAGGTTTATTCCCGTACAGTTGAAGTTGGGTTGGATCAAAGCTCATACTTCCAAGCCTTTGCTTTGCCTTCTCCCAGGGTTTTTTTGAGGGCTGCGTCGAGATGCAGACACCTCGAGGTTGTCCCTGCTTCTTCCCCATCTCTGGCGTTACTTGGGGATAGCTGGGAGCTGTCGGTTCAGGGGGGTCTCATCTGCTTTCCCCATCCCACCTGGATTTCCTTGTCTTTCCCCCCATTGCTGACAAAGCCTGGGAAGGACCAGGGCCAAGCAGAGCCCCAGGCGGAGGTGTTGAGAGGCCACTGAGTCGGGGTCAATCTGGGCTGGGATGCAGGAGGGAAGCCCACTGCAGAACGTGCCGGTGAGGTCAGCCAGACCCTTCCTGGCCTCCCAGGGGAAAACAACATTCATAACAATACAACAAACGGTGCTAGCGTATTCTACAGCAATGGTTCAAAATGCTGCTTGGGGCCCGATCCATCTCTCGCGCTGACGTGGCCCCGCTCAGCCAGGTGGCATCACTCATCTTTCCTTCAGGGATTGATTGATTCAGGCCTGGCTCTAGCTACCCAGTGCCCATGGTGAGAGCACAAGAGTCCTGGCTCCTGCTGGGTGCAGAGGACCCGCAGCACCCACGCGCTGCACTGGGCCTCAGGGTGCTCAGAGCCGTGCAGGGCTGGGTGCCTGTCCTAAACGACGTTAGGAGCCCTCTCTTTCTCTCGGCTGCTGCAGCTCTGAAATGGGCATCCCTGAAGCTCACAAGCACCTGCAACACCCGACAAGAAGCAACCCAACTGAAAGCAATAAATCTCGTCCCAAAGCTCGCACCGTTGAACGGGCTGGCACGGGCATGATTCCCAGGTGTCCAGCATCCATTGATCCGGCTCACTGCAGGTCCAAGGAGATGTGTGCTCACACCAGGGTGCTGCCGCCCACCCATGGGTGCCCCTGCACCGGTGCGATCCCATCTGTGCTCTGCAGGAAAGCAGCAGTGCCCAGGGCAGGCTGCTGTGGGTGTTTTTGGGAGGATGCTGGACCTCAGTGAGGCTTTGCAAAGAGCCTGGTTGCTGAAATCCCATGAGTTTTGGACCATTCGCCTCCTGGGTGGATCCTGCACCTCGTGCAGTCACCCAGGCAGATGCCTCTGGGCCTGGCACCGAGTTTGGGAAGTAGGGAGCGCACACATGGATGCGTGCTCAGGTGGGTTTTTCAGGGCAAGCAAGGTCTGTGGGGGTCAGAAGCCATCCATCAGGCTGCACGAAGCAGAAGGGTCTGGGTTTCTCCCCTGCGTGGAGAAATGGTTCCCCTATAGCTTTTAATGGGATTTGTGCCTGCAGGTCGGAGCTCTAGTGCTATTTCTAGCTTTGCTTCTGACTCACTGATGTGATCTTGAACCAGTTTTCAGGAGGAGACTGTGATATTTTTCCTTTCTTTTTCACTTGAGGAATTTGGTTGGAGAGGCTCCGGGCCTGCCTCTGCGGAGATGCTGAGCACCCCGAGCCCCCTCAGCTTCGAATGGGTGCAAAACTGGGATGTGACGTGGCTCAGACTGAGGACGCCAGAAGGCAGGGGTTGGGTCTCCCTTCCCTTCTCTCATGGAGTTACTGGCCATGGGTGGGGTGGGGAACCAAAGCTCTGTGGGTGCCCCTGAGTAGGCACGCAGAGGAGGCAGTTCCTAGTCTAAAGTTTTGCCCTTTGTGCTGTGGCTTTGGAGGTGGAAAGTGGTGATTGCAGTTGTTTTCTAACAGTCAGCACATGCCTAACCCCGTGAGCAACCCATCACCCCTTGAACTTCTTCTGCAATAGCTGCTAAGGGCAGTGAGGGGAGGCTGGGCACTGCTGAGTGATCTAGGGTGGTTGGGGAAAAAAAATCAGTATGGGTTGATGTGTTTTATTGGGAAAACCAATCTCTGCAGCTTCGTGTTGTGTTGAAGTCCTATAAATCTGAATACTGAGCTATACCAAGAAAAGGATCTCTAGATGGGTTATGCGACTGTAGCATGTGGGTGTATAAATACGGGCATATTTGTGCATAAATACACAGAAGGAGAGAAAAAGACAGAGGAGGAGGAGGTATTTCAGGAAGGGCACTGCTTTGTTATCAGATAATTCCTGGGTCAGCACAGAGACTGCTGCCAGAGTCTTGTAGCATTTCTGGAGTTTGCAATACCCCTAAGGAGGGGCCCAAGCGAAGGAGAACTGGATTCAGCCCCAGAGGTGGGGGCCAGGGGCACCAGGTCCGCGCACCCCCGGTCCCAGCAGCTTTGCAGCACCTCTGCTCCGGATCCTGAGTCCCCAGCCTGGGCCTCTTGCCGGTGTTTCAGTGCTGGTGCAGGCAGAGCCAAGCAGAAGTCGGAGGGATTTGTTTGCGGTGCCAGCGCTGTGCCACGCCGGGTGACTTTGCTGGGTCTGCTGGCAGTGGCTGGGTTCCCATTCCTCTGAACCGCGCTGGTTTCTTGTCCCAGGGCTGTGGCAAGAAGCATCTCCCTGTTTTGGAGCTGGGGTGTGCTTTCCTTGTTTTTTTTTTTTTCAGGGGGAGTCCCAGTGGTTTATTTTGTCAGCAGGAAATGGGGTGGAAAGGGTTGGGAGGCGACGAGAGGAGGACCCAGCTCCAAACCGCTTGGTTTTCCACCCAAAAAAAGGCTGCGGCTCTGTCCTCGTGCCCTTGGCAGCACCCAGCATGTCGCCTGGTCCCTGCCATTTGGGACTGTCTGCTGCTGTGTTCTGAGAGCCCAGAGGGGGACGAGGGTCCTCACGCCCCTCCTTCTTCCCCCGGCCTTGGTCTCCCCATGAAATTACCTATCTGCCTGCCCAGGTGTCCCCACCTCCCTCTTTTTTTCGGGTGCTCCCATCCTGCTGCATCCCATGGCGGGGGCGAGGGACCAGTCTCCAGCTGTGTAAATCAGCCCTGGGGACAGCACCAACTTGCACCCAGGGGAGCAACCCCTGCTCCCAACCATGCATGGCGAGAGGGAAATCCCTCCTCCCTGCTCCTCGCCGTGGGTCGGCTTGGCTTGCAGGAGCTGCTGGACATCGGGTGACCACGGCCCCGTCGCAAGGGCCACGTGTGCATTAACACCCTGCCTGGCTGCTCTGGGCTTGGGTTTTTTTTTTTTTAATTATTTTCTATTTTTTAATACTTCTGTCGCGTATAAGGCTGTAATGATCCGTTTGCACTTGCTCCCTCATCGCTTGAGACTGCGCTGTTGTCCTCCAATGTCATCCACTGATGGTTGCTGGAAGCACCAGGGACAAACGGGCGCAGGATCAAACCCGCGCGTCGCCTGCTCTGGGCGAATCGATAGGAGGAGGAAATCCAAGAAGGACTCATCCTAACGATGCTGGAGCCGAACCTCCTGTTGCCATGGTTACGGGAGAAATGGGACCAGGAATGGAGAGAGGCCTGTAAACTGGTAAAGGAGGACTCGTGGGAATTTCAAGTCATTTAACCATGCGTTTGCTAGACAGAAATTTAGACACCAGCTGTATCTGAATTGCACAGTGTGTACAGACATCGCTGCTCTTATTGACAGCACGGGGGTGTCCCTGGGGTCGGGCACGTCTATGGGTTGGGACACCCGTGTCAATAGGGCCGACCATTGTATATAGGTATACAGATCTGTGTACATACGTACTCCAAATGAGCATTTGCTGTCTGGTTTATCATGAGTGTATATAATTTATTCTTCACAGAGTATCGCAATTTTTGTAAATATCGACACTAATTAAGAGGAAATAAATATGTATATTATTGAGGAGCTGTTTTGATTTCGGTTCTGTGGAGGGTGGGGAAGAAAAAGGCAAGCAAATATGTTTTTGGTAGACTGGGTGTTTATTCTGTGCATCTAAACCTTCTGTGAGAAAAGAAGGAAATTCCCTGGAGCACAGAAAAATCAGCGCAGGGGGAAAACTCCCTGGAAGGGGCTGAGCCTGGCTCTCGGTGTAGGGCAGTGGGAGGATGTGGTGCTCTGCATCCCAGGTCCCCACGCTGCGTTTGTCCCGGACCAGCCTGGTTTTGGGTCAGCATTTTCCCTCCTCTCGCTTCTCACTGGGACACTTCCAGCTGCACTGGTGATGCTGTGCTTTTGGCAGGCAGAGTTTTGCAGTTTTCCACTTCTGCATGTTGGAGAAACGGTTTTTTTTTTCTTCCCATGGTGACAACCCAGACTCATGGCCTCACTGCTGAGACCTGGGAAAAGTTTGGCAGCAAACCCAGCGGAGCCTGGCCGGTGCTGCAAGCCCTATGCAACAAGTTGGAACTCATGACTTTGGGGTTCCCAGGCTGCTTCCCACCTTCAGGGAGCCTCCATGGCGTCGGATGTGCCCGCAGAGGAGCAACAACCCAAGGGTAACCCAAAAAGCAGTACTTAAATCCTGTCCATACTGGCCAGACACATGCACCAGTGGCACTGGATGCATGGAGGAGCCCACAGATGGATAATTTAGCAGGAAATGAGGTGCTTAAGAGCAGCTAATTCTGAACATTTAAATACAGGAAAATGTTTGAATGCACAGAAGGTCGCACAAGCACTGACACGCAGAACCAGCAGCATCCCTGTTGCAGTGTTTGCTGCAACGCTGGTGGGAAGCTGGGGATCCACTGCTCCTCAGCCCCGTTTCTGAGCCCAGCAGAGGCTCTTGCTGACTTCACCAAGCAACAACCCCCTGCTCTTGTCTCTGCCTGGCTGTTTCTGGGCTCATAAATATCTAAACACTGCTTGGTGCAGCACAGCCTGCTCCGCACAGGCTCTCTGCGGGGATGGCAGGAGGAGGCGGCGAGGCGGATGCAGTAATTATTTTAAACCGCCGGGCTGCCGGCATGCTGCACCACCCTGGCCACGCAGGGAGGATGCAGGAGATGATGTCGGGGTGTGCATGCTCCCGCTTGGGCTTTTGCACTGTTTCAAAGAGAGAAGGGTGGGGTTGAAGAGCCACGCATCCAACGTGGGGACCTCCATGAGCCCTGAGAGCCACCTGCGGGGTCGGCTGGTCTCGCTGGTGCTGCCCGACCTACTTTCCTATGCTTCCTTCGCTGAGCGTTGCCTCTCTGCCAGGCAACAGCCCATGAAACCCTCCCAAATCTGCTCCAGCTCACGAATTAAAGAGATCTTGGGGGCAGCAGCGTGGCAATGCTCTTCATTCTGGGGAGGACCCCACCGTGCGCCTTTGCGAAACGTTCTTTGGGGTCCATGGGGGGCTCAAGCCCTCGAAATCCTGCCTGGTTACGCCGAGGAAGGAAAGGATCCGGGTGCCAAGAAAGCTCTCCCGCTGCTGCTAGTCCCGAGGAGCTCAGGTTGCTAAAACCCCATTACAGCCCATCGCATGCGCCCCAGGGAGGAGCAGCTGCCTCTTACCAAACCCGCTTCCATTTGGCAAAACCTGGATCCTGGAAGCAGCTCCTGCAGCGGGGCTGCAGGAAGGCCGTCAATAAAACCCTGGCAGTGAGGGCAGACGGGTAAAGGATGGAAAGAGGGGAAGGGAAAGTGGTCCCGCAGCCGGGACGCTGCCGCTCTCCTGGCGACGCTCGTCACGGAGAGCCGCGCCCGCAGTGATGCGCAGTGCTGCGGGATTGCACCATCGCTGCTGCAACGCCTTGGGTGCCGGGTGGCCTTCGCTGAGGGGCTGGGTGCAAAATTTGCAAGTGTGGGCGCGCGAAGAGGGGCCCCCGCAGCCTATCTTTAGGTAACCTCCAGGCAAAGTTCGGTGCTTGCACAGCCCTCGCCGAGATGCACATTTATCCTGCAGCTCTGGAAACCAGGCCAGGTCCCTCTTTCTCCTTCCCACTTTCTCTTGCTCCTTCTTCTCCCTCCTTTGCATTTGTGCTGGGTGTTGAAAAGCCTATTCCTGGGAGCAGCGCTCATCCACACCCCAGCACGAGGTATGGGGCAGGGGAAGGGGAGCTTTAGGCTGCTTCAACATGAGAGCAATATCTGAGTGTAGTAGAGAAAGAAACACAAATTTCCCCTTTTACAGATTCAGAACTGAGACTTGTGAGGCCCTGGGTCTACAAAGTGTTAGAGCACACAAGATAATGAGGAGTGATGCAAGGAATAACGGCATTAAAGCCAGAGCTAACCAAATACTATTTAGAGCTACCCAAATATTTGCCCCTTGCTCCGGGTTTGCCCTGGATTCATGGGGAAGGCAGGCACCCAGCGTGCTGAGCTCCAGCTTAGATGTCACACTGCCCTGTGCCAAGGTCACCCAGCTCCCTGCCCCTGCTGGACCACGGCCAGCAGTGCCCCCAAATCTGCAGCCATCGCCTCCCCAGGCAGGATCAGGCCCCAAGGACACGTTTTACCCAGCGAGAGATGAAGGTGGGGGCGGGCAAGGGAAGCAGAACAAACATCTTCTGCCAGGCACCTGCTCCCTGCCTTGCAAAAATCTGCCAACGGCGCATGGTTTGAAAGCATAGCCTCTCCTGACGAGGTGCGGGGTTGTCTTCCACTGTCCTTTTATCCTTGGCTAATTAAAGGCAAATCTCTGCAGAAGGAACACGCTTCTTCACATCTGAGCGTTAATAACTAGAAAGTGGCTGCGAATGCTCCGAGGCAGCTGCAGAAATCCCGGGCAGAAATAGCATTTTTATCTCACAGCTCACCAGCTTTGGCTCCGGGGATAATAAACTTCCGAGGTTTAGAAGGAGGCGACAGCAGATCCAGCCCCGTATGGCTTGAGTTTACAGAAGGATCAGCCGAATGCACAGACTTAATTCCCAAATCACCCCTGGGCAGGACCCTGGGGGTGACGTGGCCTCGGCGAGCTCCCCCCCGCCCCAGTCTCCTTGCCCTATGTGGATGCTGTGGGGAATGGCTTGGGTGAGGCCCAGGGAGCAAGCAGGGGTGCTTGCTGCCCTCTGGGCAGGTGTTTCTGGGTGCAAAGCCTCTCCTCCCCAGCGAGATACGGCTGCTGACGGGACAGAGGGACGAGCCTCCCTTTGGCTGCCTGTTAGTCTGCATCCAGCAGCCGCGCGGGGGGTCCAGATGGCTGCAGCTCCTTCTGCTTCCAGGCTCGTCTGATCCACACCCTCCAGCATTCACATGGCGGTTTCTTCCGCTCTTTAAAGGACAGAAGGAGGACTGAACCCTGAAGCACCGCCATAAAACAAGGAGAGTGCTCTGGACAGGTGTGACATCACCAGCCAGGCAGCCCAAGGAACTATATTCCCAAATGTTTTTGAGTGTTGTCAGTTACTAAAATGCCCTGAAAGCCTTAGAGATGAAAAGCAGCATTGATATTTGGTACAGCAGTGCATAATTTTGTGGAGCCAAAAAGGTATTGTGGCATCCACTAAGACTGGCAAGAGGCAGGCACTGATAGCAACTATTCTTGTTCTGAAGATGGCATTACAAGGCTCTTACAGAGCGCTTTTCATTAGAAGCTCTAAAGTGCTCTAAGAAAGAAGAGATGCAGATGTCTCGGCCGTCTGCAGTGATTTCAGCAGAGCAGTGCAGGCGCGGGGCTCAGGCAGAAGCTCTCTCAGTTCCACCGGCTGCAGGGCAGGGGCCTCCTCTGCTCGGCTCCCAGCCACCCAATGGCATTTATTTGTCGTTTGGCTTCTGGAAGCCTTCCTGCGTGGCACAGCTCCTGGCAAACCCAGACAGAGCTTGTAGGGGAGAACTTTCTCCACAACAACTCCCACAGCGAGCCCCCAGCAGTCCCGTTCCACCTGCAATAAATGCAGCAGGCTGATGTGAAACCCGAGGGTTTGCTGCTTTGGTGCTGTGCAGGATGAGCACGGTGACACAGGGGGGAGAGGGTTTGCTCCCCGGCTTCTCCCTGGGTTTCTGCGGCGTTTGGGGGGCTGCCGCCAGCCCTGACATGTGGGTGCAGCTCCTGCTGGCTCGTCCTCTCCTCCCCACCAGCATCAGCAGAACCGCCGGCTCAGCACAAAGCTGCAGCACCGCGGCTCAAGGATTAGACATTCGTTTGCCATAAATAGAAAATTGGGGGAATGTGTTTTAGAGTATTAAATGTATTCCGAGCGGCTGCTGATGCCCAGGAACACGACCGCCCCATCGATCCCTGTCCTCGTCCTGCTCCCTCCCTCCCTCAGGCTCCGATGACCACTCTCCTCCTGTGCCAGCCCCAGGCTGTAATCCTGTGGCCCAGAGCTGGGGATTTGTCACCGTGTTGGGGTTCGGGAGCCACGAGCCCCAGCCCTGACCCCACCAGGCTGCTCCTGTGGGCAGCGGTCTCCTGCCTGTGCAGGCATCCCCAGGAGGACCTTCCCGGCTGCCTGTGCCCCGCCATCTGCTGCGGTGGCACGATGCCCTCCTGCACCCGGCCGGATGGTTTCCCGAGGTTCTCGCCAAGTGGAGAGCCACTCGGTGCCGTGGCTGCTGCCAGCCTCGGTGGTGGCACGGGGGGAGCGGGTCTGGGGCTGCTGCGGGGTCCCCATGTGCTTCTGCTTGGTGGCACTGCAAGTTCGTCTGAACTTGTTTCCCTGAGCCCTTTTGTCACAAAAGCAGAGAAATGGGTTCTTTCAGGGCATTCCTCTTCTGGCCTGGAGTCAGAGGTCTGAGCTAAGCCAGGTGAACGATGTGGGGGAGGCCCTCGTTCTCTCAGCTGATCATGGTGGTGCCCTTGCCAGCAAGACCCATGAGGTCCTCCCGGAGATGCCTCCACACACACGAGACAGATCCCCCCATGAGACAAGTCGATGGGGTGCAGGTTCCTGTAGGTGCCATCCTCTTGCTCGTAGCAGTGATTTCTGGCAATATAAGGTGAACCCCAGGGTCCCATGGCCACGCAGGGGCTGACAGAGCTTCGTGGCACCCAGCACCCTGCTCCTGCTTCTCCTCACCTGGTTCAGCCCCAGCTGCCCAGCTCGGCCTGTGGCACCAGCTCCAGCGCCCTGACCCCGCACACATCCCTGGATTTACTCCAATTTTATGCCTGATGAGGCTCAAGCCTTACGCTGCCAGTTAATGGACCTTAAAATGCTTAGAGAGCCTGGCCCTCATCCTGGTCCTGCTCTCCTGGCTTCGCTGGGGGTGAAGTTTTGCTGCAGGGGGGTGATGCTGGGGGTTCAGGTGCCCAAGTCCCATAGGAGCTGGAGGCTCATTCCCTTTGGATCCCAGGGGAGAGCCCAGATTGTGCCTGGAGAGGCACATTTTGATGTGTTTCCATGCAGATTCCCAAACAGGAGCTACGAGGCGTATTTCTCGGGGTACCCTCTGTTCCTTGCTCTCCTGATATTGGGTGAAGGCCGTCCCCACGGCCACAAACTCATGGCTACACACACCCAAGCCAAGCAGCTCTGTCCTCTCCACCAGTTCTGCCTGCAAGAGGATTTCCATGCCCAACAGAGGACCAAAAGGGAGTGCACGGGGCTGACAAGGCATCCACAGGGAGATGAGGCTGAAGCCAAGCGTCTCGGAGCGAGGAACGTCCTCCTCAGCACATCCTGGGGATGTTTCCACCCTGGAGGAAAGCCACTGCTTGTTTCATAAAAGCCTTGGGAAGGATGGTGAGATTTCCAGCAGCCTCGGGAGAGACAAGAAGTCTCGCATGGTCCTTCTCCCTATTGATCGGACCCTCCAAATAAGACCTTCTTCTGAAAGCTATTGCCTCAGTCGTCCATTTTTTCCTCCAAACTCTTCCTGCACTGACTGTGTCTGGCTGCTGCCTTCAGCGGTTCAGCTCACGCTTGCAGCTGCCATATTTATAAATAAATGATGAGTGGATTGATTAGTCACTTCCCTCCGACTCCAGGCCTCTCACCCTGACCGTTTATTGGCTTAAATGGAACCTTTTCCCAAGCCTTCTATACAGTAACAGCGTGCAGCTCCCCACGGAATGAGGCACGAGTGTTTAAGCACTAGAAAAATCTCCTTCACCGTTTTTTTTTTTTTTTTTTTCCCACCCAGCTTGGACACAGAGTTGGCTTTTTCCTTCTTTCCCTGCTTACCCATTGTGTCCCTTATGGGATGGGATGCAGGTGGGGCATAGTAGGGTGGATGAGCCACCGCCAGGGTTCTCACTTCTGGGACTTGGCCAAAGGGGCTGAATTAAGGCAGGATCATGCCCACAAGCCAGCCTGGCCCCATGAAGCACAGCGAGGGGCTGCTCTCCCTCTTTCCTCCTCCCTGCAGGGCCACAGACATGTTCCTGTAGCACAAATGCTCCAGATAAAAAAGTTCTTTGTGTCCCGTGGGTGCACCAACAGCCCTGTCCCCCTGCCGTGGCTCCCTGCATCATGGTTATGCACAAGCTGATTTTATTCCAGGTGCCAGGGAGGGTTTACTGGAGTCCCCCCATTAATCCCTCGCCTGCAGCTAACTGCACTGAGTGAGGGAAGCACCCAGCCAGCAGCCCCCTCCACTGCCCCCGTCCCCCCACCTCTGCACCCCCCTTGCTGTGGTGCACCAGCAGCTGCCGCCTCCTATTTAGAGGAAATCTATAAACCACTCAGTACAGAGCGAACCTGCCAGCCTTCCTGCGGCCTTCTGCAGCAAATTGATCAGGCGGGGGCTGCAGCTTGCAGGTCTTGTTGCCCCCTTTCTCTCCTTTTCTGGAGCCACTTGGGGCCACCCCCAGTGACAGCACCCAGCACCCTCTGGGTCCCATCCTGCTCCACATTTAGCGCAGCAGCCAACACCCCGTGCCCAGCAGGGTCCCCCACCAGCCCTGGGGTTTGGGGGCAATTCCCTCTCTCTCATGTCATTTCCAGAAGTGGGGAAAGTAACTGAGAGCTGGGAAACACCCACAGCTGTCCTCAATGTTGGCGGTCAGTTCGTCAGCATGCTCTCCTTGCCCTTTGTAAACTCCAAAATCGGTGGGTACGGCTGGAATAAACCAAACGTGCAAAGCCTGCAATGCCAAGGAGCTTGCAGATCTGTATTGCAACCTCAGGGGAAGGAGGAAACCCTGCCCAGATAACCTCAACATGCACCCACATCCAGGAAACCCCAACATCTGGCCAGGACCCACCACAACTGCTTTGGCCTCAGGGGCTGGTGCAGAGATTAGAGCCATCCCTGAGCAGGGAGCCTGGGGAAAAAGCTTTTTTCACTAAAAAATGATGACTCATTTACTGAATGCTTTTTTTTTTTTTTTTTTTTCCCCATTGTTTTTGTGGAAAACACTTGTCCAAACTTTCAAACTGCAAATTGTTTGCTGTCCCAAGCTCTGGTTCTAGGGAGGAAAAACAACTGACACCCAGAGAGCAGCCAGAGGTGGGAGAGACGTTTCCAGCCCCGAAGTTGTCTTAAAGGAAGGATGGTGGGGATCTGTGGCCAGATGCGAGCCTTGATGGGAGAAGCACCAGCAGCAAAATACAGAAGCAGGAGGAGATGCCTGGGTACATTGCAGCTTCCCAGGGACTCACTGTTCCGCATGCCACGAGAGCAAATAAAACAAACTTGGAAACTGTCTGCAGAGAGCATCCCTGATCCCTGCAGCGCTCCCAGCCTGACACACGGACCCTCACCCTAAATGCCCCCAGACAGCCGTACCCCACGTCCGGGCTGGGTGCTGTGCAGGGAGCTGGGAGGCGGCACAGGGCCGTGCAGTGTTTTAGTACCAGACGTTGTGTTCTTGTTTTCCAGGTGGAGAGCGGACTGCAGGGAGCTGCAGAGGAGATCTGCTTGTGGATTTTGCGGCAATTACAAGCCTGTGAGAAATCCTGAGGTTTTGAGCCAGGGGACAGCAGAAGAGGAGAGGGGAGGAACGCGCTGAAAGCTGCGCAGTGCCAGCTGGGTGCTCTCTCCAAAAAAACATTCACCTCTCTCCTGCAGTGGAAATATCACCCTTTCTGAACTGCCCTTTTGTGGACGTGCAGAAAGGCTTGGACAGTTGCTTCTTCCCGAGACAGAAGTTCATTGCCTCCCTGGGGCTCCCTTGTCCCTGCTCTGATGCCAAGGAAATGTCCCACCATGTCCCCACCAGGTCCCCTCGCCTCCTCCCCGCAGCAAACCCCGTGGCCACCCCGCAGCGCAGCAGGCTGCAGGCTCGGGTTCATCCTCCTAAAGTTCAGCTCTAGACATCTTGGTGCTATTTAAATATTTACAGCAGACGGTGGTAAAAAAGATTGAAACATGAATTATTCACGGCTTCGCTTTTATCTTGGCCACGCATTTGTATTTCGCATGGAGGATTCCTCCGCTGTGGGGGGTGGGGATGTGCTGAGCAAAGTGCACCTGCCTCCAGATTTGGGTGCTGGGGCTCTCCGGGCGCTGGGGGTGCTGCGTGACCCCGGGTGTGGTTGCAAGGCACAGCCTTGAGCCTAGTCCTGGGGTAAGGTGAAAGGCAGTGATTTCCCAGATATGAGTGGTCTCCAGCGGATGGGGGATATACTGCAAATCCCCCCACACTCTTCTTCATCTTTGAGTGATTTATCAGGGTGGTGGGGTCCCCAGGATGCTCACAGGAAGCACAACTCAGCCTCCTGCAAAGACATTTCTTCTGGGGAATCTGTTTATTATTTCAGGGCAAAAGAAGTGTTCAAAACCTCAACTGCGAAAGGGGGGTGGAAAATCCCCTTTGGCCTGCCGGCCCCTGGCAGTTTCTCTCTGTCAGGATTGCCCCCCACGCCCAGATCTGCTTTTTCTGGATTCCTCCCAAAAAGGAACACCCCACGGAGGGCTGCAGATGGGGCTGGGCACGGTGATGCCAGCCCCCTTGCCTGCTCTGAAAGGAGTTCTGCTTGCAAAATGTTGTAGTTTGCAAAGGTGACACCTGACCCAGGGGGTGGGCGAGCAAGGCAGGAGCACGCCTGGCCACCGAGCCGTGCCACCTGCAGCTGCTTGCAGGACATCCCTGGCCCTTGGCTATGCTGATTTACGCTGCGGAAGGAGGGATCCGGCCCTCTCCAGCTTTCCAGGCTGTTGCATTTTATCTGTCTGCAGCAGGAGGCGTGGAGAACAGCCGCTGCCTCTGCGGGGCCGTTTGGTTTGCAGCTCTGTTGCCTTCTCTGTCCCCATGGAGAGGGAAATTAAAAGTGGGTTCTACAGCTTCTGCCTCCCCGTGGAAGCTGCAGGTCCTTGGTGGGGCAGCATGAGGGGAGCAGGTAGCCGAGGCGATGCAGTTCTGGTTCCTATAAAAGCCATTTTGCTATTATTTGGCCCCAAAACTTCCCTCCTCAGCCATGCCGTCCCTGGGGGCTTGTCCCTTTGGTTCTGGCAGAGGTAGCTGCAATGTGGGGGGGTTCCTCCTCCCTGCTGTGTTTTGCATCCTGTTGGCACTGGGCTCAGCTCCCACAGCCCCACTGAACCCTGTGCCAGCAGCAATCCCTCCGTGCCTCAGTTTCCCCACGCCTGCCGCAGCCACTACGCAGGGCACTAGGGGTTTGGCTTTGCAACTGATGGCAACCCAGCAGCTTTCAGCCTTTCCTGGGGGGTGTTTCCTTGTGTGCCCCCCAGGGGAAAATTACAGCCAGCCCTTGGATGGCCTGAAGGCCGGGTGTACCGATGGAGGATGGAGCAGCGGCATTTGCATGCCCAGCCTGATGCTCTGTGTTATCAGCCTGCAAACAGAGCAAGCCTCAGGATTTTTCAGGTGGGAGAGGCTGTGTTCCCCTGCTTGCGAATGAGCGGCCACGCACTAGCACCAGGGCTTCCCTAAGCTGTTATTCAGCCATAATCAGAAAAGTGCTAAAATGATTTTGCATAATGAATCCCACGGAGACATCCCAGCGAGGGCAGGATCGTGCCAGTGGGGTGTGAGAGAGATTGTTCAAGATTGTTCCTATCTAACGGGTGGGGAAATGAGGTGCAAGGAGCTGACGTGAGCAGGAAAGAAATTCAGGTTACACTGCGGGTTTACTCAGCCTTGCAATTAAGGGCTATCCCTTCCTTGGGAAAGACCCATAATTATCTCCGTGCTCCCAGAGGAGAATTAGTCATTGCTGGCCCCAGAACGGTATTGCTTATTCTGCCCTTCTCTCTGCAGGGAGGGCCGAGGGCTGCCCCTGCCCACGTGCCCAAACCGGGGGCAGCCCCAGACTGCTGCGGGATTTCAGTGGGCTCCAGCCCCCGAAGGCCAGGCTCTGGCTACCCCAATTTCAGCCCCTCAGGCTCTTGGTGTGCCAGGAGCTGGGGCCTGCTGCCAGATAAGATGCACTCGGGGTAGTAGCACATCTTGCAGCTTTATGGGTGCAGACAGGGGGTCATCTCCCCCTGACTGCCCGTGGAAAAACACAGGGATGTGTGAGTTTGCCCCTGCGGGAGATTTGCGGGGCTGGGAAGATGGAGCAACCCCAAGTCACAGTCCAGCACCTTACAGTGCTGCTCTTGTACCCTCACTGCTCATTTTCACCCTCTTAGAAGGGCATGGGGAGGGAGGATGCTACCACCAGCACAGCATCTGTGCGCCCAGCATCACAGATGCTCCTCACCACCACTGTGTTTTCCTTCCCCTTCCCTGCCCATTTGCTCGATTTTCACCCAGATTTTCAGCCCAGCCAGCACATCTGCTCCTAATCAGCAGGAAAACCTAACCACTAGCTTCAGGAGAGGAAAGCTGTGGGTTGTTTGGGCACCCGAGGAAGGAGGCCAATAATCTGGTGAGCAGCTCCACCTGCCTGAGGTTAGAAAAAGAGCCTTGGGCAGAGGGAAATTGCCTGGAGCTGCTGGATCCTCTGGGGGATGCAGCCAGGTTTGCTCTGCTCCAAGGTGGGTGAGTGGGGCTGTGTCTAACTGGGTGGGAGGTGGGGGTCTTGGGCTCGTTTCCATCTGCTAGTTTTGCAGACTCATTTCATGGTTTGTGCCTCTTAACTTCCATGAGTGCTGCTGGATTGAGGTTTACAGCTGCTGATGGTCCGTGGCAGCTTTTTAAGCTTCTTTTTGGAGGTGGAAAAGGGGAGAGGGTGGGTGAAGGTGCTGTCACTTTCCTGTCAGGCCTTCTCCCATCATTTCTTCTTGGCTGCATGAGATGGTGGAGGGAACTGGTGGAGCGGGATGTGACAGGCCAGCATGCTCTGTTGGGGAGCTCTCCCAAAACCAGGTTTTGGGCTGCAGGAGCCCCCTGAGGAGCCCAAGCCAGCAGTCCAGTGAGTGCCTTTGCAACAGGTGAGCAGGGTGGGCTGGGAGAGGGGAGATGGGGCCTTCCCAGTGCCTGCAGTGCCCTGGCCAATGCAGATGTTCGCAGCCCACCTCAGGGCTGAGAAAACACTGCTTATGGGGCAGCCTGGCTGCTCATCACGAAGGTGGGAGATTTTTTAGGAATGTATGTACAGGCTTGAGGTACAATGTGAGTCGAACTCTTCTGGTGGCTCTGGAGAGCTGGTGCCCAAATCCCTTGGGCAGTTTGATCCCAAATGCCTGAATCCACTGGGTTCTCCTGAATTCCATGGATTCTCCTCCCCAGGGCAAGGAGCACGGGCAGGAGCCTGGTGTGTTGTGGAGCTGGGCACATCTCAAGCTCCGCGTCCAACCGAAGTCCTCAGTGTCTTCATTCACAGCCAAGAAATGAGTTTGGCACAGAATGGGGGATTTTTCAGGCTGTATGTTGGGATACTGGAAACAGCCTGAATACGTGACCCCTGCTGAAACTCGGGTGGGTTTTCATCACTGGGAGTGTCCTTGATCCCCATCCAGCCCTGCTGTGCGCGTTGGAACGGGGGTGCGGTGCGGTTGTTTCCCAGCCTGGTGAGAGTTAAATTAAGTGTTGTGACCTGCTGCAGAAACGGAACGTTTTGGACTAAGCGGCCGTATTTCCATCCCCCAGACAGGGGCGCTGTTGGATTTCTTTCTGGGTGCAAGGGGCCCTGAGCACTTTCTCTTCACCATCCACTAAAGCTCATCCAGGAGGGGCACGAATTCCCCTTCGAGTGGTTTTCTGACGCTTTTCAGAACCACCCTCAGCCAGCAAGACCCAGTGACCACAGAGCAGACAGAAACTGCTGCTTTGGAGACGCCCTCAAGTGTTCCCAAAAGTTACGGGCTTGACCTGGAGAAGCAGCAGCCAAAACCAGGGGAAGCTGGGTGGGGAGCTCCAGGTTTGGTGTCTAACAGCCATGAATGAAGCTTTGGGTGGGTGGGGAGAGCTTCCTGGCAAGAGGCTGTCTTCGAAAAGCTAGTGAAGCAGGGATAAAACATGCAAAGTGCTAACGGCACTCAGCATGGCATGAATCCTTCCCTAAAAAAGGGCAAAGCCTGAAAACAACCAAACTCAGCTGGAGAGAGCAAGCCAGGTACAGGCCTGTGGTGAACTGACCTGTTGGTGCTGACCCAGTGCTTGCACTGGGGGCTGAGGGCAGACTTTGAGTTCATGAAGCCTTCCTTCCCCTTTCTTCTCCATCTGTCCCTTCCTAGTTTGTAGGTGCACCCTCTCTTCACCACTCCAGTCTTTTATTTTCCATCCGGACTTCTTTCCTGATTTTTTTTTTCTTCTGGAAAGAAACCTCCTCCTTTGCCCACCATAGGTCCCCAAATGTCCCAAACATGAGACAGTCACCTCCACATCCCTGCTGTGGTGTGGCGGTCGGGACAAGGTGGGTGAATACAGCTCCTCCTCCCTTTGCTGCTGGTTCCTCAGCTTTTGCTCAGTACGGAATGGCCCCTTCGTGGAGAAGGCAGGTGTGTGGGTAAAGTAAGGGTTGGAGATGGATGCTTCAGTGTCCTCCTTCGTGGCTGTCAGTGAGACTGTTTTCTCCCCAGGGAGGAACAGTGGTGAGAGCATCTGTGTGCTCGGGTCAGAGGTGGTGCTGAGAGTTTCCCATTACTGATACAGAATAGCCTGATTTCGGCAGCCAGGAGCTGCCGTGACGTGGATTAGGGTTATGCACGCTCCGGGGGAAGGCAATAGGCAGGGAACAGGAGAAGGGGCAGTGTGAAATTGGGCAGTGAAGAACCAGAGGGCGGAACATCATCAGGGTCAGCATGGGATCCAGGGTGATTAGTGACAGGGCTCATAGCCCTCCTGGAGGAGGGGATGGTGATCGGATTGCCAAAAGCTGCCTAGGAAGAGGGATAGCATAGCACAGCCTCTGAGACAGGAGTGGGTGGAGAAAGCGATCAGGAAAGATCAGAGAAGGGGCAGCACTGGGGAGCGAGGGCTCAGGCACAGGGGCAGCGCCAGGAAGCATCGTCCTGGGGGTGAGGAGATGGCACAGGGGCTGGCAGCCTGCTCCGGGCTCTGCCCCGAGCGCTTCTTGCCCCTGCTGCAGATTGGGGATGGGAGTTTACCGTGGGCATGGCCAAGATCCCCAGCTCACCCAGGGAACGTGGCTTTGTAACACCACCAGAGACGCTGCAACACGCGGTGACGTGCAGGTGGGAGCTTGCTCCTCTGCGCTAGTGAGGAGTTTGTCTGTGAGAGCATCCCCCTCACCAGTGGGTGGTGGGCACGGCCCTGAGCTGCCGGAGCTCGGGGAGCGTTGGGCACTGCTCTCAGACACAGGGTTTGGGTCTGGGCTCGGGGATCCCTGTGGGTCCCTTCTAACTTAGGATATTCTGTGAGTCTGTGATTCCACGAGCAGTGCTTGCAGCTCGGAGGTGGAGGAGAGATGGCAGCAGTTGCAGGCACCAGCATGCTGCCCTCAAAGCAGAAGAGAACCACGATGGAATCGTGCAAGCAACACAGAACCCAAACCTGCTTTTGCTACCTTGGAATCAGCTTTCCATCGTCCTGCTTGGATTTTTTGGCGTGCTAGGGTCTGCAACAACTAAGGTGCATGCCCCTTTTCTCCCCCTGCACTGTTACCCAGCCTTGCCCTCCCCTTGCTGCCTGCCAGAGACCTGCTGGAGCGTGCAGGGCGCGGAGCTGCTGGCTCTTGGCTGCGGGCACAGCTGGGCTCGGGCTGCTCCTGCTGGGGCTGGGCAGATGGCAAGCAGGCCCAGCTGCATCCTGCAAATGGGCCCAGGGAAAGCTTTTGTTTTGCCGCCCCGAGCTCCTCTTTCAGGCTCGGTAGTTTCCAGGGCATCGGTGTGTCCCTGTGAGCAGGAGCAGGGTGTTGGGGTCCTCTTGGGGTGCCTCAGCATGGCTGGCGGTACCCTGTCGCGGTCTGGATTGATGTGGGCGGCTGAGCCCTTGTGAGAGGCTGGATTCAGCACTTCAGCTTTGAAGCTCTCAGTGATGAGCAAACACATGTGAGTCCCGCAAAGAACGAAAATAAAGGAGAAGGCAGAACCGAGTGGGACAGAAACCGGGAGAAAGCTAGTGATGGAGACGGCAGGGTGCAGTGAGGAGGGAGAAACACAATCCACTCGAGTGGGTGCATAATTTATTTGCCTATTAGCTATTAATAAGCTGGCCTTTTGTATCAAGTCTCCCGACGTCCTTGTAACAACTTCAGGCCTTTCTGCAGAGCATCACCCTTTCTGGGTGTTCCTGTGCTACTTGCCATGCTAACATGATTCTTGATATGTCCCTCGCCCGGCACCGTGCCTTCGTTACCACCGTTCAGCTGAACAAGTAATTAATGTGATTGCCCATTGCTGCGCGGTAACTGTAACCTCCAGGAAATACCCAGGAGGTGGGAATAGCTCCTAGGGATGCTGGGCATGCATTGCTTGGGGTGGTGCCTAAAAGATGAGGGAGCTCTTTGGGTGCTGCCTTGTGAGCTGGGTTGAAGCAGGACAGCCGAGCTGGCAGCCCAAAAGAGCAGCCAAAGTCTCCTGTTTTCCTGGTTCTTCATGGCTCAGGGGACAAGGAGGGCTTCACTGATGGGAACCTGGGACCTTGGGAGGCACCACCGCTTCCCCGGCGTTGCCTGAGGCTGCTGCTCGGAGCTGAGTGCACGGCTGCTTTTTGAGTTTTCTTGCAGGGAGGGATGCTCACTGCTGCCTGGGAACACCCTGAAAATCTCCCAGGGCCTCGCTGGGATGTGGAAGCGCCACAGGTCAGCTGGTCCCCGAAGTATTCCCCCGGCATCCCTTGGGAAGTGCTTAATGGCAAGGGGAATCCCTTACACTGTGTGCGTGATGCCTGTGGAGCAGTGGTGGGAACAGCTCTGCTCCCGAGCTCTGAAGCTGTCCCTCGGGTGCTGGGCTCGGGGGTGCACCCCTCTTGGGGGTGGTTGCAGAAGGTTCTGGGTTGCTTTGCACCGGTGACGGTGCACCAGGGCCGTCAGCGCAGCTCTACCTGCAGTGCCGTGTTTCTTCCCTGTGTTTCCTTTAAAGCCAAGGACAGCGAGGCGAGATAAGGTTTCACGAGGGTATAGGGTTTCTGAATCTGAGTCTTCCCTGCGATAAACTCTTTCCAATCCTTACCTGCGTGTCAGAGCCGCGCAGACACCGTCCATGTCCGTGACCACCCATCGGATCTCCTGTTCCTGGAGGAAGAGCTGCAAGTTGGGCTGGCTGCACTTGGCTGCAGGTGAGTGAGTGCTTTTATTTCTTTTGCTCACAAAGTCTGTGCTGCACTGACGGTATCACAGAAATGTGTCTGAGCCCAACATCTGTGGAAAGTTCCTACTTCCATTAAGCCATTTTTAATTTTATTTCGTCACCCAGAGGGTGGGGAAGAATCACCTGGTCAACAGGGTTCCCATTTATCTCCAGATAAAATGGTGCTGGGCTCGTGGCTGCATACCAGGCTGTGCTGATACAGGAGCTGGGGGTGCTCTTGGGTCCGTGCCTGAGCCCAGGCAGATGCACTCTGTGTTTTCAGCATTTACATCCGTTGTTCTTTTCCAAGACTTAAAGTAGTTACTCTCGGCTGTGATCTTCTTAATGGCTTTGACTGCTTTGCAAGCCTTCCATTAGAAAATGATCAGCCGTTGCAGTCTGCTTCATTGGGGCATAGGCAAGAAACACTGAAGACACACGAGGAAATATTAGTTGCATCCAGTCTGCTCAAATTAAACCGTGAGGACCGGGCTGAGATAATTCATCGGTGTTCCTGCAGGCTGAACTCCATTGCTGCCAAGTAGGGAGTTAAAGCCTGAAAAAGGGGCAGGAGCCCTGCTCTGTCAGGATGAGTTAAACAAAGGGAGGGCGAGATGCAGGAGCAGATTGCATCAGGCTGCAATAGGAAGAGATAACGGGATCTTGTTGGGTTGGCTTGCCTTCACCCAGAATTCAAGGGATGGTTGAGGTGGTCCCGGGGCACCAAGCGTGGGGATCCCACTGAGCTGTGGGATGTTGCACAGCACTCACCCAGTGATGCAGAATTTGGGGAGGGTTAGTGGAATTTGGGGTCAGAACTGCTGCTAATTCTGGTGGATTCAGTACAGTTTGCATTTAATGGTGGAGAACAGCACACAGTCTTTGAGTCCACTTTAGGTCTTACGGGCTGGTGCAGGAGCGCTGCTTCTGGCACTAACAAGTGCTTCAGTCCTCCAAGTGCTGCTGAAAAAACTCAGAAACATCCTAACTGGGGTGAAGGTGGGGTGGAAATGTTCGGGAGGGGCTGAAGAGGCTTTCCTCTGTTTGGATTGGGCTCAGATTCAAGCCAGGGTGGCTGTGTGTCTGACATGTGATGAGCTGCACGGTCTCAGGACAAGGCAATTCCCAGGTCGGGGTGTGCGGCTTCTGGTGCTCAGCCATCCTCCCCTTCCCCGGTGTGTGCTGCTGCTCTGGTCCTCAGCCTATTTTGGGGGGACAAGCCCTGTGCAAGCTTCCTGACAGCCTCGGGCTGGCAGGATGGCTCACGGTGCCAGCTCTCAGGGAGGTATTCCTTTTTGGCATCCTCTGACATATCAAATGGATGAGGATGGGTTTCCCTACCAGGGTTTTGTTTCTATTGTTCTTCTCAACTTGCTCGCCAAAGATCTCCCAAAACCCTGAGCTGCTTCCCATTTCAGATGGCCAAAAATCCAAGTGCTTTCTTGAAACACGGCAGCGTTCACAGCCCGTCCTTGTGCGCGACTGCCCCTTGCACAAGGGAGACGAAGCTCAGCCCTTCCCGTGGATGCGAAAACTGCGGCTGTGCCACGGCCACACCTAGGCATGCTGCTGGGCATGGCCCTGTCCCCTTTCAGAGGTCGCGGGAAGGAGATTGGGAAATTGCTCCAAAGCAAAAATCAGCTCCAACTTGGCACGAGGAGCCTGGGGCAGCTTCTAGGTCGGAGCTTTGAGATCTCTTCTTCCCCACAACTGGGAGATTTTCCAAGGATGATTTTCCAGAACCTGTAAAGGTGGCTGTGTCCTTGTCACCTTCTTTTTTTTGTTGTTCTGAGCAGCACCTCTGGGACACCCCTGCTTTGCACGCCCTGCTGCTGGGTGCTGCTGGAAGGGCTCAGTGCAGCCTGAGGTTCTTTTCCCAATTTACCAGCACAGTGTGGAAGCCTGCCCCAGTTACACCAACTGGAAGGAAGCTTGGAGAGGGGCTCAGCATCTCAAGTCACTAACAGGAGGGTTTGAGGTGCTGGGGAGGGTGGGAAATGCCCTGGCTGGTGCTTGCCTCGTTCCTGCATGCTGGGTACTCATCCAGGATGATGCTCCAGTGTTGCCCTTGTTCGGTAAGTTTTATGGCAGGGAAGGCAATGCCATGTGCAGAAGCTGGAGACAGAAATGGAAAGGGAAATATCTACAGTTTGGTCAAACCCTGCAGGCAAAGCAGGCAGGGGCTTGAAATAGCAGCTTGAAACCTGCGTGGAAGGCAGTGGGTGATGCTCACAGTCCCAACAGCCCTCGGGACAGAGCCAGGGGCTATGGCCGCATCCAGCAGCCTCTGTTCTGCACCTGGCCAGGGCTGCTTTTGGCTGTGTCTGGGTACAGCCAGCTGTACAGGCAAGGTGACCCGCCTCCCTGATTCATGGGAGGGCACAGAGGAGTGGGCAAGACAACGTAAAACACGCATTGGATGGAAAAAGCACCCAGGGGTGCAGCTCTGGTTCCCAAACCCTCAGCAGCCAACAGCAATTGCAGGGTCCTGGGAAGGGAGGAGTTTATCCGTGCACTGGGGTTGAGCTGGGCCCAGTCCCTTGCAGCAGCTGAGGAAGCGCCTGGTCAAGGGGACCCATGGCTGGGGGTCCCCAAACCTGGTGCTGTGCCAGTACTGGGAGCATGGGACGGGGGGGGGGGGGGGCCCACAGAGGGGCGGGGGGGGGGGGTGACCAAGCAGGGGCAGATGAATGCAACCAACGTGAAATCAGCACAATCCCCACCACATTTGGCAAAGGATCCCTGCATGCAGCTCCACAAAGGTTGGGGGGGGGGAGATGACAGAAAGGGCCACATCCGAGCACCACCCCACTTTCCTCTGCTCGGTGCCACTCCTTCCTCACCCTCACTCAGAAAGCAAAGGCCGTGCACACATTTGCAGCCACGAAGGCGGCAGGCTGGAAGCAAGCGGAACCCAGCAAGGGAGCACAGTCCCATTTCAGGCACAAGGAGAACGAGGTCAAGGAGTCCCACCGGGCTCACGTGGGCACTGGCATCGCCTTTCCGCCCAGCACAGGACGGGCACGAGCGTCCCACGGCCACGCTCTGGGAGAGGTGCGGGGACGGCCCGGGAGCTGGAGCTGGAGGAGGCAGCGGGACTGGGACCCCGGGGCAGGATGAGGATGATGCAGAGGCTGGGTTTGTTGCTCTGTTCATATTTGCAGCGGGTTAAAAGGTTGGGGTGGAGGAGAAGAGGGGTTGGTACCTGGGTTTGAGGGGGAACTGTGTTGTGCTGCATTCATTTCTCTTCTTGTGTGTGTGTGGTGGTGCCCAAATTTAGTTTGTCTTTGGAGAAAAAGCCAGGGAGGCAGAGGGGTGCTTCTGGATGCTGGGTGCATGCTGTGAGCAATCTTGGGGTGACCAGGAGGGTCCCACTGATGTCATCTCAGTCCCTTTAAATCTCAATTCTGTTCCTGCCGTGTCCAACTTACAATGCCTTCCCCAGGGTGGGACTGCAGGGTCACGGTCACCACCCCGGGACGCCTGCACCGGTCTCTGCAGAGGCTCAGGCAAAGCACAGGGTGCTGCCAGCCCCAAGCGACCCCCGTTCCCCATCCCCTGTCACCGCCCCCTTTTGCTGCCGTTGCCGCAAAGCTCGGGATCGATGCAGGTATCAGCGTGACCCGGTTAGAGGCTTCCTATTGCTTTCCATTTATACCAGCCATCCGCTTTTGGCTCCGGCCACAGCCTCCCGGGAGGGTTTGTGCTGATGTTGGTGGGGCGAGGACGTTCGCTCGTCCCCGGGAGCGGGAGGAGGTCGCGGCGCTCAGCGCTCAGACCCTGGGGCTGGCCGTGGCCGCGCATCCCCGCAGCACTCGGGGGCACACCGGGAAAGTTTCCCATCGATTCTCCATCGACTCGCCTTCATCGCGTTACCTCCTAAAGCCCATTCAGCAGCACCGAGAGGCGCCGAGGCATGCCTCACGCTAAACGCCCATTTAAACCTTTTTTTTNTTTTTTTTTTTTTTTTTTTTTTTTTTTTCTGAATCAGGCTAAACCGTGGGCGCGGGGAGGGCTCCACTTCAGCAGAGCTTGGATCGGACCCAGGCGATTGCAGCCTGCCTCGCCGCAGAGCTCATTTCGCCCCATCTGTCTTTTCCTGCTGCCCGCGTGGCTTTGCGGCAGCTCTGCACAGGCACCTGCCAGCAGCTCCCTCCGAGCAGGGAGGGCTGTGCTCGTCCTCGCTCGTTATTAAATTACTTCCTGACCCGGTTAATCCGTAGCTGATTAATTTGGGCTGCAAGGCCGGCTATCAGAAAGGCTTCATCTGTCTCAGGGTGTGTACTGCATGTACCGAGCTCTCCGTTAATCTGATTTTTATATATATATATATATATGCAGTTGGAAAAATCAGAAGGGAGGGTGTGTGCAGGGAGGCTGGGTCAGGGCTGTGAGGGATGCCTCCGTCCTGGGCCAGGAATCCAGCCTGTGAGGTTTCTCCTGTGCATCTGTTTCCGTGGGGCTGCTGCAGCACCTGGCACCTCATCCACAAACCACCAACGAGCCCCTCCTGGCCCAGCCCTGCTTTTTCTCTTTCAGCTACAAATGTTCGCCTTGAATTTGAACAGCTTGATTCGCAAACGCGGAGCGATGTGCGTTTTGCAAGCCTCGCGTGTCCCTGTCTTCCCAAAATCCAGCCTGCCCTGGTGCTGGGGGTTCTGCTGATTTAGGGACACTTTGTGTGGTGCTGAGAAATATGGAAAAGTCACCCCAAGAAGCCGCAGAGATGCCACAGAGTCAGCCCAGCCCTGTCCTGGAGCCGTGTAGCTGGAATTAGTGCTGCACCCCAGCTAATTAGTTCTGCTAAGGAAGAGGAAAATTAGCAGGGGCTCATTACTGCACTAAATCAGTCTGTGGGCTGAAGCTTGGGTTTGGCTGGAGCAGAGCACAGCTGGCTCTAGTTTGCAGAAGTCTGTGCAGGAGTCATTTTGCATGAGAATTAGGGAAAAATCACACTGGGAGCCTTTGCTTTGTTGCATGGAGTGGTGATGGGATCTGCAGGACCCCTCCTGGCTCCCGCCCTGCTCCAGTTTGCCCCAAGCCAGACCACTGGGGCTACTGGTGTGGTGAGCTGGTCAGTCCTCTGCTCCCCTAAGTACATGGAATTAAGCTCCCTGCGCAAAAGACCCCAAACACAGCTGCAAAAACAAACAAACAAAAAAAACCCTCTGCCAGCAATATCTCCCTGCGGGCTTGCCCTCCCCGCCTGCAGCAGAGCCGTGCGTGCCGAGCTGCCAGCAGGGTCCCACGGCAGCGCTCACTGGACGCCTGCCCCGGCTGCAGGGTGCCCTCGGTGGGGAAAGTTGTCCCTGGGATAAATCCCGGCAGATGCCAGGAGCTGCTGCTGGTGGGATTAGCGGGACGGAAGGGTGGGAGGAGGACGGGACACCTGGCCAGGGCGATGGAAATCCTCGCGTGTTCCAAGTCCCCTTGTCACAGCAGAACGTTCCCGGGGGGATGAGGTGGGTAACACTGCAGCCATCACGCTGCTTGGGGATGCTCCTACTCACAGCAGCTTTTTCTAAAGCTGACTTCTGAGCCCCAGCACAAGGCTGGCATCCCAGGGATGGTTTGCGTCCGCCAGGTTGTGGATGCTCTTTGCCTGGATGTAGAACGTGAAATCTGGGGGGAAAAAAACGCACAACGTAAAGGAGGTCATTTTTCACCCCAGAACACCGTCCTCCTGTGGCCGGAGTGCTCCCAAAGGATGGGTTTGGAGGGCAGGTAGGCAGGCTCTGGCTGGGGCTGAGTTTAGGTCCTGGGAATATTGATTTAAGTCCCTTCAGCTGGTGGATCCGCAGTGGGGGATCTATAGGGGTACGGAAGGGGATGTGTAAAATGATGAGTCGACCCTGAAAAGCCTGAAAAAAAGGTCTGGGTGGTGGCATGTCCCATTTCCATTGCTGGCTGTAGCTGCAGATGGCCAGAGCTAAGCAGAAGGTGCCCCAAGCCTGTGGGTGCCGGGCTGTCCTGCGGGACGGGGTGTCTTAATGTGCTCATTAACACCGTGCGTGGAAAATAGCTCTGAGAACAGAGCAGGGAGCTGGAGCAAGGGAAATTGAGGTGACCGGGTCCCTCAGGAGCCAAGGAGCCTCGCTGAGCAGGAATTGAGGCTGCGGCATGCAGGCAGAGATGTGACACAACACAGCGGTCCCAGGACAGGAGGAGGAGGAGGAGGGTGTGGGGTCACCTGGGTGGAGGTGGGACCCAGCCCCACGGCAAGGGAGGTACGCATGGCAGGGATGCAGCGGGGTCATGGGTACATCCAGCTCTGGGAAGGAAAGAAAATAAAAATGGGGAAAGAAAAACAAATCCCATTTACTTGAGTGGCTCACGGCGACATTCCGCAGGTTATTGCTTCGTGTGACAGGTCTGGTGGCGCTGGGGAAGGGGCTCGTCCCCTCTCTGCGTTGTCCCTGCCATTGCCCACATGGGGCTGTGCTGGCTGCTCCTTGTCACACTGGGGAGGGGACAGGGGTGTCGCAGGGTGCGGTGGCACCGTTGACCGTCCAGTCCTGGAAGGGGGCCCGCTGCACCCGTGGCTGCAGGCGAGATGTAGGTGGGCACCTTGGGATGCTCCAACCCTTGGGCTTTCCCCCCTCTCCTCCTTTTAATGCTGCTGTTATGTATTTGGGATAAAAAAAGCCCCACTGCCTGCTGTAAATCTCTCTCCTGGTGCCAGCGGTGCTCAGGTTCCCGTCCCCCTCTCCACCTCCCTCCTGGGGAGCAGCTCAGACCTCGCCACGTCACTGACGAGACCTGTCCCCGCCGGACCATCCGGAGCATTACTGGGGATTAAAGGTGGCATCCGCCAGAAAGGACCGACCCCCCCCAGCCCGCTCCCCCACGAGCGGGTGGGGGAAGGAGGTGGGGGGCCAGGCCCCCCCCCCAGACCCCCTTCCTGATGGACCCCCAGCTCTTTGTGGGGCAGACCGGGTGCTTTTCCCCAGGGCGGCGGCGGGGCCGAGGCTCCAAACCACGTCGGATCCTGCCAAAGCCCGTCCCCGGCGCGCTGGGCTGCCAATTATACAGTGAACCAAATAGAGGAGAGCCTTCCAAATGACATTGCCTGCTTTATCCCAACGGGACCTTTCAAGGGTATGGCTGGACTTCTTTTTTTTTTTTTTTTCACTTTTTTTCTACACATCCCTATGTGTGTTTAACAACTCTCCTCCCAGATGCAGAGAGCGTTGGCATTTCCCTGCCCCGCGCGGGTAAGTCCCCGTAGGTGATGGCGTTGTGGGAGGGGGGGGCTATGGGAGAAATCACCGCATGTCTCGTGGAGCATGGGGAGGGGGCGGGGGGCAGCGGATCGGCACCTCTCCTTTTCCACGGGGACCTCGGAGGATGCTGGTTTTTGCCCAGATGTGTGAGGTTTGGCTGCAGGTGGGGGCAGAGCCGGGGGGAGCAGGAGGGAGTTGTACATGGGGAGGTTTCGATGCACGGTTGCGGAGGGGCTGGTGGAAACCACAGACCCAATTTGCTGCTTTGCCAGCGGGATGTGGTGGGAAAAAAGCTAGCTCTCTCTCAAATGACCTTTCTCTCTTGCATTCTCCCTGCCTTGCTTTTTTTTCCCTCCCAGGCAGGGATTTTTGGATGAAGCGTATTAGTTAATCAGATTCTGAGAAGCAGATGTTAGGTGATTTAGGAGGAAAAAACGAGACGACTTTCTAGCTCTAGCTTCTGCTGGAGCCTGGAGCGCGCGTTGTGAACCTTGTGGCTCTATTCTTGCTGTGAGAGATTGCTTTGTGCCTCTGGGAAGCTCCGTTAATTTCAGTCTAAATTTAAAACGAGACAGAAGGGGTGGTCTGGGGTCTGGGGACAGGTGGGACGCCTATCTCTGGTGATGGGGACAGGCAGACGTCAGCACCCTTCTGAAGGCAATGAAAGGAACGTCACAGTCCCGTGTCGCCTGCGCAGCTCCCCGATGGCTTGAAACGGGGCTAAAGAGCTCAGAAAAGAACTAAAAAGATTCAAACAGAGTAAAAAAGTGCCTTTCAACTTGCTGCTGGGAAGGATGAGCGCGATGTTCCCCTCGCAGCTGTGACCATGACACGCAAATCATCAAGACACCAAGATCTCCTCTGCGGTGAAAAGTTTCGAGCTGCACCAGCAGGGCTTGGGAGTTTCCTTGCTCACAGTGCCGGGAGCAGCGTTAGGAGTTAAGCACCCTTAATGCTTTTTAAGACCAAGATCATCTCACGGTGCTGACTTCGGACGCGATTTCACGGCCAGCTTCAGCTGCTCCAAGGTTTGCTCCGGTGTCGAGTGAGGCTCCCGGGCACGGGCTCCCTCCTGGGCTGCAGCGGGACCAAGGTGCAGAGCGTGGGGCCAGCTCTGGGGTCCAGCTGAGCGCCCAACTGCCCCGCTCCCCTCACTCAAAGTGATTTTCTTTTTCTCTGCCTGCTTTTAGGGTTTTGTATTAAGGAAAAATAAGAACACACCGCCAAGGGAAAGATGTGCTGCTTTTCTTTTTCTCCTTTTACGTTTTTTTCTCCCTCAAAATGAGCTTTGTTCGGGCCGGGTTGCTCTCAGCATCCTTTCTCCAGCCTGACTGCTGCTGCCGCGCGGGCGCTGAGACGCGGGCTGCCTGCAGCTCGCCATCACACCGCGCTCTCTGTGCCCCCTGTTCCTCGGATGCTGCGTCTCACCCTGCTGACACCTCAAGTGTGAGCTGAATCCAGCCCCAGGGAGAGCTGCAGCACCTCACTTTAACCCCGTCCTACCCGAGCAGGACGCACCTCCGTCGCTGGGGCTGGAGGATTCGGCTCTGGGGCTCCTCGTCTTTGCAGCAGGCTCCTCTGGGGGGTCTAAAACCCTCTGCTGCTTCCCCCAGCTGTAGTGTCTGCCTTGTTGCCCCAAATGCTCCTCTCTAACGTCCCCGCATGGGGAAATGGGCACAAAATCAAAGCCAGACAAGGCTCTAGGGAGGGAGGTGCCTACAAACAGCCCTGCTCCACGGCTTTTTTTAAGCCAAGGAACATGATCTGTAAGTGGCTTTGCCTTGGTTCCTGACGAGTTGTGGGATTTGTCCCCAAATCCAGCATCTGATGGCTCAGCTGAAGTAACAGCGCGGATCATCCCTCACCAGCAATGTGGACTGGCTCCTGTGTGAAGTTTTGCTTTCGGGTTGGTAATGCCGAGAGCAGAAGAGGGAGGATGTGCAGTTAGCTGGGATGCTGACATCTCCTTCTGCAGCAGATTTGGGGTTCCAGCTTGTCCGTCCCCTACCTGGGCAGCAGCACATCGGCACAGATGGATGAGTCCTCTGCTGAGGAAAGCTGGGGGAACGGTTCCAGAGCCCCCAACATCTCCTGCTGGATAAAGAGGCACCAGCTCTGTCCTGAGCTGTGTCCTCACTCCCCAGCATGGGACTGGTCCCTGCGCTGCTGCCGCTCCGTGCAGACATGGCCTGGATTGTGCTGCTATTCCTGGCAATCCAGGGCGTTCGGGTTTTTCACTCCCTCTTGCCGAACTTGGCTGGGTAAGAAAGCCAGCGTGCCCTTGGTGGTTAGCAGGCACGTGGAGAACGGAGCAGCTCCACGTGTCCTTGCGTGGTTCCTTGTCTCTGGGAAATACATTTGGAGGGGAAAGGGCTGGAGGGGAAAATATGGGAAAATAAATGATGGAAAAATGCATTTTGTGGCTAAATCTTCCCAGAGCCTCTCTGTTACCTTCTAACTTTCTCTTCACACTTCTCCCTGAGGCAGGACAAGTCATTTCCTAGCTCTGTAACTTGGCCTGGTCCCTGGGCTCCTCTACACAACATCCTGTTGGGAAAACATGCCCCCAGGGGTGTTTTGGGGACCCGGTGCCCATTGCAGAGCACCTGCCAGAGTGGTCTGGGAAAAATCCACCCCAGAGCCTCAAAAATGCTCTCCAGCCTCTCCGAGCATCCTGACTTTTTAACCCTCATCCTCTTCCCATGGCTGGGAATATCCTGCTGACAATGAGGGGGGCTAGGAGAGCTCTGGAGGATGTCACCCTGTCCACCACTCACCCCATGCTTTAGATCAAGACAGGGGGTCCCAGTTCATGCCCCTCTTCATGCTCAGAGGGGTTCTCCAGAGTTGGTAGATGCATCCTCCTCCTGCTGAGCTGCCTTCCTCACGGGCAGCACTCGTCATGGGCAAAGCTTGGGTGGGACATCTAGGTTCCCCCCCATCTTCTGCAGCTGCCTGACCTTTTATCCTTGGGTGCTGCAAACATAACCGAGAGGTTTAGTGACGATAATGAAGCCATGCCAAAAGGGCCCGCAGGATCCCGAGCTGAAAGATGCGCTGGAAGAATAATGTCACGGAAATTAATGCTTGCATTAAAACATACAGGGTTTTCTGACCTCAGGTTTGCTTCGTTCTCTTTGGTCGAGCGAAGTGAGCCGCGCTCACAGTTCACCTCTGTCTCCTATCCGTTTGCTTGCAGATCCTCATAGCGTGGGAAAGACGCAAGCTGCCGGCATCCGACCCGGGGATTTATGCTGCTAATCTGATTAGTGTATGATGGACGTGGCCAGTTGGAAGGAGATGGAGGTGGCACTAGTCAGTTTTGACAACGCTGATCAGATCGTGGAGGATCCCTGTTATTCAAACGACCTCAGCCCCGCCGGCCAGTCGCGGAAAGGCCATCCCAGCTGCGCCAACCTCCTCTCCAACTGGAGGATCCTCATCAACAGCGAAAACGCCAACAATGAGACCATTTTCTCCAGGTTCTCCGCCGAGTTCAGCGAGCACCTGGTGGGGGAGCGGGTGGGCATGGAGGAGGGGGACCAACGAGTCATCATCAACATCGCTGGGCTGAGGTTCGAGACGAGGCTCAAGACCCTCAACCAGTTCCCGGAGACCTTGCTTGGGGACCCGGAGAAGAGGATGCGTTACTTCGACTCCATGAGGAATGAATATTTCTTCGATAGGAACAGGCCCAGTTTTGATGGGATCCTGTACTATTACCAGTCCGGTGGGAAAATCCGCCGTCCGGCAAACGTCCCCATTGATGTCTTTGCTGATGAAATCACCTTCTATGAGCTGGGTGACGAAGCCATGGACCAGTTCAGGGAGGACGAAGGGTTTATCAAGGACCCTGAGACCCTCTTACCAACCAATGACTTTCACAGGCAATTCTGGCTGCTCTTTGAGTACCCCGAAAGCTCCAGCGCGGCCAGAGGTGTAGCTTTGGTCTCCGTCCTGGTCATTGTCATCTCCATCATCATCTTCTGCATGGAGACCTTGCCAGAGTTCAGGGAGGAAAGGGAGTTTAAGTCCACCCAGGAGCTTTCCAGGAATATGACGGACAACTTGCTGGCCCACAGCACTTTCACAGATCCTTTCTTTGTCATAGAGACTGCCTGCATCGTCTGGTTCTCCTTCGAGCTCTTCGTCCGGTTCATCGTTTGCCCTAGCAAGACCGAGTTCTTCAAGAACATCATGAACATCATTGACATTGTGTCCATCATCCCCTACTTTGTGACGCTCACCACGGAGCTGATCCAGCAGAGCGAACTCAACGGGCAGCAGAACATGTCCTTGGCCATCCTGCGGATCATCCGCCTGGTGCGGGTCTTCAGGATCTTCAAGCTGTCCCGGCACTCCAAGGGGCTGCAGATCCTGGGGCAGACCCTCAAGGCCAGCATGCGGGAGCTGGGCTTGCTCATCTTCTTCCTCTTCATCGGCGTCATCCTCTTCTCCAGCGCCGTCTACTTTGCTGAAGTGGACGAGCCGCAGTCCCATTTCTCCAGCATCCCCGACGGCTTCTGGTGGGCCGTGGTCACGATGACGACCGTCGGCTACGGTGACATGTGTCCCACCACCTTGGGTGGGAAGATCGTGGGGACTCTGTGTGCGATTGCAGGGGTGTTGACCATCGCGCTGCCCGTCCCCGTCATCGTCTCGAACTTCAACTATTTCTACCACAGGGAGACAGAGAACGAAGAGAAACAAATTCTGCCGGGGGAGGTGGAGCGAATACTCAACAGCGTGGTGACGGGCAACGGCAGCATGGAGTCTCTCAATAAGACCAATGGGGGCTACCCTCGAGACAAGGCCAAAAAATGATGCTGGTGGCCGTGACTGAGCACTGTCAGGTGGGATTGGCTGGATAAGGTATACACCATCTGCACGCTGTGATTTTTTTTTAAACCAAATGTGCTGCTGCTTTTTTTTTTTCTTTTTTTTTTTTTTTTTTTTTTTTTTTTTTTTTTTTTCTAGACATTTTTCAATCTCCGATTTCCTGTGGCTGTTCAAATAAATACCATCTTTCTTATCTCTCTTCCCTGCCCATCAGTCTGTTTTTTATTATTTGATGCTCATCTGCTTGACATTTAGCTTTTCTGTCCATGACATGAGTGCAGCTCCCCATATGCAAAGATTTTCCCCATTTACTGGAAGAGGAAAAGGGGAAAAATTACAAGAAATGCTTTGCCTGGTGACACCCAGCTGTCCAGGGGTGGAGCTGGTCCCGTCTCCGTGCTTTTCTTCACCCGTTTTAAATATTTCCTCCCCATCCACCACTCAGGATTTGGGGATCTGAGCAATTCCCAGATCTGGGACTGATCTGGCTGAAAAAACAACCTAGGGGGTGGGAAAGTTACGTTTTTAGCTGGGTGAGTTCCATGGCCTGTCTGCCTAAACAATTTTGGTGACACGGCAGAGTGGGGAATGATGGCTGGGACCGAGCCACTGGGTGCAGGGATTAGGAAGAGAAGGATGGGGACTGGTCCCAGTGGCACAGCCACCAGGGAAGGTCCAGGGCGCGGTGTCTCAGTGCCCAGGGGGGTCCTGGAAGACACACTGAGCTCTGAGAGGGGCAGGAGGGATTTGTCCTGCAAACAAATCCTCGACTCAAGGGTTATCTGGTTCACAAACGCCCTTGGGGATGAGTCTCCGTGACCTTGTAGCTTTTATTGTCACTTAATGTTGCTGCAAACGGGGCACAGAGTAATGAGGGCTGACGGCTCCTGACAGCTTGGCTTTGCATGGTAAAAGGCACTTCTGCTTTTCGAAAACAGGCCGATTTCCACAGGCATTTTTGATGGCAGAAACAGAAACAGATCATTTTGCCATTCTCTCTAATGCCAGCAGGTTTGCTTCCGACAAAAACATTTTGTTCCAGCTTCACTGTTCCAGTTGGCTTTTTTGATGTTTCTGCCTACATTAAAATCACAGCTTCTCCTGCAGTGTCTACACATCCGCTTTTACACCCCACATCTGCTGTGTTTGATGTCGTATCTCCTAGAGGTTCGACATGATCGTTACGCAACATGCCAGCATCTCTGGTTTGCGATTTCATTCAGAAAGGGGTGCTGAAAGATTTTTTATTTATCTGTTCTTATCCCTGGTCAGATGGAAACTGTGAGTTGGAGCGTGCTGGGATTTTCCCCGTGGCAGGGATCCTGCACCCACCCGCTCTGCTCTGGAGCTCGCCGTCTGCGGATGGGTGTCTTATTTATTTATTTATTTATTTAGTGTGTGGACTTTCTGCAACAAGACCTTTTGCATGCCAGGCATCCGTGGGGACAGATGGAGGAGACACAGCTGGGCACAGCTGGAGGAGGCACAGCTGGGCACAGCTGGAGACTGGCACTGAGACACTGCCAGCTCCTCTCCAGTCACTCCAGCAGCTCTCCCACATCTCCATTTTGATTTTGTAGCAGGAAGCACTGAGCTTTCAAAGCTCTATTATCTCTTTTTTTAGAGCCCTCCTCCCCAGACTTCACTCGCAGCTGAAGGATTTGGGGTGTTTATTCCTTGGGAAGTCGCCACCAGAAACCACGGCAAAAAGGTTGGGGTTGGGAAATACTCAGCCTGCTGGCTGCGGGAAAGCTCTGAGCACATTCCCACTGCTCCTGCTCCCTTTGCAAACAGAGATTGAACTGGAAGGACGCCGGGAGGGATGGATGGGTGGGTGGATGGATGGATGTTTGGATGGGCAGGCGCATGGGTGAGTGGACAGGCAGGTAGAAGGATGAACAATCTGATTCTTATTAACATGTAAACTTCATTCTCAAATAATAATAATAAAATGGGCACTTCAAAGTTTGGCGTGCAGAAATATTTGTTATTCAAACCCAAATTTTTGTTCTTAATTTTTTATTAATTTGTTTATTTATTTTGGCCTTTTCACGCACAGTGGGAGCTGATCCCTGCCTGGGAATCGTGTGTGGAGGTCGAGGCTTGGGACATTACAGACCTGAAGTTTCCGGATCTGCAGGAGCAGGACAAACTCTGCAGCAGTTTCCCCAGCAGTTTGGCTTATGCTGGCTGTCGCGGAGGGGACAGATGCATGGGGGATCTCTGCTTTATGCCGCAAGGACAGGGCCAGAGGCATTAAACCCATCCAGAGGCAGCAGCTGATTTTTAGAGGGAACATGAGGAAAAGCAGGCTATGAATATGGAACCAACAGTCAGCTGGTGTTTGGTAAAAACCTACAGGAAAAACAAACAAACAAGCAACATTTTCCCATACAGTTTGCAGCTTGGTACCTTCCCAAACACAGCCCCAAAGCTCAAATCTTAATGAAATCCAGAAAAGGCCCTCATTAACCGTACAGTTCTTGAGTCAAGCCCTAATGAACCAATCTGTCACAGCCTTCAGCACACAGGGCTGAATTCCTGCAGAAAAAGCTGAAGACTAGGATCCCCCTTGCTTCACCAGAAAGGTGTCCTGACCTCCAGCCCTGGACACATTTGTCAGCTAGAGGCATCTCCCTCCTCCTCCAAGCCAAAATTTCCGAGCAAGCCCCCGAGGCTCCTTTTGCCACCAGATCTTTCCGTGCTTCCCCCTGTGCACGGGTGTACAATTTTGGCACTGCAGCCACGAGATGGCACTCCAGGACAGACATTTCCCAGACATAAATTCTCCTTGGCAGTCCCAACGTGTGTGTTTCCCGCTCTAATTCATGCTTGGAAGCTTTTCCCTGATTTATTTCTCCGTGGCCCGTGTGAGCGCAGATGAGGGGAGGTGGTCGAGGGGATCTTGGTCCCACCAGGGGCTGCTCCATGGGCTGCTGGTGCCAAGTGTAAATTGCTCTGAACTATGGAAATTGGAACGAGGCACCACCTCGAACCTAGCCCTGTTCCTAACCCTAACCTCACCCTCCAGCCCCAGCCCCAACGCTCTGCACCCACCACGAAGCAACGTCTGACACCTCCTCCCTAATTCCTGCCCTTTTATCACAAATAAATGTGCAGCCACCAACTCCATCTCATCGACATTTTATTCGTGTGCGAGCTGAGGTCTCCTTTACAAGAGAAGACCTCTTGCTGCTCAAAAAAACACAGTCATGGTCTGGCTGAGCGATGAAACCACAGCACTGCCGGTGTCCCAGTGGCTCTAAATAGCCTTGGCCAGTCCGACGCGATTGTTGGCCCGGTCGAAGATGCTGTAGTACACTCTGATGAAGACGTCTCCCAAGACCCACAGGTCCCCAGAGGTGTTCTGGAAGCTGCTCATGCAGGTTCCTTGGTCGTTCTGCATTTGTGCAAGTGAAGACAAATGGGGAAAATGTGGGTTAGCAGCTTCTGTCAGGTTGCGCTGGAGGCCCGTGGCCATCCGGCTGCTGTCTCCCACGGGATTTGGAGAAGCCAAAAGTCAAGAGCAACTGGGAAAACTAAAAGAACACAGAGCCAGGCTCTCAGCGCCCTGGTTCCTCCTTACCTGCTCGGTGTAAGCTAAGGCAGACACAGCATACGGAACCCCATCGATGACAAAGACAACGTCAGGCATGGCAGAGATGGAGCTGCAGTTCACGTTGTACTGCAGAGGGCAGAGGAAAGAGGCTTTAGGTAAGAAGGAACGGTTCATGGGGGTAGGAGGGAAGAGTTTTGATTTTGCTGGTGGGAACTAGAGACTGGGAGAGTCCCGTCGAGGTCTCTGCTGGAGGTGTGGGAGCAGCAGGGCTGGTTTGCCACAGACACGATGCAGCCTGTGCATGGAAGCAGGCTTGGAGCCAGGCTGGTGCCAGGCTGCCTGCAGGGCCAGAAGAGCAAAACACCGACGCTCTCACCTCTCCGTACGTGTTCTGCGTGGCCCCGACTGCTCTTTGGATGTCGCTGATGTCCAAGGGTGGCCCAGCCACAAGGGACGTGCCCGTGTCGATGATGGCTTGGCAGCCACCGCTGCACGCAACCTCCTGCCTGTTCACGATGATGCTGGCGACAGGGAGGGAAGAACAGAAGCCATGGGCTGTTGGAAAATTGGCTGGATCCCAGTGAGGCTTTCAAACATTTTAATGAGAGTTAAAGCTGGGACAGAGAGAACAGACTTTGTGCAAGAGAAGAACCAAGCTGCGTCCCAGCACGAAGCATCCCCAGATGAGGTGGGAATTGCCAAAGCACTGAGGGGCTTGGCCCCTTGGCCTTCTGCACCGCAGTGGGAAGCCTGCGATGGTCATGGGTCTCTTCAGACACAATGGTTAGGAATGAAGTCAAACCAGCAGTCATTTCGTTACCTGTCCATGGAGATCTGCCAGTAACCCTGGTAAGAGACGGGGACCCAGCTGATGGAGCCAGAGAAATAGGATTCATCGATTCCCCCGAAGATGATCACACTCCCCATGGTCTCACTGGGTGGTGATGCACAAAAGAAAAACACTAAAGGGTTTGCCACACAGCTGTGGTGCTGTTACCTTAAAACAAGGGGGCTGTGAGTCCTGTGGGGCAAGATGCTGCCTGTGACACCGTGGTCGCATCCTCAGTGCTGAGCAGGACAGCAGGACGCTCCCCTGTCCTTACACATCGCGACACAGAGGCAGCCAGGTGGCAGCAGTGACAGCGCAGGACCAGCAAGGCCAACGATCTGAACCCAACACATGCCGCCTTCCCCAGCCCTCAGAACTGACGCAGCTTACCGGGACAGATAGACTGAAAAGAGGTTCTGCTCCAGCAAGCTCTCGTTCACCATGTTATCAAAGACTGGAGTGATGCCGTCAGCGGCCAGACTTGGGTAGCCCAAGCCCAGGATCCCGTCAAATTTGACATAGATGAAGAACTGGCCAGGTTCAGAGGTGCTCAAGCCGAAGAGCTGGTTGGTGTCCGTCAGCGATGCGACCTAGGGATGGGAGCAACACTCTGGATCATTGCAACATGGGTGTGAACTGGGTGGAGATGGCACAGAGGAAGACCCCGAGATGCCACGGTGACACTCACGGTGACGGTGTCGCAGCCCACGGTGCCCTCCATGTCACCGGTGCCGTAGTGAATGGACAGGTTCTGCCCCGTGCTTTTGTAGGTGGAGGACTGCGATGGGTTAAACATCTGATGGTTTTCTAGAAGGTAAGTGGGAAACCAAAAATGAAGGTTTTCAGCAAGGCTGAGCCATAAGGAAAGCGTGGGAGGAGGAACCCTGCTGAATTGCTGTTTCGACCTGCCATTTATTACTCTGCTACAGGAACAGTTCAGCTGTGAACATTTGCTGTACATCCCTACTGCTCCTCCAGCATCCTAATGCCACAGGATATCTCATCACCCCTTTGGCACAGGTGGGGAAACTGAGGCACCGAGCACTAGGAGCATCACCGCACTGAGTAGGTCCTACGCCCCAAACACTCACCCCACCAGCAGGTACGACAGCACCCAGTCCCATGGGGTCTGCTCATCGTGATGGCTAGGGGCCTCCCTGAGGAGTGTCACTCCAAAATCTGGGCTTGATCCTGCAGCTATAAACCCAGGGTGTGGTGCCGGCCCCCAGAACAGGGGGCCCTGCCCACTGCTACTTACGGCAAGCCAGGCTGGTGCAGGAGATGGAGGGAACCCAGAGGTTGGAGGAGCCGGTGTCGAAGACCACGGTGAAGTCCTGCGGTGGGGTGCCGATGGAGATGGTCCCATAGTACTCTATCTGTGGGGCAGCAGGACCAAGAGATGCTTTGAGGGCATGGAACTGGGCCTGGAGCTGGCCCAGGGTTGCAGACTTCGTGGTCGCCTTCTACACGTGTGTGGGGACAGTCTGCTGGGGTGGGAATGGGCAAAAGATGCCAGCTGAAGGCTTTGGGGGAAAATCATTCAGATTTGGTCCATGCACAGCACAGACACAGGGACGGGCATCCCACAGACCACCCTAGGGCTGCACAGCCGTGGCTCAAAGCCAGCACTCACGTCCAGGGAGTTCAGCAGGGGCTCGGTGACCACGTCCATCACGTCGGGAAAAGCATGCGGGAACTTGGTGCTGATGTCGTAGCGGTGATACTGCAGGAAGTGATGCAGCAAACCCTTCTCCCGGAGGGTCTCTCTCAGCTTCCTCCCCCTTTCCAAGGGCAGCCTGGAACAAGCACCGAGGGAAAACAGATGCATGCAGCATCTGGCGTCAGTGCAGCACGATGCTGCGGGGACTTACCTGGCGATGCCCTCGGAGAGACCAAGGACCACACACAGAAGCACCAGGGATCGCATCGTGCCAGGGCTGTGGGGCCAGGACAGGTGTCCCGTGGCTTAAATAGCCCCAGTGCTCCCCACCTGCAGTGCCAGGGGCGGCTGGGACAGCCACGGAGCCGTCCCCACCTGGCGGGCACCCAGCCAAGGCCCCCCCGCTGACACCCAGGGACCGGCGCACACGGCAAACAACACCCAGCGGGCACACGTCACCGGGGGTGCGGGGATGGCGGGGTGTTCTGTGCTAACTCCTACCACAGACCCCCTGCTCGCCACCCCCCATCCTCCAGCACCCCAAATCCTTCATCCTGGCCACATTGCAAGCATCAAAATTTACTGTCACTCTTAATTCGGACATCTGACTCGCCTGCAGCAGTGGGTCCCTAGTGCATCTCCCCCCACCCATTTAGTAGGGGTCTGTCCGAGGGTGGAACAGAGGAGGGGGCCCCGCTGGGTGCCACCGTGTGCATACAGCGTGGGGACGTGGGCGTGAGGGCTGCCTGCACGTTCTGGCCAGCCGTTATCTGCAGCAGCGATTAGTTAAGCGGGGTGCAAACAGCCTGCAGGAAAGGTGACCCCGCGGCACGCCGACCCTCCTTGGTGCCGCAGCGATACGGGGCCCATTACACCAAGATGAAACACCCTAACGAGCACCCCGCTATCAGCCGCACCGCTAATTGCTAACGGCCTCGGCTCGCCTTTCGCGCTGGGGAGCACGAGGGGGAGCTCGGTCGGGGGCCGGGGGATGCAAGGAGCCTCCTATCAGCTCCGTGCCGGCGGCTCCTGTTTGAGCACCCCCCCGGCCCCCAAAGCTGGAGGCAGCTGCCGGCATCGCAGCAGGGGCTGGGTTTCTCTGACGGCAGCAGAGCAAAGGCACAGACCCCTTTTGCCTCTGTTATTTCAAAGTTTCCATTGCCTCGCCTAGAAGCGATGCTCCCGCGCCCTCCCTGCTGCTGCAGGGCGAGCGGCTTTCGGCCATGGCAGAAGGGCTCTGGAGATGCCCTGGACCCCTTCCATACGGGAAAGGGCCAACCCAGGGCATCTCCAGAGCCCTCCTGCCACGGCATCCGGTGCCAAGCAATGGGGCAAATCCCCTCCAGATCAATGACAAATGTGTTTGGGTTTTAACAAGCTGCCCATGGAGGTAAGGCTATCACCTGAGATATTAAAAAAAAAATAAGAAGAAAAATCAGCCCAGGCATTGCAATGTTTTATTTTCACCCAAATACAACAGTTCACTGGGGGAGACACAAGCGTGGGGAAGCTTTCACCCAACCTTGCTTATTTTACATTCTCCGTTGACACAGCATCTGCCACAGACATACATCAGCATCCTTAGGAACGGGAACAGTTGCTGTGACAGCACCAAAACCCATCAAAACCCACCCAAAGAGGGGGCCAGGCCCCGAGCACTTCCACACCCCACAGCCAGCTTCACCGTCAAGCATTGCTGCTGCCTTAAAGGGAATAAATTTGCTTTTTATATATATATATATTTTTTTTTTTTCTGTTAACGCTGATTACTCATTTTTATTTCTCCTCAAGCTGCTGGGGTTGCTCTAGGAAGCTGAAAGATGCTCCAATGATGCAGGCTTTTCCCACAATATAATTTTTAAAAGAGGAACCGAAAGCACATGGCTGAGATAACTTTTAGCACGTACATTAACAGAAACCCGTGTAATTAAATTTAAGATCCCATTTTCCTCTCGGATTTAGCCGTCAGAAATAGGGCACAGACAAATTTGGAGGCAGCAGGAAGGGGCTGTGCAGAGGAAGGTGCCTCAAGCTCCGCAGCCGCCTTCCCTCAGCCCTCCTGGGCAGCAGCTCCGCTGCCATCCCCACGTCCAGCCGCAGGAGTTTCTCCTGCAGCCACTTCGGAGGCGAAGCGATGCCAACCAGCTTCGCCTCCCAAATTTTGCTGGGTGCTGGGAGGAAACACTTGGCTGCAATGGGGAGCGCTGTGCTCTTCGCCTGGGATCGCTCCTCCCAAATTTCATCACCCTTTATTTTTACAAAATGAAGGATGGAGGTGAAATCGAGCTGACAGCATCCATTGCATGCAGACAATATTTGGGGAAAGGGTTTTTTGAAGCCAGAGTGTTTGCTGTCCTCTGTCTGCTCTGGGGCAGAGCTTGGCTAAGCAATGGCCTGACCGTGCCTCAGTTTCCCCACACACGTAGCTTACAACAACGCCGTCTACCTCGGAGAAGCACTTTTAGGATCGCCTGGTGCATCGGGCAAGGAACGGGGGCGAGAAACGGGCGCTGGGGGCTGGCTCCGCCGCCTAGAAGTCGATGTTCTTGAAGTCGAGCGAGCAGCGGTAGCGGCCGTCGAGGAACCTGGAGCAGCTGAAGTTGGGCAAACAGGGGCAGGTGTGGTGCTGGCGCTTCCCCAGGAACGGGACCTGAGGAGAAAAAACGGGGGAGAGGACAGGGAAACCCCCCCTGTGCCAGCCCTCAGGATGCAGGGAGGTAAAAAATGATCGGCTGGGAGCAAAGCCCTGGGAATTTCTCCCTGCTGCTTCTCAGGGATTTCACGGGAATGAGCCTGAAATGAGCTTCTGATCCCTCTGCTTTTGCTCCCTCCTCAGCCGAGCAGGAGGAGACGGCGAGGCGTCACTAAATCTTGCTCCCACCACGCGAAATCGATCCGCAGGCACGGAGAGGGAACCCCCCCGAGGCCGCGTGTCTGGTGCTGGAAGAGGGATGGCTGCTGGGGCTAATCCGAACGCTTCGGGGCTTCTCGCCAGACCGGGACACGGTATTAGCGTGGCTTCTCCCTGCCTGGCAGGGCATTTACGGGTCGATGCGGAGCGCTTTGCTTTAAATGAATGTGCCGGGAGGCTCAGCCCCATCTCCCAGGGCACCGCTGGTGCACGGCCGTGGGGTTTAGGGTGGCGGCTGCACCGTGCCGGCCCGGAGACCCCCACCGTGCTGCCCTGAGCCTCGTCCCAAACCCATCCCAGCCCCTCACCACCCCAAGGGCATAAACTGAGTTTTCCTCCCACACATGGAGCTCGGTGCCCTTCGTTTTGCAACCTGCTGCTTGGACTGGGGGTTCCCCGAGCTGCCCCGTATTCCCCCCACCCAAGGAGCGCCCCCGGTACCTTGTGGCTGAAGGGGTGGCACTCGTCCCCCTCCTGCCCCAGCGGGGTGCACATCCGCAGACCCCGGAGCCAGAGGCTGACGGCGCAGCAGGTCCCGCCGCCGCACTGCAGGTCCCGCTCGCAGGCCTGGCGAGAGGCGATGGGGTCAGGGGGCCCGTCCCCGAAATCCCAGCCACCCCCTTCCAGTTCGTGGGGAGCAGGTGAGGAAAAGTGAGGGGTGCTCACAGCTCACTCTTTTTGGGGTGGGATGGGGAGGTTTTGGGGCTGTTTGCGGGGTGAAGAGGGAAACCCCACCTGTTTGCAGGAAGGGAGTGATGCACAAGGGAGGAGTTTGCAGCTGCTCAGCTCAGACCTTAAGACGACCTGACTCTCACCGAGAGCCCAAAGCCCCTCTTAGCACCCCTGAGTGATAAAAATCAGGTCCCAGCAGCGACAGGACACATCTCCAGGGGGCACAGCCCAGCTTCCTTCAGATATTTCTCTCCCCTCTTAAAAATGTACCTTAATTTGGGAGGGAAAAGGACCATGTGGGGTGCTCCAAGCCCTTGCCCTGCTCCCAGCCCTGCTCAGGATCATGCTCCCCATCAAAGTATTTTTTTCTCCATTTGGAAAACTTCCTAAAATCCCCCATTCCCTGTGTGCTGGGTTCGATGCGGTGCTCAGAAGAGAAACAGAGGGAACAGCTGTGCTCGGGGGTGACTTTACTCTCACGTGTGCCCCGAGCAGTGTGGGCAGAAGGAACAGGAGTGACAGGGGGCAGAAGCACGTTGAAGAAGCCAGTAACGAGCTACAAACTGCCCGAAGCACACAGTGGGAGGCACGGCTGGCGCTGGAGCACCTCTGTTTGTTTGTCGGTGCAAATCAGGCGGGCGGGAGAGGCAGGGAGCTGGGTTCGCACCGAATTTGGCTTTGCACCGCACGGGTGGGAGACTGCAGGGCAAGTTCAAAGCGACCTGAGCTCAGCGCAGCAAACCCAGCTGCTGCTCCCCCCCCCACCCCTGCACTGCGCACTGATAAAGCAAGATACAACTGATAAGCTCCGGAGAGCAGGAGGACCTGCCTGCAGCCACGCAACTGCGACCCATAGGTTGACAAGTGCAATTTCTGCCCTATTTCCAAAAAATAATAAAAATGCCAAAAACCAACCCCAAACCCATCGAGGGCTGGGCACGGGCGCGCTGAGGCCGCACTTACCCCCGTGATGACGGCTCCGCGGTGCGAGGGCAGCAGCAGGAGCAGGCAGAGGGTCTGCAGCAGCCGTCGCATGGTGCCGTCTGCCCGCGCCGCCCGCCGCCCCGCGCCCTATATAACCCCTGCCCTCCCCTCCAGCCCTTCTTTTTT
>VXAV01000554.1:0-10295 GCA_013399715.1 Alectura lathami | reverse complement strand
TTTTTTTTTTTTTTTTTTTTTTTGCTAGAAAGCAAGATATAATAGCCTACAAAAATCCTTCGTTTGCAGCTAGAATACATCTGAGCTGGCACATCTAAAAAGGAGGGTGATTTTTCCTAAAAGACACTGAAGCCTGTTGTGCAGGGGGCACAAGAGAAGGAATTTCTGATTCCTTTTTTCTTGATTTTGAACGGCAAACAGTCTGCCAGAGGTGGGGGTCGGAGCACAGTGTGTCAAAATAGCTTCCCAGTAAGAGCAGCAGCCATTTAAACGAGGTTTGGGTATAGCTGATCTCCTTCTGGCAGCTTTTCCCAGCCAGCCAGCCTGCCTTTCACCAACCCCTGACTTTGTGACACCTTGGAACAGCCAGGAACATCCAGCAGCTTGTGGTCAGATCAAATGTGGGCTGATTAAATCAAAACTTTATGGTGGTGCGCATCAGCTGCTATCTTACTGAGCCTGAGCCTACCGTCCTTTTGCAGTGTATCCCTGGTATGTGAGGAAGTTGCAGAATTTTCCTGCTTAGAATTTTTTTTTCTGATATTATGATCAATTACCCATGGTATGACCTGGAAAAGCAGAAAGCAGGGAGCTCGCTGAGATAAACTGACTGGTCCAGGTGAGTGAAGGCAGGTGGTGTGACACAATGACAAAAAAAAATCAGCTCCTCACATTTCTCCCAGAGCATAGTGCAACTTGCAGTCCGCACTCCTGTATGGCATTGCACTCCTGGGCTCTTTCTGGGTTTAATAAATTACTTCTGAGGTAGAACCTGGCTCTGTTTCGGGGCAAAAGACAAACGAAGAACCACTCCTAAAGAGTAATACAGTTGAGGCCAAGATAGCTTTGGATATCCAAATAGATCTCCAAATTTTATACAGTCCTTCAAAGCTTTCAGACTGTTTCAACTGAAAACAAACAAGCAACTAAAAAAGTCATTTATTTTCTAAGAGCCAGAGGCCCTAGTGGCCGGTGGGAGACATAGGCCAGGAGTCAAGCAATCCCCTGGGTCCTCTGCCCTAGAACAGGGCGACCTGGGGCAGTACGGGCACAGCCCTGACCCACGAGCCAGGGGTCCCTTTTGGGTGGAAGGATGCCTTTAGCCGTGGGTGCAGCCTTATTCTGTCTGGACTTGGACTTGGACTTGGAAGAATCTTGGTTGTAGGCCATCCGGTTCCTTCAGGTATCTCAAACGAGAGGTACAGGGTGCCTGCTCCCACTTTTCTCCTTCTCTCAAAATTACAGTCCAACTGCTGGCAGTACCAGTAGGACCCTCTCCTCCGTATTTGAAAGAAATGTGGAGGCACTCATTTTGGTTCCTCGCGAACCACCCTATTTCTGTACTGAGCTCAGGACGAGGTTCACAGGTGAACTGCACTTGATTGCAGAAAGAACAACTTACTTTTTTCCTTAAGAATTTTTCACAGCAACTTTCATAGTTTTGCTCAAACTGTAGAAAAATAAGATTTGGTTGACTGTCTGTGTGCAGCCTGTTGCTTCAGTAGGTGCTCTGTTCTGCCTGGTGTGGGTGAGTGCAGAGCGTAAACCGGTGCTGAGCAAAGGCACTGGGCATTGGCTCGAGGAGTGCTGGATGGCGGGGCTGGGTTCACACCTGGTACATCGGGGTGTGGGGACAGCAGCATGATCTGAAAAGTTGCTGGTGTGGGTGGGGGCTGTTCTTTCTCGGTTGCCTGCTTGGTGTGGATCTCTGCACAGACCTGTATGCTCAGTCACCACTGGGTGAGTCCCACCTCACGTGAGTTTTAGCAGTTGCGCTGAAAAGCCCCCACATGACCATTTTGCATTCCCAAATTGGGAGGCTACCGAGAACGTAGCACAGCAGGCTATAGTGTTCATAAAGACAAAAAAAAAAAAAAANGCAATTGAGACATAAAAAAAAAAAAAAAAAAAAAAAAAAAAAAAAAGACAAAAAAAACAGATCTAACTGAGCAGTCACAACTGCCCAGCCCAGCTCAAACCCTGCTGTCAGGGTGATCGCAGCTGCACGCGCTGAGAAGGGACCAGCTTGAGGATTTGCACACTGCGTGTCGCGGTGTCTGTAAGCAGCTTGCAATGCGCAGACAGAGCAGGAGGTTCCGTTCCGCAGGGCGTGCTGTGAGCCGTTCACTGCTCTGTGCAGGAGTGTTGCAGTCTGAGGCTCATGGTCTCACCCTGTGGAAAGGGCCCGTGCAGAGCCCCCTGCATCAGTAACAACACCAGTCCCTCTGCAGCTACAGTGGGCAAAGCCTGCCTTGCTTTTACTGTTCTGTTATGGGGGCGTAGGCATCAGCTGCGCCAAGGACGTGCTTGGTCAGAACCTCTAGGTTTTGAAGACCTTTGTCAAAAGGTCTTTGCCCCTCCTTGCACCATATCCTTCTGTGACAGCTCCAGTTCAGAAACAAGGACTCTCAGAACGAGCCACCTATTCTCATTGGAACAGGTTGTATGGTTTGATAAAACATTCCTGTAGAAAGATGAAGGCACAGCAAGAAAAAATGTTCCTTTGGGATTTAAATGCTGATACGAGGATGATATTCTTCCTGCTGGGCTACACACTAATTCGTCTCCTTTGTAGTTTTTGATGCAACGTAACAGTAGTGTCCCATGTTAAGCAAAAAGCAGCAAAGAGCGTATTTAGTGTAAGTATTTAAGTCCCAAGTATTACATCTTAAAATGTATCTCCTTTGATTTGCTCTATGTTGGAGTAAATTTTTGAAGCATACGTATTAGAAAATACTCATTTTTACTCCAGCTGCTTTTCAGAATGATCTGTCTCTTTGCAGAAGATCTGGAGTAGATCAGCTTACTGCACAGGCATACACCTTATTCATCAGCAGCAAAGGTAACTTAAGAATCCACAGTTTTGTTTAAAATGAGCCTTTGAAATATTAGAAACTAAAAGCATGGGTGTATGTGAGCATGTATTGTGCCACACAAAGATTAACTTCAGGTGTGCCTCTGTCACTTACTGGCATCATCACTTAGCAAGAATTAACACCGGGAGGTGAGTCCCTACAGAACCAGGTTAGATTACCACGAGGCCCCTTCTAGTTTTGAAATCTGTGAGTATTCCCAGTTTGTTTTCACTACCAGAGAAACAGTAGGTGCCTGATGTCTGTAATACATAGGAATAAGACCTCCACATTAAAAAAAAAAAAAAAAAAAAAAAAAAGTTTGTTTTGTTTTGCTTCTTTTTAAATGAGAAATGTTTTCTTCTCACCAGAATGCTGCAAGCTTTTGTTTTTCAGAGAACAATTCAGCTGGGCCCTGATTCTTCATTTCTGTGTGTTGGATTCAATCATCCAAGCAGTGCAAAGCAGGATTACAGCTGTACCAAATCAAACTGGACAGATTTTACGTTAAAATTTGCTGCTGCAAATGGATGCATAAAGCCCACAGGGAGGCAGATCAACTTGTTGGTTTTCCTGAGCACCCTGCAGGGAGAGAGAAACATTTAATGCTTATTTCTTGCGTACAGCAAACCGCACCCTTTGAGGGGTGTCCTGGCCCAGAGAAGTCACAGCGACTTTCGTGTTGCCTTCAGCAGGGTCACATTTGGTGCTTGGAGCTTCTCTGAGGACGGGGCAGGAGGGCAGGGCTGTCAGGACTTGAATTTCCTGTAGGCAGATCCTGGAAGTGGAGTAACCACCAATCTGAGGGCAGCACTCTGTTCCACGCTGTGGTCGCTTTCTGTTCCACTCGCACATCTTTGTCCTAGGACACCTGCGTTGTGCTATTTTCAGTTGCAGCCCTTACTGCTGGAAGTTAACTCACCAGGTCAGTAGCTGTACTCCCCGTGGCACGGCACAGCTCACGCCACCGGGATGGGTTTCGTGTTCGGGCAGCGTTCTGCCGCAGGCAGCCAGCCCCGGTCCCCACAGAGCGTAACCCCACGCCGCCAGAGCCGGTGGGGCTGCACCGTGTTCAGATCGCCAGGGGAAGCCAAGAGCTCTTGCTGGTTATTTCTCTGTGTAGCACAGCATTCTTTTTCACGCTTTTGGCTGTAAGGTGGCATCGTTGGGCTCCACGTTTATGACATCTTACATGATGCCAGATCAAGCACATTTTATGACAAATTTTTTTTTTTTTTTTTTTTTTGTCTACCAAAGTACTCACACAGATTTTTTTTTTTTTTTTAAATTTTGCACAATAAAATCTTCTGCAAGCCCACTTAAGGTTTGTGTCAGCATATCCTGAGCCCTTGCAGGTGTAAGGTAGGGCAATCTCAATGGCTGTGAATTACCTCAGTTCTCCTATCTGTGTTTGCTCAGGCCAGCTGAGGGTCTAGACCGAAACTCGCCTCAGGGTGCTGAAAAATATTAAACTGATTTAGCACATGAAGCCCAAGGAGAAACAGAACCCAGTTCAAACTCTCTTGTGCCATGTGCAGAAATAAAACTATCAAAAAGTTATTTACCACAAGAGGAAAAAAGGGCTTTCAATATGAGCATGTCCGTGAGGGAGTTTCCACTCTTACATTGTCTCCTGTCAAAACTGAAGGCAACAAGCTTGCAGTCTGAGTAACAGGAGTATGGCTCTGAGACCATGCAGGGCAGGAGACAGCGATGATAGGATTTGCTCTCATTTATTCTTTCACCGAGAAGAATTGGTACTGGACACTCGCTGTGAAAGAAACTGAAAGGCTTTTGAACGTAAATTGTAGGTATAAGATTTCCTAGAAATAGTCCTTCGGAAGACATAATTTGAAGCCCCCTGAGTCATGTGTGAAAATTGTTTCTATTTTTCCATTCAAATTTTGCATTGGAAGGATGGATGCAGCACTGTGATATTTTAAATGAACAGAGGAAATATTAAAACCCTAGACAAAACTTGTGCTCACATTTTTTTCACAAAACACTGGAGTAAGAGTAAAGTTTTCATACATCAGAGTTAAAATCGTGTCAATCATGATACCCTTTACTAGCTTAAAGCTTGGGTACTGGAAAGCCCAGCAAATTAACCACAGGTATTTGGAAAAAGAACTTGTAATTACCTACTATAAATTCAGAATGGGTATTCCACTAGTTGGCATCTAATCTACCTTCTTTTTTTTAATACAAAAAAATGGGTAAAAAACCTACAGTGAAAAATAATTCCAGTTTGTGTTTATGAACGCAAAAATCAGTTTGTTAAATAAGTCCTTTTCATAATGATGTTGTGAAGTACTCTCTGCCAGGAGATTGCCGCATTGTCCCGCGCTACCGAGTCGTACGGCACAGAAAATGTGAGATGTGACATACTGCATTCCATTACAACAGAGCGTCATTCCTCTCAGTATGTGATCATAGGTTGCAAGAATAAAATAATAACCCATTATGAGCCAAGCTAAAATTGCGGTGCTGTGGATAACGACCCTCCTGTTCCCTGGAGGACTGATGGATGCCTAAGCTCTGCCTAAGCAGTTTCTGGCCGCAGTTGCATCTAAACATACCTGGCTTTATTGGATTTCTTACTGGTGGAGCTCAATGAATAATCCCTTGTTGGCTTTGGCTCCTGTCTTGCTTTAAAATCCTGGTGATGTCTGTGGGAGGTTTTCCAAGTAAAGGCAACAACATAAACTCCATAAAGAGAACTGCTGAAAACACGCTTGCAGTTGTGTTTGTGTGAGGGGAAGGTCTGGAGATCTCAGCTGAAAAGATTTACTGTGGGCAGCTGGTACACCAGGGTCACCTGGGTTCTTGCTTTATAACCCACCCAGACAGGCAGAGAGCTTTCCCCTCTCTGTGTGGGTGGAGAAGCCAAGGCAGGGGGAGGTGAAAGCTGTGACTGTCCTTATGTGGCAGCATAATAAAAAACTTTCATATTGGAAAAAAAAGGTTGTCTGACCCAATCAGCTCCCTGTCCAGGGAGGAAGCAGGGCACTTAATCCCCGGGATGGGTCCAGTGAAGCGCCCTGGGGTGCCTGTCCCATCCCCTACAAAGGGAGCCAGAGTTTTTGTCTGCGTGAGCAAGTGGTTCAGCAGTGTCACAGCCGAGGAGGGGTCTGAGCAGCTGTTGGTGAAGCCCACAGCTCTGTGCTAGATGTTCTTGGGAAGCTTCACGCTGGGCTGAATTTAGCACAATGCCCCTGACGGAGATCATGGTTTGAGGCTTTCGGAGCTGGATTCTGGTGTCAGGTTTATGCAAAACATCGTTGCTTTGTATCAAAAATGGGCATGCTCAGGAGACTTACCTAAAAGCTGTGCAACTGCTGTGACCCCAAATGCTCTGTCCGTGCAGGCTGTGTCACAGGTTCAGACCCAGCCCTCGGCCTGTTGTGTCTGCAGTGAGCTGGGGGAAGTCCCAGATCAGGTGGTGGGTTTACATCCACAAATGGTCTGGGGCAACGCTGGAATTTAGTAATCACACATCGTCTAGATGGTAGTCCAGGTCCTGACAGCATGGCAATCAGCTTCAATGTGTAATGAGTCAGTCATAAGGAGTGACAGAAATCTCACAGAGTGAAGGACTTTGAGTTTGGTGTAAGTTACATCAGGTCCAAGGAGTTAATTCCAGGGCTGAAGGCAGCTGATTGAGCTCCAGAGTGCTGGGGTTTATGAGGGGCAAGTGTAAGCGACACAAGTGGAGAAGGCTGACAGCAGACACTTCTCAGGCAAGATATTCTTCAGCTGTTTAGCCGTAGCCCTTGGTGTGAACACAAGAGCCCTGGGTGTCAGGAGGAGAGCTGGGCGTCCCCCACAGGACTGTTTTCCTTCCTTTGGAGGAAAATACCACTCCCTGACAGGGCAGAAAAGCCCAGAAAGCCCCTTTTTTTGGAGCTCTTCTTCCAAATCTTTCTCATCTGTGCATGGGCAGATAAGCCCATGGCCCACCTTGTCCTGACTGCTGCACCACCCAGTGATGCTCTCCCTGTTTTTCCCATGAATTTCCACACCCCAGGAGGAGTCCAAGGAGGAAGACCCTTTTTGCCAGCGGAAGCCAATAACACAGCTTGTGGCAAGCCCCGGCCTCGGTGTGTGGCGCTGACACAAAAGCTGCTCCTGCTCCGGCCGTTGTCTTGGTTCTGCAGAGAACCCCATACATGTGGACCTCCCTGCTGGCTGCAGAATCGTCTTTCGTTATTTTCTTTCATTACATAATTGATTGAACTGCAAAATTTCATTGGAATAGAAAACTTGCTGAAGTAGGTTGAAATAAGCAAATAAATCAGTAAAAATAAAATACTTAATTCCAAAACACTGGATTTTAACATTATCAGAATGAAGCATTACAGGCTTTGATATTTGAAAGTGTTTCATCTCTCAATCTTTACTAAATCACTTTTTATGAAGAAGTGACACTTTCCATATTAAAATTTGCATACATTTACGGAGGGGTTTTTAATGTGTAAATAACTCCAATCTGCCTGAAAATAAAGCACAGTTACAATTTCAAAATTCTTCTTTCATCAGTACTTTTTAGAAAACTTTGCCTCAATTTAACATAAATTCCCCCCTCCTGTTTTTCTTTACTTTGAATGTGTCTGAAAATCCCATTACTCATCTTTATGGACACTGAGCTCCCACAAACTGGAGTTAGTCCTTACAAGGGACGGGCTCACAGCCTGTGTCATGGCAGACTCCTGCAGCAGAGGAGTGGGATTTGAAATGCTCGTTATAGCCACAGCCAATGTCCTAAACCCCCTGGCCTGTGGCAGAGGAGTCTGAGACGATGTTATTCTCCTTGTTCTTTTATTTAGACTGCAATTTTCATTTGTGCTACTAGTTCTATATGTGCCTGAAGGCAGCAGCATCAAGTGAGAAGAAATGACCGAGTTTTTAGAATCTCCTACCAGCACGCCGACGTTTCAGATGCATTCTCTCCCTGGGAAGGGTTAAGAAGGCAGGGCATGAAGTGACTCCAGACAGACTGCATGTGTCCTGGAATGACCTTGCAGCTCACAGCCTGACAGTTGGTTGGCGTGTATTATTTTGTCTTTTAAAGAATTTCTTCCCCATTTCTAATACGAGCCAGGATATGCTGGATGTTCAAGATTTTCTTTTCTTTTTTTTCCTCCTTTTTGCTTATTTCTGGCTTCTGGCTGATAAAGGTTAGGATTTGTTCTGCCAGCCATTTGGAATAACGACGTGACTTGCCTCCCTCTTTCTTTCCACATTTACCCTACAACTTCTTTCTACAATGGCATTTTCTGTTCTGTTCTGTTCCATTCACCTAACCCTGTGGCCACTTATCTCTGCGACAGTTATGTCTTTGCACTACATACCTTTTCATGCCTGAGAACTAACTATTCATTCACACTTTTTCCATCACCATGGAAACATGGAAATGGGAGATAAAGTTGGTTAATTCGCTCAAACAAGTTGCAGTACTTTCTGCTTTTTTGCATTGTGAGAATTTATATGGCTGTGACGAGAACAAGGAGGGCAAATCCCATGCACACAGACTGGGCACCTTTTCAGACACTGCTGCCTTTGTAATGGAAATCAGGTCTGGTGGTTCCAGGCTTCCGAAGAACCTTCTCGTTCAGTGATGGGTCGATTCTTTCTTTCCTCAGTGTAATCCTCATTTTTTCCCTTTCCATTCATTCTCTGTGATATAAATGGATGCTAGCAGCTCCATGCCAGCTTGCTGTAGATGAACGTGGTTTAGTTACTAAAGCAACCGTATGTGCAAGTCAGAGCACAGCCAGGTCTCTGCCGATGTAGTTCCAAAGTCCTGTGGAATGATCAGCCAGTTAGCTCACACCATATTCTTACATGAGAGAGATGCATAGCCCAGTGCCCCCAGATCATCACATTTTAACAGCTTTATATTTTCCTGTCCCTAAGCCTCCTCCCTCTGCAGCACGTGGCTGCCTTAGCGAAAGGAACATTATCCTGGCTGCAGGCAGCATGAGCGGGGTCAGGGCGCTGGGAGGTGGAAGTACCAGGAGAAAAGATGAATGCTTTAGTGCCGTGAGGAAGGGCTCCCTCCAGAGGGGTGGCTGGGGAGAGATCGGCCCTGAGCTTCCAACTCCACAAAGCTGACTTCTGAGGAGATGAGATTAAGAGAGAAAGGACAATTAGGATAACCTGATCTGACCCTGACTTGCCTATGGGCAGGAGGGAAATAGTAAGAAGGAAGCCAGGGAGGAATATAAAGCGCTTCTGCTACTGCTGGAGAATCTCCTTAAGGAGCAGGGTAGGATTCCTGCTGCCTGAGGCAGAAAATGCCCTGGTGAAAGGGCTTTCCCTGGGACACAGAGCAGCAGTTCGGGTCCGGTCAGTTCCTTCCTTTGGGGTCTCCGATCCCTTGATTAGGTCTGACTGAATCTTCTTCCAAACATTTACTTTCTTTTAAAGAAAACACATCTATAATTCTATCACTGAATTCCTTCTCCTCGTTAGCCTGTTTGGCCACAGGAGCTGTTCCCAAGTGCCCAGGTGCGTTATTGCTCAGCGCTGGAGTGCCCGAGGAGGCAGCGCAGCGGTGCACTCAGGTCTGTGAGCAGCTGTTTAGACTGCTAAAGCCCTGCAGCCTCGTGTCTGAGTAAAACACAGCGCTCTTCCCGTGGTTCTGCAATGTTTTCTGTTTATGCCTTATGGATATTTGCATTTTCAGTCAGTTCAAACATATAAAAACTCAAAGATTCTATGACATTATTATAAATAATTAAAAATTGCTAAAGGAGTAGAGCATTCACATGTTAAGAAAGTTTTGGAACAGTTCTAATATATTTTCTTGACTTGCCCTACGACGTTAGAAAAGCTACTTCTGAACAGCAGATGGTCTCAGGCCAGGAAATTACTAACAGAGTGGAACAAGTTGAATTACAATTGGTTATTTCTTGCCAGGTTTCTAATCTCAGCCCTGCGAGGTGTTAAGTGCCCTCAGGTCCTGATGAAACGAGGGCTGATGGCGTTCAGCACTCAGCTGGATTGGGTACTGCATACATAATATAATTTTTCTATTTCAGAAATGCAATTTCTGATACAGGCTTTTAGACTACACATTAAAACTATCTAAGAGTGCACAGGCAGGTGTAGCTGAAGCCGAGGCCTGTTGCACCCATGAAAAGGAAATATTTAAGCAGTCTATTAGCTTGCCTTAAATCCAGATATAAGCACACTAAAACAGAATAGCCAACAACACACAGGTATTTTGCAACACAGCTAAGCATAGGTATATTAAAAATATATAGCCTCGAGGGGACAAACAGAGATCTGGGGTGCAGGAAAATGGTTTAGGCAGGTAATAAAACCTGCAAGGTGAGAACAAAGGAAAGAGACCAGGGAGGAAAGATCACAGAATCACAGCATGGTTGGGTTGGAAAGGACCTGGCCTGGAGCACCCCCAGGGATGGGGCACCCACAGCT
>VXAV01000553.1:0-196725 GCA_013399715.1 Alectura lathami | reverse complement strand
CTCTTTCAGTTTAAAACCATTCCCCTTGTCCTGTCACTGTCAGGCCGTGTAGCGAGTCGCTCTTCTCTTGTTTGTAAGCCCCCTTTAGGTACTGGAAGGCTGCATGTTGGGGGGTGCATTGTTTCTGTGCAGTTTTTGCCAGGCAACACTTTTCACAAGCTGGAGGAGGAAATACAGGTTGGGAATATGTATGGGTAACATAAAAGTAACACATGTTCCCAAACCAAGTATTAAAAGACCCTTGGCATCCCCAAGTCAGCTTCAGGTTTTGGAGTCAGTCCCAGGGCTGGAGGTGAGAGCTGAGTAGGTGGCACCCAGGTGTTTGCTCCTTTCAGGCAGACCACCAGATGGTAACAGAGAGAGGGGCAAAACCTCTTGGAGTTCTGTAATTTCAGACTGGAACAACCTGCTCCTGAAGAGTCGTTAGGCACTTTTTGCCCTCAGCTTTGCTGTAGCGTGATTTGTACAACAACACTGCACAAGGTAAAAGTATGCAGTAAGAGATTAAAAGTTAATAAACACGAACGCTCTCCTTCTTTGTATCTGAGCTGTAAAGAGATAAAAGATACAAAGGTATTGTAATGGAAAAAAATCCCTTCTTGAAGGGAAAAGCTTGGGGAGCTGTAGTTTGAACCCCTTTCCCCCTTGAGCCGTATGTTACACTTTGTAAAGACTTTTTTGGAGGCTGCTTTTGTTTGTGTTTGTTGCAGGGGTGTGATTACAAAGCGAGCGCGCAGGTTGTGTTTTGGAGCGATAACACGTTTCCTGGGTTGTTGGAGGGATGCAGCAGTGTGCCCCTGAGATGTTACGTTATCTCGCACTTGCACGCTTTGAGTCTTGTTGCTTAATCAACACCTGCCTTTTTTTTGCTGTCTATCTTCTAATGTTTTTAATCTGGGTTAGTATCTCTTTGAAAAGCAAACCTCTCAGTATCAAAGAAAACCTTTGGATAAAAGGCTGCTTGGAGTAGCTGGCTACACCCAGGGACACATGCTACGGGTTGCAATTTACCTCTGTGTAAGGCATTGGCTGGGGCTTGATGTATCACTTTCTTGTTTTGCAGCTCCTGTGGACAGCAATAACGGTTTGCGTGCGCTCCCCTGAGAGCTAGCTCGCTTGTGTTTTGTGTGGGCACGCATTGGGGTTTAGAGAACGGTTTTAACAGACCTGTAAGAAGCTGGGACTTACCTCAGCTTTTCCTAGATGTTAGTTCCACCTAAGTGCCTAATTATTCCAGTTGCTCAATCTAAAGCTGAGTTGCCTAATTGCAGCTGACCTGGTGCTGTCCCACTAGCATTCAGGACTGAGACTTGCAAGCCCTGCCAAGGAACGGAGGGAGCAGCAAACCTGGTTGCTTTGCCCCTGTTTCTTGGGCTTCAGTCAAGCAGAGACTTGGAGCAGAAGGCATTTAGTGGGACCAGCCTTGCCTGCGTTTCTGTGTGAGAACTGGTTAGGCACCTGCTCGCCTTTTCCCAGTTCTCTCTCCAATGCTTGCACAGAAATATCAAAAGCTTCAGGAACTCACCTGCATCGGAGTCTTGCTGCCAGAATTCTCACTGCCAAAATTCTCACAGCCGGGTTCCTGCTGCAAAAATCCATCCCTTGATGGGTTTGGTGTTTCAGGCAGTGGAAAGCATAGGACAAGGCGCAGGGCAGGAGGCAGTGCTGCTGTCCCCATGGCACCGGGCATTCCCAACCGTGACCCTGCCGGTCCTGCAGCCTGCAGGGTTTCCGATAACAGCCTCAGGCTCTGTAGACTTTTCTCATCTGGCTCAGCCTGGCAAACACTGCCGTGTTTTCCTTAGGGGCGTAGAGGAGGTGCGATCCACTCCCTAGGACCAGCTGAGTGTTGTATAAGAAATTCTCTGCTGTTATGTTTCCTTCAGCTCCTCTGTTGCCATTGGCATTTGCTCCCTTCTTTGTGTGCCACTGGATAGTTCCCACCACTGGTTCTGGGGGCTTTAACCCTGGCATGATTTGAAGAGGTCTGCCCATGACACAGTTACTTCTAGTGGCAGCAGGTGGCTCAATCTCTCTGTCAGGCCTATTTCCCTGAAAGCTCATGTAGGTGACAAAATACTTTGCAATATATAACATAAGTCATTACAGCTGACAGCTGGGATTTTTAATAGAGCAACAGGTCTATTGGATTCTACTTTCTTGGACTTGCCTTTCATTGAAGATCAATACGGACAGATGGAGAACAAAAGGGAAGGTTGAAATTGAACCTGCTGGCATTTGCAGTTCAGTTTCTTTCTGCAAATCTTCCCTGGAAATGTCTTGTGTGATGGCAAAGACCAAATGTTCACAGATACCTCGACGTGCAGATATTGATTGCATCCGTAACGAATGAGATCCAGGAATTACGTGGGTGTGCTGTGAAGGGTAGTGCAGGTAGGCGTCCTCAGAAGATGCATGAGAGGGTGGGAGAGGGCCATAAGTTCTAGAAGACAAAGGGACATCCAGATGCCACTGTAGTGCTTGGTTTGGATCAGTTGTTGTTGCCCTTGTAGATGCGGATACCTCGTGACCACATGGGCTGCACAGATGCTGCTTTGATGAGGAGAGATGAAGTTGAGCAGGGCAGCCGCTGCTCTGCTCCCATCTTTTGGTTGCCACTTTGCATCCAGAGTTTGTTTCTGAGCTGCACATCGTGCTGAAATTGTCACCAGCGCAGTATGCTACGATGTTCTCGTTTTCAGCAAAGAGCTGAAAGGGCCAAAGTGCTGCAGTTGAGCTGCATAAGGCAGGGGCAAGGACAGCAGCAGCCAGCTGCTTTCTCCTTTGCTGTAGGTTGTATGAAGTACCAAAAATAGCAGGTCCAAAGGCCAGGTTGCCGGTTTGTGGGGAAGCTGACTCCATTAAGCAAGGCTCTTTGCTGTTCCTGCTTAGTGGAAGTCATTTAATTCCTGGCATACTAGTTCAGACCTCCTAACCTTCCTAATACAGCTCTGGGGCATGCTGCAGAGATGCAGCAGTTGGGGATGAAACACTTCTGAGGTTGGTGACAGATGAAAGGTTTGCTGCTGCTAACCTTAATGCAGCAGCTCTCCAGATCCCAGCCTGGGTCCGTGCCTCCTGCCAACACACACCGGAGCAGAGCGAGGCATTTGCCTGTTAGGCTAGTGGCACCCCTGAAGTGGCTGGAGAGTGAAGGAAAATGCAGGGTAGAATTGGGAATCACTTCAGACGGGCTGGGTTGAGATTGGGCACGTGGTTCCCAGACCGCTGGTGCTGGTGCATGAGCTGAGCGCGTCAGGTCCTGTAGGACCAGGGAGCTCTGAGAGCATGGCTGTGTCAGCACCAGGGCGGCTGCTGCTGCTCTTCAGCACAGCCACATCAGTCCTGCAAGTGTGACTTGATACTCAACTGGGAGTTCTGCGGCATTCCCAGAGAGTGGGATTGCACCTTGGATCCCTAATACTGGATTTTCCATACCTGCATTTTTGCATGTGCTGAAAAATGACATCCAGCACCCCAGCCCACCACTGTGCCTGCTGGCTGGCCACCTGTGTGAGTGCTGAGTAGGTGTCTCATTATCCCCAAAGTGCTCTGGCACCCTGCTCAGCACCTGCTGAGCACCATGCCCTCCTCCTGCAGAGCTCCTGCCCAGCTCAGAAGAGTGAGGAACTGGCCAAGGCCAGCACAGGTGTGCAGCCTTCCTCTTGTGAGAGCTTTCACAAGCACATAAGAAAAGCTAATTCTCACCCAAAAGTGCTCAGAGCTGAGCCAGACTGGGAGGGAGTGGGGGAGCAAGCCTAGAAATCTGTCCAGCATTGTGCCAGTTCGCACGGGAACAGCCGTGCTGTGCTACCGTCGTGCTCTTGGCAACTCAGTCCCCTACCAGTGGCTCCAGCATCCTTCCAGGAGGAGGAGGAGGCAGCTGCTGCTCCCTGGGGCGTTTCTACTTCTTCTGAGTTCAGTTTCTTCTGAGGCATGAAGTTACAACTCGTCCCTGGTTCACTAGAGCTATATTCTCCTTTGAGCTGCTCAAAACAATTCCCATCAACATTTTTTCCTGTTTCCCTTCACTGAGGGAAGCTTAAAATTCCAGTTTGTTGAAAGCTGTTTTAATTGTTTGGTCTAGCCTATAATGCTGTGGTCTGAAGCATTAGTGACAAAAACACGTGAAAGCTGGTGCTGTGCTTGTGGGGTTTCATCTGCCAACGAGCCGGTGTCCCTGTCTCCTTAAAACCATTCGGAAGAGTTGTTGTCTCCATAAAACATGGGTGTTTCTCCGGGTGGCTCAGCATGAAATGGAAGTTGCTGAGTTATGTATGTATGTGATGCAGATGCTTTGGGTTGAGGAAGGGGCTCATTTGCTTTATTCTTTTTATTCCCATTTCAGCATAAAAGAGAAATGAGACTTTTGGGAAATTGGTATGTGAAGGGAACAATCCCAGAAAGGCAGTCTGAAGAAAATGTGTTTCATGTGCTTGGGTGAAGGCGTGGAGGGAAAGGGAGTAGCTGCTCCCTTGCCCTTTGCTATCTCAGCTAGCTGAGCAGATGGGACTTGCTGTTTTCTCTTTTGCTCCCCATTGCTGTGTTTTCTTCCTGTAGGAACTGTTCTGTTGCTGATTTGCACTCCACCCTGTGGATTATATTAATGGTGATTTTTTGTTTTTCTTCCCTCCTCGGAGGGGGCGTGTGTGTGAGGGGTGATACACCTCCATTTGGGGTCACTGACCTTATCTTAATTTGCTGATGTCCTGTAGCTTTATAGCAATAAAAGACTTTCTCAGGAGCTGCTTTCATGTTAACAGTCCATGTTGGTACACAGTTTGCTTAGGTTTTACAGAGCACTTTGTCAGCAGATCGTTGTGCATTTAACTGGTACACCAGGAGGTAAAGGGACAAAGGTTTCTGGCAGAGCACTAGAAAAAACAGGCACAAAACCTGGTTTCTTAACAGGAGGCTGTTTGTTCCCTCTGCTATGCCTGTGTAGCAGGGCACATTTGATGGAAACTGGAATGTTTCTTTTTTTTGGGGGGGGTTGATTTGTTATTTTTTTGTTTGTTGTTTTTATTTCTGGAGTGTTTTGAATACTCCAGCAGGAAGCTGGAAGGACAGGTGAATGCATTATGCCCCTACCTGGGGTGGTTTTCAGTTCCGTGAGCTCAAACTAAATCTCAGTTTGAGAACCTCCAAGATACTCAAATGGGGCAGTAGAGATTTTGGAGGCTTTTCCAAACTGCTGAAAAAACATACTGGTATGTACCACTTATTGCAACCTTTCCTATACTTCCATGTTGAAAAATCCCACCCATCTCTTTTGCTCAGTAGATAACATTGAACTGCCAGTGGGCTCAGTGCTGGTAATGACTGCAGGCCGACAGCTCCATCGGGTCCTCAGCCATAGCATGTGTAGGGGTTTAGACAACATAACTAAATGTTCTGCAGGTCCCATGAGCATAAGATGCACGGTATGAGGATCTTCTGAATAAAGCCCAAACCTGCTTGATCCAATAACGGCCAGTCGAATGTCAGGTCTGTAAAAGCGGTCCTTTGCGAAACAGCGTTAGTTCAGTCTGAGGTAGTTTCAAATGAGTATATCCGTTCTAGTGCTGTCTGGTTCCAGTGGGTTGATGTTAGGGGACAGTTTTGCACCTTTTGCATGGATTTCTGGTGCTTCTCCCCCAGAGGAACTGAAGGCGCCGCTGGAGGAGTACGTCAACAAGCGGTACCCGGGGCTGGTGAAGGTGGTGCGGAACCAGAAGAGGGAAGGCCTCATCCGAGCGCGGATCGAGGGCTGGAAGGCTGCCACTGGCCAGGTCACTGGGTTTTTTGATGCCCACGTGGAGTTCACTGCTGGCTGGTAGGTGGTGGTGAGGATGTGGGTGGGATGTTAACATGGGGCAATGCCTTGTGTTGAAAGGATGGGTGAGAACAACCCCACTGGCACCCTACTCCTGCCTTCCCTCTGTACTGAATGGCTGCTGATGGGGTGTCTTGGGATGACACGAGGAAGGTCTTATTTTATTAATAATTATTAATAAATTTTATTTAATTATTTTAATAGGATTTATTTTATTAATAATTATTATTTCTCTTATTTCTGTAGTGGGTCTCCTTTGACCAGTCCCTCATCCCCATTTCTGGTTTGTTTTCCAGGTTGATTTTCAGTTCTTTTGGCCCTAAGTACTGTAAGTTTAATAATAAAATAAAAAAAAAAGAGCAACAAAAAAACAAAAACCCACCAGACAGCAGGGGACTGAAAAAGAAAGTGTTTCCCCCATCTTTGCCCTTTGCAGCTGGATCCCACTGGGGAAGGCTGATGCTTTAGATTGATTTGTTTCTTCTGCGGCTAAGAATAAGTGCAGAGGTGCAGAAGCAACAAAAATTGTTTCATAAGGACTTTTTCCAGAGAGAGTAGAAACGTTTGAGTTTGAGTGGCTTAGGTTTCTGTGAGTGTAGATCATGAAAGGAAACTAAAAGTGGTTTTCCTCTCTATCCAAGTATAAAAAGTAAATGGCCCATGTTTAGAAAGCTGGAGGTAGAAGATATTAACCCCGTGTCTAATTTGAACACAGAAAAACATCCACAAGAAAAATGCTTTAACAGCAACAAAGAAGAGTTCTGTGCAGTTATTGGATTTTTCATAATGACAGTGCATCCGAAGAGTGTTTCAAAGTCATTACTTCTGTTAATATCTCTATTCCCAGCTAAACATTCCTCTCTTCAGGTCATTAAGTCTTCACACCCAATGTTATTGGTATACAGAGGAAGCTATGATTTACTGGACCCCTGAAACAGCTTTTCTAGGGGTAGAGAGGGAGCTTTTCTCTGGCTTACTCTGGCATTAGGTACCTGCTGCTGTCACTGGTCTTGTCTGGAAGGAGACTCCATGTGGTCATCGAGCGCCTTCTCTTCTGTGTTCCTGGGTGCAGAGTCAGTCCGTGCTGCAAATCTGGCCCTTAGTTAATGGTTTGTCTGATTTCTTTGCTACCTTAGTGAAGATGTCAGGAAAGCTCAGTTTAAAAACATGGCAATTTTGAAAATGAAAAAGTTCAGAATGTGGAATTACTATTTAATTTTTTTTTTTTTTTTTTTTTAAACTAGCATATCAGAGAAAACATAGTGTACTGGCTTTGCAGGAAGAGATAAGTTCCACTTTCAGAGGTTTCATTCATTCCAACAGCTTGATGACCTAGCTTGTGAAAATCATTTTTTGCTTGCAGTGGTGGCCTCAGCTCGCCCATAAATTTTCACAGGAGGAACCAGTGGTGTAGGAGAGTGCTAGAACTCCCCAGACACACGGGACTGCCTCCCTGCATCCGATCACAGCCCCACGCAGGGGATGTGTCCAGACAGGGAATGCCACCAAGTGCAAGCACCAGAATTGCTTGCTGCATCTCCCTGGTGGCTGGCAGAGCCTGGCAAGCCTTTCAGGAACAACCTTTTCATCCTGGCAGTGTAAATGTGTTGTCTCTGTGTGTGATTCCTGTGCTGATAAAAGCACGGGCGGGTAGATCAGTAGCGCAGAGGCCGGGGCATTGCTCAGTGGTTCTGCAAGGAGCTTCTTGCTGCTTACTGAGCCCCTCTGGGTGGGGTTTACTGCATCTCTTTGGAGGCACCACACCACCTGAGAGTGGCATTGAGAGGTGTCCATGATATTCCCTTCTGTTTACTGAAATGTTACAAGATGCTTGTAAGTGTACAAGCTGTACGAAAGCAACAGTGTCCAACTGGGGAGAAGTTAACAGTCTCTTCCTGCACTTTGCTTCTTTTTTTACCAGGGCTGAGCCAGTGCTTTCACGAATTCAGGAAAATCGCAAGAGGGTCATCCTCCCCTCCATAGACAACATCAAGCAGGACAACTTCGAGGTGCAGCGTTATGAGAACTCTGCCCACGGGTACAGCTGGGAGCTGTGGTGCATGTACATCAGCCCCCCCAAGGACTGGTGGGATGCTGGGGACCCCTCGCTGCCCATCAGGTACGTCGCACAGCCCGGTCACCGAGGTGTGATGGGCAAAATGTGGGAAGATGAAGGGAGGAAGCCAGCCTGGAGAGGCTGCCTGTTGTGTTGTAACACGACCAGGGCAGGGGATTTGCTGGGGTGAAGGGCTTTGGAAAGGGATATTATTTAGTAGCGATGTGCTGAAATGCTGGGAGGTAAAGGAACTGTGTAGATTTGTACAGTCTAATGTTTAACTGCATATGACAAAGTCACTTTACTTCAATTATAGCATTAAGTTTTTGCAAATCAGAAGGAATGAGGTGATTATTCCCGTATAATGAACCAAATGAATTCATGAAATAAGGTGCTGGGTTTTCTTGAATAAAAAGTGCTTCTCCTTTCAGGGCAAACTGGGAACAAGGTAAGATATATTTTTACAAACGCTGAAAAAAATGGATGTTAGGTTGTTCTGACACTGAGGCCTGCATAGCAGGCAGCTCTGAGGTGTTGCCCTAACCCCTTCAGGCTTCAGGTATGGGGAAGGTCCATTTGGGCAAAACATAAAAGCAGAAGGGGAGAGAGCATCTCAGTGTGGGTGGGAGGCTGGGGTTGCTTTGTGTGCAGAGGTCAATTATTTCCTCTTAACAGCCCTCAGATATCACAAGTGTAATGTGGACACTGCTGCCTCAGGCTGTGGTGTGTGCAGAACGGGGAGCAGGGCACAGGGAGGTAGGGTGGGAGGGCAGTGCCTCCAAGCCCTGCTGTTTCCCACACTGCTTCTGTAACAGAGCCAGTAGCCTCACCTCATGCTAAATAATTAAACAACTTACTGAAGTAACATTGTTAACATGCACAAGGGGAAGGATTATGGGGAAGATAAATTGGTAGTGTCCATAACAAAAAGCTAATGAAAAATACTGTCTCTTTGCATTATGTTGTGTAACCACATACAGACCAGAAATAAATGACTACAGCTATTTTTTTTGTCATATAATGCTATGAAAACTGTGCACTTTATGGCAGCATTTGCATGAATGGAATGCCAGTGCAGTACTCTAGGTAATTATGCATGGGATTAGAGGAAATTCTTAAATTATAATATACACAGGTACATTAGTTTTATAGTGACCTTTTAGGGTAAAAGAGTGGGAGTGAAAAAAGGCAGTTTATTCCTTTTATTTGTTTATTTTATACCCTTGATGCACGGGGATTTTGGCAGCCTCAGGAGAAATTCCCCTCCCTGAGACGGGGGCTCCAGCCCCTACCAAATACTCAGCAGTGGAGGCTGGAGACAGACAGCTGTGGGAACACGTAGGGAGGCAATTTTCTCTCATGGATAATTCACAAGATGTAATTATCCAGGCAAAGAGTGCTGATGGCATGAAACTCTTCTAAAATATGGCCCAGTCTCACAGTGGCTCCAGGTTCCTCCTCTATCCAGTAATTTTCCCACAAGGAGGGATGCTGGTGTAATACCTGGATTCTGTAAGTCATCTTCTGTATTATTATTTTATTTTCCCTTAACATGTAAACTTCTGATACACAAAGGTACCTTCAGTCTCAGCACTCTGTTGTGCATGCGTATACTTTTCTTGCCAGGCTTACAAACTTCCTCTGACTACTTCTGCCCAGAAGATAAAACTGTGATCACAGCATAATGTGTCACGTCTAAATTAGCACTCACAGGAGAAGCAGACAGTAAGTGACATTTTAGAGAGTCATCCTACAGATCCTTATCTGCATCAGTGTGAGCTCTTGTGAAGGTATTTGCATTTCGTAGTGAAGATGGTGTTAATGTATGTATAGAAAGAAACATGTGCTTGCTTGAGAATCTGGATATCGTTTGTGCTAGGAGACTTAGCCAGGATTTCTCCAGTCCTTTGTCGTTGGTGACATAGCTTGAGCAGCATTTACTGACAGCCCAGAGAACCTGTATAAAGGGAAAACAGAAGAAAGCTGCTGCCTCCTGTGTCCTGTACAAACCAGGTCTTTGGAAACGCTGTGTAATTGCGCACCGCTGACTTGATCTGGCAGCAGAGTGGGCTCTGCCTTCTTCTTCTACAGTCTCCAGGAGAGCTTCATCTCCCACCTGGCAGCTGTGATTTTTCTGGGGGCTTCTCAGGGTACGGAGCCTGCCTGCTGCTGCAGTGCTGCTGGGCTGCCAGCTCCAGCAGTTTCTTCTGCCTGACTCATTTAGTTCGTGCTGCATCAGGTTTTGTCAAAAAGCAGCTTTGTAGAAATTGCTGATTTCTGGAAGATTTATGGCTGGAGTTGCTGATTGTGCTCCAGTTGCAAGACTCATGATTTATAATTACAGATGTGGCATGTAGATGGCTTTGGGGGTCTGATTCAGGAAAACAATTAAATGCACTCTTGCGTCTTTGTCTCTTCAAGAAGCCGAGTAAGCAGGTAGTGCACGTTAACCAGGCTTGAGGATGAGGGACACTTACCTGAGCATGGACATTAGGGTTGGCCTGCTTGTCTATTGGTGGCAGAGGTCATAACTATCCAGTGAGAAGAGGCGTGGAGCTTTGTTGCCTGGTTGGTGGGGTGCATTGAGAGCATCGTGACCCCACTGGTCCTACTGATTATTTAGAATATAATTAATTTTCTGATGTTCTCTTTGTAGTTTCTGCACTTGCCTGGTGGATTGACTCCATCTGAGAGGCAGAAGCACCACTGAAAAGCTGTATTAGCTAGCAGCCCCCCTTACTGTGTTGGGACTGAAGGAGTCCTCGGGTGGCTTCAGTGGTGACGGATGTGTATTTGCAAGCACGCAGGGGCCAGCTGGGAAGCAGCTAGCAGGTTAAATTGGACTTGGATGGGGCTTTGCTGCAGCTGTTTTATGTGGTACTTAATCTTTACTGGTATTGGAAGACAAAAGCTCATTTAATTAGTATTAAGATCACTGTGAGGAGGAAATTGGTTTTGAGAGTTATGGATTGTAAAAGAACACAAAAGCTGGTGTCTTTTTTTTTTTTTTTCTAAAGATGAAAATAATTTGAATTAACCCACCTATTTACCTGTTATCTCAGCCTCAAATGCTAATGGATTTGCACTTGCAGCATACTTATATAAGTAAGAGAGCTCTCATCGGAGTGGTGTAAATGATGCTGAGGTTGAGATGGAAAGAAACGGAGGGGTTTTAGGTTATTGAATATGACATGGGAGCAGAGAGAAGGTGCCCGCTTCTACTGCTCGACAAAGTGCTCGTGGTGTTTATTATAAACTGTCCCCTCTGTCACAGACTGCAAATAAAGCTGAGGTCTCCCACTCTTGTGATGGTGTGTTTCACTTGCAGTAAGACCACAAGGATTTGTGGTGGTGGTTCTATTTCTAAAATAATTAGAGAGAGAGAGAGGGTTTTTTTTTTTTTTCCTCTATCTCAGAAACCACTAGATATTTTCTTAGCGCTTCCAGCGGCCATTATCCCATGATGGCTTTCACAAGCACAAAAACTCGGTGTTTTCTTTATTTTAATTAATGGATGTGTTCTTTCCTCTTTAATTTAGCCATTCAGAGTTTTTTCCATGCAGCTCTTACAGCCTGAAGCTTTTGTGCAGGATATGCACCAACCTTTAAGCAGCCATAGAAGTGAATTAGTTCCCAGGAATGCCCTCTACCAACACGCAGGGTGATGCATGTGAACCTTTGTTTAGGACAGCTTGTTCCTGCGGTGCATCTGCACCTTTGCTGGGATGAGCATCTTAGAGCAGCGTGTCAAACTCTCAGGAGATAGCTCTAGACAGGCTTGCTAAAACTGTTGGAAGTATTTTCACCAACGTTTGAGTACTCAGCCTGGCAGTCTTATTAGAAGGCATCCAGCAAGCTGAAGTTGCTGCAGTGTGTGTAATGTAGGTGATGTTCTGAGAGCTGGGCAGAATTTCAGGGATTATTCCTTGGGTTTTTGGTTCTGTCTCCCTAGAAAGATGTTTGTACAAAATGCTGACTTTTTTTTTTTTTTTTTAATTAGTGCTGCCTGACTTTAACTAGCATCTCCAATCCGGAGGAATGTTCCCATTGCTGTGTAAAGACAGGTGCAAGATATTCTTACTCTTGTGGTGTAGGTGCTTTGGAAGTCAAAGGGAAAGCTGATTTCCATCAGAAGCAGACATGGGTGGATAATGCTAACTTGCATTTGGAAGACTCACCTGGTGTGTCTGAGAAGATGCTCATGTGCAGGTGTTTGCTCAGAGGGAACAGGGGATTGTGAATGTTGCAACAGCTGCAGAACAATTATGGAGCTCTTTAATGGCCTTACATAAAGAGTAAATCAAACACAAAGATAAAATAATGGTCCTGGTGATCCGTCTGTCTCTAAGCAGCTGAAAGAAGATGTTCAGAGTTGACCACCTGAATGCCTGCTGTTCTTAGAATTCTGGTCACCCCCCCCTCCCCCAAGTCCTATGCTTGTGGTTGCTTGTCCAGGGGGTCAGCACCCTGCTGTCACCTTGACAGCAAAAATCCCCACGGCCTCAGTGTACGATGGACCAGACCTTAGACCAGCACAGGATCTGCGTGGTTGTGCTACACAGGCAAGGGCTTTTGAGTGATTCTGGAAAGAGAGCTGGTACAAGCATCTTCCCAGGTAAATATCACAATAAATCAAACCCTGAGCTGTCTGTGCTGTAGTTGCTGGAGCCTTGTGCTTCCAGGTACATCACTCTTAAAATTAAGGTCACTCCTGACTGGTGCAGGTCAGGACAGAGGCCTCTGATAACTTGTAAACAGCCCAACAGAAGAAATAAGGCGATTTTTTTTCATCAATATTTAATTCGGGGCAGTCTTATTTGGACCTATATTCTGCAGGAGGGAAGGTTCAGGTCAGGATCCTGACCTCAGTAAACTTTGTCGTCCATCTCTGGATTAAATTACAACCATCAAGTGCTTTACTGACTTCAAAAGCAGTTTTACAGGAACCCTTTTAGTTTTATCAGTGGGAGTTTGCCTTTTAGTTGTGAGGTTTTTGGTGATGATTTGAAGCCACGGAGAGAAGAAAGTTTAATTGACTTTCCTGACTTTGACTGTGAATATGTTGGGGAGAAGTGCACCCCAACTCGCTGCACAAAGTGACTTTCAGCAGAGCGCTGATTTTCAGCTTAAACTTCACAGGGATTCCCCATGGTGCGAGAAACCTGCCCGAGCTACGTCTGGCTCAGAGCTTGGATTGCCTTTTTATGCCGTGCCTTTTTATGATGGATTCTCTGTCTGGTCATTTTGAACGCTACATAATTTAGTGCAAAGCATAAAAGAAGGGTGCCTAATAATTTGTAATAGTGTCAGGTTTTACAAGACGAACAGATTTATGTCACTGCCTGTAAAGCTTCTGCTAAGGGTGCACCAGAGATTTAAGCATATGTAGATGGTTAGCAGCAGCCTGTGCGGTGACCAGCTCTACCTGTGTATGTCAGTGCTGCTGAAAAATAGGAAGGACAACTGGGTTGACTCAAGCCCTACTGAAATAATAGGGAGATTGGCACCAAACAGCAGCCTTTGGGACCTTACAAGCCATGTAGTTTTGCTGTAAATTAGAGAAAAGCTTCTGGAGGAAAGGATCCTTCTGCAGCCTCTGAGCACTGTGGCCGATGTTGTCATTGCGGATGCCAGCGTGCTGTGATGGTCTCAACACAACAAGTGGGCTCATGCTTGGCCGGTTTGGCCAAGTGACCGTCGAATGGCAGCAGTTGAGCACGTTCAGGTAGCCCATTTTGGAGCACGGAGCGGGATTTGGGGGCTAGGCAGGGCTAAGCAGCTGCTCCAGATAAGCTGTGCTTCTCCTGGCATGGAAGAGCCCTCCCTCCGACCAGTCCTGAGCCTCTAAACCAGCTCAGCAGGCCTCCTTGTGCTGAAACCACTGCTCTGTGCTAAGCTGAAGGTGCATTGCAAGTAAAGCTTCAAGCCCTTCTTTGGCACCAAACCAGCAGGGATTTTTCCTGAAGTGCTTTTAAAGCTGGGTCAGGGGCAATTAGCCTCTGGGCTTGTCCTTGCAGGAGGCAAACAGAGGGTGGGAGAGAATCCTTCCTCCTGGGGGGAGTCATTGTATGTGGGTATAAAATGCAAAGTCACTTCCATAAAGAAAGAAGGTTGGCCAAACTGGAAGGATTTGCCTGTGTGTTCTTAAAGCTTTATATAAGGGAAGTATTTTGATTAAAATGAGGGGGGGTGCGGGGAAGCATGCTCCTAATTTAAAAATAAATAAATACTTGCACCAACAGGACTTTTAATCTGGGCCGTAGTCACAAAAACAGCCTTTATTGATGTCAACGTTGCTTTAGAAAAGGAAAGAATAAACAGGATTTGGCTTTTAATTTGTGAAGGGCTTTGATTTTTTGGAGGCATTAAAGAGACAGAAAAGATGGGTATTGAATTATTTAACAATTGCTAGTAAAATTAAGCTTCAGTCAGCCTGCTTTCACTGAAATAATCTTATGAATAAAAACAAAAATATCTGGGGCAAAACCAATATACAGAGCTCATATCCCGCTGACTGAATTGTTTCAAAGTAGTCCATGAAGTGGTTTTGCAAGTCAAAGCCAAGTGGAGCCTTGTCTGTGGTCTGTTCACACTTCCCTTAGGAGAAGGCTGCTGTTGATGGATTATACAAGCGTCTTTTCTCTCTAAATCTGAAACCGAGGGGGAAATATGCAAAAAGGAGTTGGGAAAATTTGGCTCTTTGAATTTCTTTCTTCTTTAGCAGATGGCATTTAAGTGATTTATTGACCAAAACCAATCTATTCTCATTAAGGAGCAAGTATTTAACGACTTCTGAGGTGGGTGTTCAAAACAAAGACGTGATGATCATAGAGGCAATTGCGCTTAGTGACAAAACATAGCAACCCTTCATCAAACAGACTTAAAAGAGTGTTTGAGAGCAAGTGCTGAGGGCTATGATTTTCTTTCATGTACACTTTAATTCACTGTCCCTTTCAGTCGGTGGCACATAAATAAGCATAGTTTAAATTGAAGGAAAATAGATCCTTATTATCGTATCCATCAGCTGGAGCAAGAAGGGTTTGATACCAGTGAGCTCTGAGCTGCCTCTGCTTGGGAGCTTTGGGGGCTTTTTGGAAGTCTCCCTGCCCAGAGCACAACCCTGCTGGTCTGTGCTGGGCAGTCTGTATTAAATCTTCTAAAGCTTAATTCTCAAAGTGCTTTCCCAGTGCTTGTAAAGCACATACAGACGGGTGCGAGCAGCAGGCTTGGCATCATGTTCAGTGACCAAAATATGTCTTGGGGATTGTTCACTGGGCCTGTGCTTTGCCGGCATGGAGCAGCAGGCTGCAGCCTTAGCGCAGCGTGGGCTGGGGCCAGCTGTGGCGTTTGCAGGTGCCCAGTGTCTATGCTGGTGAGCGGGCCAGGGCAGCTGTAGCCTCTCTTTCTTCTTCATTTCCAGTGCAAACATGCAAGTGTGGAAATCTGCAACTGGAAAAAGCCAGGGAAGGGCAACGTCAGTAGCCCCTCACCCACTGCCTCAGTGGTGGCATGGCCACAAGTGCCACAGGAATTCGAGGATCCTGGTGATGTGGAAGGACATCTGATAAGGTAAAAGCTAGGGAGCAGGGGAGTGGATAGGTTGCAGAGTGTAGCTGTTGTTGGGGTGTGATTTGGTGGTAGCAGAGGAATGAGACCAGCGTGATGGATGTCCTGGCTGCCAGCTCTCTCCTGCTCATCGCTGCTTACTCTGAAGGCAGGACTTCCACGGGAGGATTTGTTTTACAATCAGTTCAAGCCCAGATCAAGCAGTAGCTCTGAGTGTGCAGTTAGTTAGGTACAGGCTCGGTCTCTAACAAGCACTGCTGTTCTCCATGGTGGGCCCTGCCCACACCTCCTATGGATGGAGGAACCGCTGCTGAACACTGAGCTTTGAAAGGAGACAGCTTGTCTCCAGAACACAGCCCCCGTATCCCCATCATTTTTCAGATAAATTGACACATCAGAGAAACACAAAGTTCAAACCAAGCACAAGGAGTGTTTCAGGCTTTGACAAGAGGCTGCTGCATTCCTGCAGGCACAGGGCTCCACGATGATGATCCCTGATCAGACACGGGTACACCCACCCCATCCCCACCTTCTGCAGCCAGGCTGGGTGCTGTGTGGTGATGATGGAGTTATGTACGCTGGACTCCTTCAAAGAACAGGCTGAGGACTGGCAGACAGTGTTGTTGCTGATGATTTTTGCATTCATGTGAAAGTAAAAACACATTCAAACATGTTGTAGTTGCTGTTTTTTGAGGGCTCCAGAATGCGGCTTTCATCAACACCTCAAAATTACTGCAAGCAGTGGCAGCCTGCAGCCCGCTCTGTGCTGCGGATGGGGCGGCTGCCTGCCTGCAGAGGCACTGCTGGTTGTGGAGTCCCTCAGCACAGCAGCATCTAGAGAAGTTTTGTGGAGGAATATCAGCTGTGCTGACCCTAAAAGATTCGGTGAAGCTCTGGGTTGTCGCTGCCCCTGCTTTTTTGGGGTCCCCAAATCAGAAACCTGCTTTGCTTCCAGTCCCAAGCTGATCTGGGGAGAGCAAAAGAATCTTCCAGGGAAATGTGAGGCTAGGAGTGGGTTTCACTCTGATTAGCGCTCTGGCCGAGTCTCTCTCTTGATATGACAGTTGAGGAAGCCTGTTTTTTCTGTGCTGGGTACCTTGGTGCTTAATGAACACCTTCCTCAGATCCCAATTGCCTTGTAGCTGCTGCGCTCCTTAGAAGACGAGCAGGTATTTGCTAATGAGCAGCCAGGCTCGAGGTGTTCTTAGCTTGATCTGACAAGCGCTCGCTTTGCTCTTATTAATAGCTGGGTGAACTCATCTCTTTTTTTTTGGGAAACTAGTTCAGACCTGCTGGGTTGAAGTGAAGAAATGGGGTGTCTGTGGGGAGCATTGGATGCAGGGCCCTGCTCCAGGCTTGTCTGCCCTGGGGTAGCAGCCTTGCAGCCCATCCTCACCCATCTTTTGTCCTGTTTTTAAAGTTCAAAGCATGGAGGCAGCAGTAATAGTCTGGTGCAGTCTCTGTTAGCCCAGCACAGCCAGGAGTACCAACTGATAGCAAAGCATCGCTGCTTGAATGCTGATGGAGTGTGTCCTTCCCTTTCCTTATCCTTTCTGTGTCTCTGATTTCCCTTCAGAAAGAGGAAAAAAAGATGTGAAATACATAATCAAACAGCTGTCAGTAGCTTTGCATGGTGCCTGGAGACCTCCGAGTGCTGTGGTTGCAGCCAGCCCGTCTCTCTGAACAGAAGCGGGCTGGAGGAGGTTTCTGTGCCGAAGGAAGGTGGGCATCCTGGATGCAGAGAGATGGGCTGCTCGGCAGCGGGTGTCCTGCCGGCCAGGTCAGCATCCAGAGGGGTTCCTTGCTCCAAGGAGAGAGGGAGGCTCAGGTTTGCCAGGCTTTGTAAATTCTCCCCAAAGTCACTAAAGTCACTACTTGGGGGTGGTTTGAAAGAGCTCTTTCCTCTGCTAAGCATTGGATTGATGCCGGCAGAGGCAATAGGCCGTTCTGTTGCCATCACTGCCGCCACTGCTGCTCTATTTTTCTTTGCAATTAGAAAAACCATCAATCATTTTCACAAATGTGCACCTTATAATTGCCTTCTCTTGCGCTCCTGGTTTAGCGTAGATGTTCTTGTCAAGTCCAGCCCTGGGAGAAAAGAGCCGTTGACAGGTTTCCGAGAGCTTGGCGGAGATTCTCCACAAACACAGTTTCCACGTGGGATTTAACCATCATGTGACGTAGGCTTCTTCTTCTGGCTTCTTTTTTTTAGGGGAAAGATTTTTTTTTCCCTATTGTAGTGACAGGAATTTTTCATTAAGCGTGGCAAGTCTGCTAAGGCAGGGTGCCAAGAAGCAGTGGCTTGAATTCCTCATGGCGCAAACCGTCTGCAGCCAGGAAAATGAAAGAGCTGGAGACCTGCAGGCTGCAGGGGCTGCGTGGGATTTTGAAACCAGTGACAGCCCCGAGTGGATCTGGAGCTGGACCATTGGATTTGGCGAGGGCATTTCACAGAGACAGGAGCAAAGGCTGACACTAAGAAAAGGTTTTGGGATGCAGCTGCTTATATTTTTATTTGTTGTTGTTTAGGGAATTGGGAAGTTCTCCTTTGCTCTGTCACTGGGCTGCTTGCTCTTACCTGCAGAAGGATCAGTGGTTGGTTGTGAGTGAACGATGCCATTACAGTGTTCAGTAAATCTGCGTGAAAAGCAGGAGTTAATTTGGTTTAAAAAGGAGCATGAGGTGGCTCAGTTCCCCTAAGTATTTCTCTCTCAGTACAACTGCAACTTTCACAGTGGCTTGGGATGTGTTATCACATTTTTTTTTTTTTTTTTTTTTGGTAAAGAGATGTGAATACTTACTAACCAGTGTTACATCAACCCAGTGTTTAATCCTGTCTTTTGGTTCAGCTGACAGCTGTGTGGGCATCATCTCAGAAGCAGGCTGAAAATACAGAAAAGAAAGAAACTGCATGAGCACTGGGCTTAGTCCTCGCCATTTGTCCCTGGGCATCTGCACTTAGACATGGGCAGCCATGAGCTTGGTCATGATTTCCAAGAGAGAAAAAACCTTTTTTTTTTTTTTTTTTTTAAGGTCAGAAGGTTTGGTGAGGGTATTTCACCTTCATCTGTGTGAGTTTCTGGATCCAGGTCTGTCGCATCTAAATGTTATTTTGCTCTCTTTGTATTGTAAAGCTCTCTGGCCACTGGTCAGCAAATGCAATGTTTCCACACTAACATTGCTGCTGGAAGAAGCTGCCGTTGTAAAGAGAGAGAAGCACTCAATACGCAGTACTACTTACTGATGGGAACCGAGCTCTGACTGAAGGATGGGCTAAAAATGAAAGTGGAAAGTGGAGGGAGAGGAGAGATTCCAGTTACTTTTGGAACAGAAATGAGGAGACTGGGGAAGCAGATGGCTGGCTTGCTGTTAGCCACGGCTGATCATTCCAGCTGATTTGGGGATGGGCACACTGAACTATTGCCAAGGAAACGCACTTGAGTGTTCATGAAGACAAGTACAGTAAAGGATTAGTAGTTCTGCTGCTCTTTGGACAAGGCTGCTGGCCTCTTCACGTCTGGGTCGCCAAAGCAGTGGTCAGAGGGGGCTCCTCATGCTGCGTGTGGTAAAATACGGAACTGGACAAGATTCCTGGTGAGGTCGTGATGTAAACCAAGGAGCCTTGCAGGCCTGTTAGTTATTGGGGCTGTACAATAGAGGCATGCTTTCCATTTTAGCAAGAAATAGCCTTGCAGAAAGACAATGCAGCATGACTGCTTTTTTTCCAGTGAGCAGTCCTTCCCTCACTGATTTATTGTTAGCTTAGTCAAGAAATTCTTGCATGCCTAGTAAAATGGGTTCATTTCTAACTGCGAGGGAGCATTTTCTTTTTATACAGTAGTTTCTTTTTGTGCTTTTGTGAAATAGGGTTTAACATAGAAATAAATCATCACAGCATTGCTAAATTAAAAATAAGTGTAAAACCAGGCAGTGCCGCAAGCCAAGGTTAAATGTGGATCAGGAGATTATCGTTCCATCAGTCTTTCCTCCCACTCTTTGCTTAATTTGGTACTTAAATGAACTTAATAACCATTTCAAAGATATGTACACCCAGCTGCTTTGGAGAGCAGTCTCCTGGTCCTCGTGTTCTTATTTTGGGCCACGCGCATCATTGCACTAATGTCCTGTAACTGTACTCCTGGATGCCGCAGTTTACTTGGATGTGGAAGAATTAATGTTTCCTTGGAGCAGAGATTAACACTGAGTTTACCTGTCTTCCTTGTCAGGTAAAAGAAGTAAAGCGGTTTCGTTCTCTTGGCAGTTTTTTGCTTGATTTTGTTTACTTGCATGTGTGTCCCTGTGGCTCGTGTTCTGAAGCTGTTGAATGACAGCGTTGCTTGGAAGAAAGTTTACCACCAACAGGCAGCCTGGCACTTCCCAGTCATAGGGGGCAAATTGGCAAAAGTATTTGGTGCCTGGGGATGTACTGGTGCTGAAGGGGATTTATAGAAAGCTGTCCAAGTATGTTTTATTCCTCACAGTCAGTCTAATCCAAGAGACCTGAGCTGGTGTTTCCAGCAATCTTGCCTTTCAGAAACATTTTATCCTTTGAAAGCACATCTTTAATTACTCTGCACCTCCATTCCTATCGGTTAAATAAATGTGATGATTTTTTCCTCCCACTTCTCCTTTTTCATTTACCGAATGTGCGATGCGGCGAAATACTCGAGCGTGTTCCTAACTTGAAAGGCTTGAACAGGAGGGTTTAAATGGTGCTAAATGTGAGCTGCGTGGCGAGGCACTTTGCTGAACCCTGGCCACTGTTTGCAGTGGCTTCTGTGCGGGGCCTTTTGCTGTTTGTTTGCCGTAATCTCGTTCAGTTGTCTAGATGCCATTGCAAAACAAATGAGATGATAATTAGCATAGCAACATCAGAGGAAGTTGATTTTCCATCTATAATAAGGCTGATGATAATTAAACATGCATGACCTCATTGGATTGAATATGAATCAATTAAAATTAAAGCTGGTTGGGGGTTATTTTTCTCTTGTGATTTTTTTCAGAGAAAGCAAAACAATATGACAAGTCCTAATGAAAAGAACTTGATATTATTTGCACCCTCAGCATTTAAAAATGGAAATGTGATTCTTCAGGGGTGAACTATTTAGTGGTACTTCCTAGCCCTGTCCCCCCCTGGTGCACATGTCCATTTTGATGAAATTTTTCATCTGGGGGGGAAAAAAATAGTGAAAAACTTTTCAGCTGTTTCTGACACTGTTTAGCAAAACTGGGATCAAACATGTGCAAATGCTTGCCATGCACGTGTCCAGGGAGGCATATCCCACAGGCACGGCAGCCAACGGGGTACATAAATTACTTTTATAACACATTTTAATTTCCTGTGCATGAGCGAGCACCGCAATGGAGCAGTTTATTTTAAAGGAAAATGATTTATTAAAGGCAACCTGCAGAGATGAAACAAAAAGGGAGTTGAAGTTAGCAGCCCAGGCTTGGTGCCTCATTAGGGAGCTGCTGATGCGCTTACCTTCTGCCCACAGAGTGAGACCCGAGAGGTCTCCTCTGGAGCGCAGGTGGGATAGCATTGGGTTGAATTCCTTCTTTTTGCCATTTTTTCAAAAATGAAATTGTAGTGGCACTGTAGCAGTTGCAGCCAGACCTGCCTTGGGCTTCTGGTTGTGTTTTTTTAGAGCTGTGACATCTCATAACTGGCAGCAAGATGCAGCCTGGTTTAGTTCAGGGCATTGACCTGGAAAATAGGAAACCAAAGCCTGTGCAGTCCCAGGTCACTGTTTAGCATTTTGGAATATGCTTCCAGGCCCTTTGGTTAGAGCTCTTCTAATCTGTATAATTTATCAAACATGAGAAGGGTTCGAAAGCAAAATTCATCAGCTCTGGTGCTGTGATGAGGATGCACACCCCGAGCAGGGAAGCTCTGGATTCAGCTGCTGCTTTGACTTTTTGATGTCCTGGTTGAATTTCCTGGGCAGCAAGTTACTCGGCGTGCCTGCTGTGAGATAGGGGCATCCTTTGTTCCTTTTCCACGCTCCCCCAGCAGCAACAACAGCAACAAAATCCCGTTGCATCTTGTATCCAGTGCTGAATAAAAGCAAATGATGAAATATTTTTATTTTTCTCATCTTTCAAAAGAATTTTGTTTCTTGACTACCCTCAGTAATTGGTAATATGTGGTGTGAATGTGGTGGGAAGTGACTGCTTAAAATATAATTATGGTCCCTTGTGCTGTTTGGGTTTTGGCATTTGACTGCGCTTGTGATGGGGACACTCATGATTCAGATTCTCAGATTGCCTCATGTCTGATAACTGACTGGAGCACACAGTCGTGCCTGCATGGGAATAGTCCTGACCACGCACGGCATATGCCATGTGTTGTCTTCCTTGAGCGCATGACATATGGCAAAGTAGTGTTGTGGGATTTGTTTCAGTGCATACATTTAAGCATATATATTTCCAAATGCATTATTTTCATCGGTCACTAGCATCTTACGTGAGTATGGAGAACTGTTTCTGGAGAGAGGTGTTCGATGCATCTATGACAGCATCAAAGAAATAACATATCTGAGACGAGCAAATCCTGGTTTTATTTAATTGACATTTTGTTCTGGGTTTTGTCTTGTTTAGGCTTCATTGCTGCAAAAATGGCTAACCAAATGTGATTGGTGTATTTTCTGTTACCTTTGTAGGCTTAGCTAAAAATGCAGAAACTACTGTGTGCAGGTATCAAACAAAATGGGTTATTGCAGATGCAGAAATGGCCACCAGCTGAGTTCAGATGAAGGCTCCATAAAATGTTAAATTATTCTGTTTCAAATATGTTATCTTCCCATGTGCCAGCCCCCACCTGCTCATCTTTCATTTGGGCCTTTTCGACAGAAGGCAGCTCGTTCCAGTGGCTTTCCAAAGAGGGGAAAAAAGCTTCCATGTTTCCTTTAGGAAATTTTTACCTGTCGTTGTTGTCAGACACCATGTGGGTTGTTCTTTACAGAACGTTTGAATCCAACCTCGCAGAAGCAGCAGGGTTGTGTGCATGCTTGGCACACATGGGTATGGGTTTTGATTGTAGCGCTCTGCTATTTTCAGAGCTAATGCACAGTTTTAGGGGGGAAATAAGGGGTAATGGGAGTGCAGAAGGATTTTCTGAGCTAAGCACAGCTGTCTGCTCCTTGTCAGGCAAAGCTCAGCAGTGCTGGAGGAAGAATCCTGCTGTGCATGGGGGCAGCTGTGGCCAAGGGGTGATGCTGAGTGGACGTGTTCTCTGTCCAGTTCCTTGTTCATGCAGCAGGAAAAACGCTTCCTTTGGTGTGCTTCGCTGTTGTCTCATGTTATCCGTGGGGCAATTAGGTAAATCCAGCAGTCTGCTGGGTTGCTTCCATCAGGCATAACCTGCTGAGCATCTCTTTTTGGTGGACTCTGGGATGGAAGTGACCAGAGCTGACTCAGCTGGAAGAGATCTGCAGCGCTAGTGGTTAGGGAAGGGGAGAAAAGATTTTTCAGCTTGTAAGCAGCATAAGCATTGGTGCAGGAGATGCAGAGAGGAGGTGAATAGAGCATCCTGCCAGGTGTGCTTATGATCAAGCTGTGTTTTAGTCTTCAAAGAGGACGTTGAACTTGTCTATTTGAAGTGGATAGTGCAAAGACGTAATGAATTTGGTCGGAGTTCAGGGCTACATGGAGCTGGAGGCAGCAGCCTGATAAAAGGACAAGGTTTTGCACTGGGGCCTTTTGCTCTTCATTAGGACAAATCTTGGAAACAAGTTCTCCCTTTTGCCTCTTAATGGTACTATGAAGGCCAGTATCAGAAAGGCAGGATGCAAGTGGCTGCTGCTGCCCAAGATGCTATTATAATTAGAGTAGTCCCTGAACCTCATCCAAACTTACAATGTAGTATCAATTCAGGTTAAATTGGGAAACTGAGCAGAAAATTGCTGTCTGGTGTTTTGAGTGTTTTTTTGCATCTTAACATTATCTGATATTGGATCATTATGTACTGATGCAAAATGGCAACAAGTAATAGCACAGCACTGCAAGTAATGACGCTGGGACATAAGAGAAGGAAATAGGGAGTGAAATTTAATTTCTGATGCAGTTTCATGAAATAGAAGTCAACTCAGGTACACACTTTTCAGATTAAATATAATGATCTGTGGCTGCAACCAAACTCCAAAGGGAATGCATATCTATAAGTTGGGGAGAGGGGGGGAGAGTTGCCATGGAAATACAACCAATGTCATAGTTGCTGTGCGTGGCAAATGGCTCGTGTGTCATGGCTCATTTTCCAGAAGAAGCGGGGAAGACCGGGAATTAAGGAGAAATGTCTTCAAATGTTTGCAGCGAGACACGTCTGGGATTGTGCAGGGACGGCTTAATGGGCAAACGTTGCGAGCCGTAGCTGCTGTGTTGGGAGGGGGAGGCTGACAGCACGTCTGTGAGAGAGCTCGCAGCCTCCGTGTGCTGCCTCGGCCCATCTCCTGCCCCAGGGCCTGCCTCCTGCGGCCTGGTGAGCTGTAGGCTGGAGCCTCGGGTGCAGGGGAGGCCGTGAAGGTGCGCAGAGGCTGCAGCCCCTTGGGCTGTGCAGGCCTTGGGGCCCGCTCCTGCTGGCTCTCAGGGCCTCGTGCCCAGGTCCTGCCGGCAGCCATCCTACGAGGCACCTACGCCTACGAGCTAAAGGTGTGATGTTTGTTTGTTAAGGTTTATTTGACCGAGAAGACCTGTGTCTGCATCCATTCCCTGCTTGCAGTGCCTTGGGTGTGGATTTTCTTCTGTGCATGCTCCTGGGAAACTCAGCTTCTCTGCAAGGCATTGACCTCTTTCCCTCAGTTTTGACCTTCCAATCCTTTGGCATCCCAAATTCTTTCAGCTTGTTTTTATTTCTTTAGTTTCTGTTGTTCTCTGTCAGCCCATGAGGAAACCTGAGGTGTCTGCAGCAGGTTTGTGTACACAGAGTTGGAGAAACATGCCTGTTTCCTTCCAAGTTGCTTGCAGTATGCCAAATGGTCGGAGTTATTGTTTGATCTAATCCTTTAATTGAGAATTGAATTGCTCACTGTTGTATGAACTAACACGTCATTTACTGTAAAAAGGGATGAAGCACTCAAGGGCGTTTTTCTTATTTTCCTGATAGGAGTGGGGAATGATTTCTTTACCATGCAAAAACATGGACAAGCAGCCTGGCTGTTTATAGCCTCTCCTCAGGTAATTGTGGTGTAACTGAGACTTCTGAAATAAGAAACAAACAATAAATAAATTATTAACATGTCTTTATTGAAACATCTATGTATTTAAAACAACTCCTTTTGCCATAGTTGCTAAATACAAGCAAATGCATATTTGATGCAAAACAGATTGGAATGACAGGGTCAGAGGGCTGGATGCCCGGATCCAGCAGCGGTTCTGCCTGGTCTGGATTACCTATCTCTTTCTGCGATCACAGTTTTCTCTGTAGTATATGTCCCATTGTGGCTGGGGTTTGCATGTGGTTGCAAAGTGGTGTTCGAGGCTTGTGCAGAACCCACATGAACTGGAAGGTTTTTTGAAAGACTTGTTCTGCAGAGCAATTTCTAAGTGTAGAGAAATGAAAGAGCTGGCTAGTTACTTATTCTGGTACAAGAGGAGTAGAAGGCAACAGTGCTGAGGTATGTGAACAGGCGCCAAACCACAGACAAGGTAAATTGGTGTGTTTTCCATCAGTAATACAATCAGCAGTCAAATATTGCAGGTTTGACTGTTGAAGTGTCTGTTTTGTTTAAGTCTCAGCAACTTCTCAGCAGAGTGAGACCCTGTGGTGTAGCCCAGCCCCTAGACAGTGTCACCAGACTGTGTATTTCCAAGAGATGGGCAACCCCTGCTTTTGAGTTACCCTGCAAAATCCACAGGTACGGCTTGTCGCCTGGGTGATGGAGCACTGGCACTCCTGAGAGTGCCAGCGAGAGCAAGGCCAAAGTTCGTGCAGAGAGAACATACATCTCCCCTCTTTACCCCCATCTTCAACAGCAAGCAACTCATTGACCTCAACACTGTGAGGTGAAAGTGTGTAAAATCAGAAGGTAAATCTTTATTTCCTCTGCCGTAGTGATGATGCTCTCATTTTTGTCAGCTGAAAAATGCTTGTTTTTTGCCTAATCTCACCTGCAGCTCTGGAGCCTAGTTTATTTTCTAAAGCAAAGTAATGCTCCTTAAAATTAAGAGTCATTTCTCTTTTCCTGCTGATATATTACCTTTAGCAGCAAAGAAAGGCTCCAGAAGAAAATTGAGTAGAGTTTCTACTGAATTCAGAAACACTGTAGTGATAAATATGGTTCTGAATAAACCTCCTTGTAGTCACAAATCAATTAATCTTTTTTTGCCCTGTGCTCTCCATCCTAAGGATTTACTTTTTCATTGAGCTTTTGCTACCTTGTGCAATATACCTAATTCTTCACCTGGATAAATAACTAGTGGCATTTTTATTCTAAAGCAAACTGGCATTATCTTTCTTGCTGTGTACAAGCAAATGGAAAATAACCTTCATTTATTTTTTATTTTTTATTTTTTTTTTCCCCAGAGCAGCCTCTTGTGATTTGTGTCTTAGAATAAACAAGAGTTCAGGGCCCAGCTCTGAGCAGCAGCACACATATTCTGAAAACAAGGGGTAGCATCACTTTCCTTTGCCCTTTAGTTTGCAATTAGTCTTCAGCTAATGGCATGCTGTGGATTCAGCTGTCCCGCTAATTTGGTTAAGCGTGGGCAGGGGCAGGTTTGCTCTTTTTTGTGCTTGGAGGCAGCTGAAAGTGGAAAGCTCTGCAGTGGGTTTAGCATGGAGCTTGCAAGGGCTCATCACCTGCAGTGCCAGTGGTAGGATGTGTGAACTGAGCTCGGGGCAGGGCAGCGTGGACACGTGTCCCTGCGACAAGCCATGGAGGCACTCTTTGTGGTAGCATCTCTTTCTCCAGCCTTGCTTTTCCTTAAGTGAGGAAAAAGTGGTGATGAGATGAAGACTGAGCATGCACACCCAGCACGCAGTGTCCTGCGTGCTCTGCACGCCTTGCTGCAGTGAAGCTCGAGGTGCAGCACGGCTTGCGGCAGGTTGTTGCTTGGGCTGCTTGTTGTAGGGAGACGATAACATTGCTAGGGTTCGAGGCCAGGTGGTGAATTTGCCGACAGTGCAGGTTCAGATTTTTGGTGCAGGAGGTGGACAGCAGGGCAGAGCTTTTCTTAATCAGCAAATGAAGTTAACTAGAAGCGGAGAATTGCTGTGTGCATCCTGGCTGTGCCAGCTGTCTGCGCTGTGCCATACAAGAGCACCTCTGGAGATCCTGCTGTGCAGAGGCTCCTCACACAACCGTTTCCCACACATGCATTTTAGGATCTGAATTCTACCCTTGTTCCCTGGCAAAATGCAGGAGAGGAGCAATGGGAAATAATCTTTAGTGTTGCACTTAAAACTTTAAAAACTAATTCCAAACATCTTCTGTATGACCAACTTAATACTAGCTGTGAACTTGGATTGTGCAGCTTATTAATTGCCTCTGCAGAACGAGTTTTTCAGCTCTTTTTTTTCCTAGCGGCTTAGGTTTTGTGAGGTGGCTTCAACATGGTGATTGCCATGCTCATCCTGCAGCCTGAAAATGGAGTGGCTGTTTGGTCTCATTTCCATCCGAGTGATAAAAGTGAGCGATGCTGCGATGCCCCACTTTACCTCATTGTGCATAGGAAGGGCAGCTAAGGAAAGCCAACGTGACATTCTTTGTGCACGCAAAGGATTGCGTTACTAAAGTATGGCAGAGAATTTGGAGAATGAATTGTGGCACCACCTGTGTTTCGCCTCTGTGGTTGCCTTACAGAAATATTTCTGAGAGGATGTGATGCAGGAGTGGGAAGCTGGAATCAGACTGCAGCTCTCCCAAGAGCTCTTCTTTCATCTCTTGTAGACACAAAATGTTGATTGAGTTCTGAAATCCTGAGAAATAGAGAGATTTAAAATCTCTAATGGGCTCTTCTGCTCTGAAGGGTCTTCTCTCATTAACATCCAAGATCAAGGATGCTCCCTGAAAAGAATCTTCCCTATATGAAAGTACAGTGGCCCATTAAATGTCCTGCTTGGTTTGTATCCTGTGGTTGATGAAGGAGAGATTTTCTTTCAGGGCTTTTAGTGGGAGAGGGAAAAAAGGCAAGGGAATAGTAATTAATTGCAAGCTTGCTGCAAGTGATCGTTGTGGAAAACACTGTGTGTTAGATCTCCAGCTGGTGAAAAAGGGGGGTTTTCTTCCCCAGGGTCTGTCTTACTAGGTTTAACCAGCAGATGGTAAAACCTGTTGGCTGTTAGCAGTGGAGAAGAACAAGGTGGAACTGGAAGGAGGCAATAGGATGCTGGCTGGGTTGTCTTTTCTGTCTCAGAGAAGTATCCCACTAACAGCGGTGTGAGTCACACGAGCTAAAATTAGTTTATAATAACTTGAAACTGTATTAAAATGACAAAGTTACCAACTGCAAGCATCAGACACGTCTTAAGCCAGCCGCAAATGGTTCAGTAAAGCATCACGTCGGCTTCAGATGTGGCCACAGTTTAATTTACTGACGGAACTGCAGGGGTTTGTCATCAGCAGGACCTACTGAATCTCATTCCGGTCTACAAGATTCCTCCCTCTCCCCTCTCCCTCTCCTCTTCTCCCTGGGATCAAGGGAGGAGTGTTCAGGGTCAACTTGTATTTACAATGCATGCCCTGATCATTCTTTTCCTTGACCTGTTGAAACTCTGGTGGGTGTTTTTTCTTTGTCACAGTACTTCCCATAGAGATCACAAACAAGGTTAAGCTTTCAATAGGCACAACCCAAATCTGTAGAAGCAGCAGTCCCTGTTGCAAAGGCCTTGAAGTCTGGATAGCTGGAGAAAGGTGTTTACAGGTAGAGGGAAGCTTGGGAGGCGTAAGTGGCTCGCTCAAGGCCGCACATAAAGCTGTAAGGAAGACAGGAATGGAGTCATAGGCTTGTACCTTGGGGGCAAAACACTAATTCACATAGTCTCTCAGCACATTTATTTACTGTGTCTGTTTAAACTGAGCTCTTTTGCCAGGCAATGTGTTCACAGTAGGAATCAGAAAGATCTTGTTCCATGAAAAGTCTGCCAGGGTGTGATGCACCTTCCTAGCAGTGCTGCATGGTGATGTAGGTGCTGGATAGTCCAAAAATGTCTTGGGATGGTTGGTAAATGGTGGCAGTCCCCTGGGCTGACCCCCACACCACCAGTATGACCTTACAAATAAGCACCCTGGAAGGTGACATGGCATGGCCCCGCTCTTCGTGGCAGGGCCCTGACAGCAGCAGGGTGATGCATTTGGAGCCGTAGAGCTCACTCAGCGTGTATGATACATGAGGTTTGTTTTGTGACAGTTTAGAGGACATCCCTGTCACTTCAGACCCAGCTCCCTGGGGCCATCGTGTTGTAAGCCAGCCCAGGCAAAACCTGTGTGGTTTTGCAGAGCCAAAGTCTGTGCTGCTGCTAGAGGAGGAGCTGCAGGTGTGCCAGGTGGGTCATTTTTCTCATCTGGCTGCAAAACGTGTAAATGCTCATGCAAGGCACCCGAGGAGGGTGATGTTTCACACCGTTTGTCCTCCAGGCTCTTGAAAGGGGTACAGTTGTGGAAGGAGAGGTGTTCAGAAGTTGTGACAAAGTGCGAAGTTTGTTTTGATTTCATCCAAATCCAAGGCTGCTGGGACAGCTGTAAACAACACGGCTTTGGAAAAAAGGGGAAAAACAAGGATGTCTTTCTAAAAATTTTCTGTCTTCCGGACAGGTTGGAATAAATATCTTTTTCTAATTACTCACAGCAGGATTGAAGTGGAGTAAGCATGCCGTGACTCGGAAGTCAATGATTTGGAGTTTACCCCAAGACACATAGGACCAGCCCTTGGTTGAACACCAGACTGGGGTTTAAGAATGGCTTTGGAAGGGCTTGGGAGGATGAGGGGAACATGGGGGTGCCATGGCTGGGAAGATCTCCATGGCTGCAAGGCCATAGGGGCCTGGGTGGCTTTGCTGTCCCCGTTGGGAGCTCCTGGGAGGTGCCTGGCTGCAGAGCTGGGCAGGGTGGCTGTTGTTTGTCTTCTGAGGACTCAGCCCCAAATGCATGAAAACCATCAGGGAGAAACCTGAAAATACAGCTTGCTACCAATATCTGGTGAAAGGGCTGCCTGCTGCTCCGCTGAGAATAAATAGCTGACTAGCTCAGTTGCCTTATAGTAATAATGCCTTGCTGTTAGCATTGAACCGTTTCTGAAATAGTAGGAAACCTAATGGGATTGCAGAAGCATTTTGCTCATTTCTCATAGCAGTAAGAAAAAAGAAGGAATCTGCCCCTAAGTCGATAGGGTTCGGGACTGTAGGCATCTAAGTCACCTTTGAAGATTGGATTTTGGTTCTGTGAAGACCTCTAAGCACTGCTGAGTGACTTGCATCAATGCATCCGCTGAGGTTTTAGGATACAGTTCCTATTTGTTGTATTTCACAGAGTTTTAGTTCACAATAACCTGTTATTCACTGTAAGTGAAAACATTTGCAGCAGTTTATGAAGGCCGAGTGTTTGGTGGTTTCATCTGGGAGCGCTGACAGTTTTGGTGAACGAATTCCTCTACAGACAGCTACTCCTGCTCTGAAACTTCAGCCCATATCTCTTGTTTTCTTACCAATACTAACGTTCTCATCTGCCGTGTGGCTTACTCTGAATGCTGCTGAATATTCAGCCTCTGAAACAAGGGAGGGGAAATAAGTAAGGCAGTGAAGCTGAAAACACATCTTGACAAGAACAGGGAATGCTAAACTCTCCCAGCAGTTGAGCTGGGATGCTGATGGACAAAGGGAACTGAGCATCCTCATCACCTGGGAGATTCAGCTCTGGGGGTAGGTCTCAGAATGTTGCTGAAGGCTGGCACCTTGCAATTTTAGCCCTTTATGCAACAATAAGGATCAGACAAATACTGACATATTTATCTCTTTCCTGAGATTTCATCAGAAAAATTGATGAGTTCTGAATTATTCACCATATGTTTCATGTTTGGGCATCAGACTTGCACTTCTCTCTGCGTTGCCATTGGGGACTGGAGTGACAGAGGAAGGCTGTATGTCAAACCCGGCTACCGTAATCTTCCTCCTTTGCTCAGCAACTTTGAAACACTAATATTTAATGCAGTGTCTTCCCTCCCTTCTGCTGCTGTTCCCCCTGGACTTTTCCGCCCACTTGTGCAGTCAGCACGTTTTGCTCCCCCTCGCATATGGTGTGCATAATTTCCTGTATATTAAAAACCCCAAACAGGAAATATTTAATGTTCAAAAAAAAAAAAAAAAACAGAACCAGAAATTAGAAACATCAGAATAAGAGGGCTACTGAAAGGGAAGGAGATTCTACCCAGGAAATAACAAAATAATCTGTCTGCGACATGTCCTGTTGCATTAGTAAGCAGTATCTAGATGGAGCTTTTTGAAGATCTACAGATTTAGTTGCAGGAACTTTGAACGTCTGGCTTTGGGAGATGGAGTGAGGGGCCTGGCTCCTTGACTCAGTTAATGCCCTGCAGGTATGGGATGCTGCTAGCTACAGCCCGGGATGCTGCAGGTCTTGGCTGCTGCTGGCTGGCGTTGGACTGGCGTCCTGCAGGATGCCTGGGTCCTTCTCAGCAGCGCAGCTCCCAGCCTGGCCCTAATGCAGGGCTGCCCCGGCTGCAGCGCTTGGCATTTTGCCTTCCTGAAGCTCCTGCTGGGCCCTTCCTCCCACCTAGACCCCTCTGAGCAGCTGCTCCCAGAGTGTTTGCTGGAGAAATATCCTTGGTGTTAAAAAGTAAAAGGTTTGAGGTGGTCAGAGGTGCTTGCAGTTGCATCTGCAACCATTCTGCGCAGGGCCAGCCAACCCCCATCGCTGCCCATCAGTAACAGAGACATTTGTCAGAGGGAGGGCAGACTAAAGCTACTTAGAGGTTATTTGGGATTCTAGCGTATAATGCCCCAAACCAAAAGCTCCAAAGAATATTAGATCTGAGGTCTGCTCAGTCCTATTATTATCATTACTATTATTTGAAGGCTTTTCAGTTAAGCAAGTACATTTTACATGCTTCCAACATATGGCCTTAGTGAATGATTGCCCTATTTATATCCCTGGAGTTTTGTCAAGCATCTGTTCCAAGCACAGTGTGGCAAGCATGAAATTTTTGGTCCCACAAATGCAGTGTACTGTATGTATCTGCTAGGAAGGCAGATGTGATTTGTAGGTCAAATGTCTGGAGCAGGCAGTTTTATTTAGTCACGTTGGCAGTTGCCCATACATTGAATAATATTTTTCTGTTAATCCTGGGACTGGAGTCTGGATTGTCTTTACATGATTCTGTGGTGGCAAGGGGAATGGTGGACTCTCTTTTTTTCCAAAGATGTAGTTAATTTATTGGCTGTGTGACTCTGGATGCAGCCTGCCTCGGATGGGAGCTTTCAGCGAAGCTGAATTAGTTGGAAAATTTTGCCTTGTTACGCTCGATTTCTCGACGGTACCTAGCTTTTAGCTGGCACGCTGGAGTTATTGCTGCTGTGTTAATTCACACGTAATGGGAACGGTATCAGAGGAAAGCAGAAATAATGTGTGATCGGGATAGCGTTGCACTGCTGAATAAACCTCATGTGTGTTTACGAAATTCCTTGTGTGGATTGCCAGTTCATCTGAAAGGCACTTTCTTTTAGTTCATTCATGCATGGAGCAGCACAGAACTCTAGTGCTGGTTGGAAATGTCAGAAGTCAAAAATCTGATGCCAGGTTTGTGCTGAAGTGTCGCATTTAATGGAGGCAGAAGGAAAGATCCTTTCCAAGGAAATAGTATTGGAAAATGCATTCTCTCTGTCTCTTTATGGCCTGTCATAACGCGAAGTGTAGTGATTGTTGGGGAACTGAGGACACTGTAAGAACTAAGACATTCAAAACTAGATAGCAAAATTAATTGCCTAAATCATGGAGGTTTATAACAGTGATCATATTTAATGTTTTAAAAACCCCATCCAGCTTAGTGTCCTGCCTCTGCCAGTGGGCGACAGCAGGTACTTGTGAAAAAGGAGCGTGTAAGGCACACCCAGCGGGTTCTGTTCCTCCCACCTCGTGCTACAAGCGACGCCGGACTTAGCATAGGTTCGCGCCCGTGTTGAAAACTGCTGGACCTACCCTCCAGAAATGCTGGGTGCTCAGCTTATCCCTGTGCTGTGTCAGCATCACTTATTTTTCTGATAACATTTTCTTTTTGTAGTCCCCTTAGTACATTCCTGCCTTCTGGCATTTCTCTGTAAGGAATGGCAGGTAAACTCTTCCCTACTGAAACTTTTTTAATCTTCCAGTTCAGTGTGGAACATGCTTAACAATTTATCCTTCTTTCCTTTTTTGCTTGGGACTGCGGAACTGAAATAGTGGAAGAAATAAAGTGAAGAATTATTAGAAATTTAATGGCAGTACTTATCGTCCATTGAAAATTCCGAGTAATTTGAACCCCTTTCCTAGGCACAGGAGATGCAGTGCAGATGCTGAACAGTGAAGTGGAGGTAGCGTGTTCTCATCCGTTCTGCAGGATGTTATTTTCTGAAAGCATAAGTGTCATTGTTGCCATTCAAAGCCTGTAGGTGTATCCTATACAAATTTTACTGATAGAGGGCTTCAAATATACGTTGTTATTATAAATGCTGTTCTCGGGTCCCTTTCTTATGTTCGTGTTGATGGAAAGAGCTCTTATTCCACCAGTCTTATCTGTTTCTGAAGTACTGTATTAAAGTGCATTCCATCTTTGTGCAAGTGGAAATACCTTATTTTGAAAATAAAACGGAATGTCTGTAGTTGTATTGCAAAGTGGTATTTACATGGAAGTATGTATGCATTGGTGCATAATATTAAGCTCATTTAGAAAGGAAGGTACTTAGAGACTGCAGCTTTTCTGTGCTTTGGTCTGTGGTGTGTTCTACCTGGAGCTGCTCGCTGCAGGTCTGGGGACCAGCTCAAGGTGCGCCTTGGATCTGCGCTGCCTGGGTCTTGTTCTGCACTGGGTCTGTGCCCAAAGCAGCTGGGTGACAGCTGTGTCCCTAGGGTTGGTTTGTGCATCGAGCCCAGTCCAGTCCTTGTAAAACGATGTCTCAAGAAAAACAGTCAGGGATGCAGAATCCCAGGTAGGTCATTTCTCCAACCTCGAAGTCAGTCCTCTCCAGCTCTCATTTTTTTTCTCATTCCTGCTAAGGAATGTGATGCTTGTGAGAGAATCCCCAGGCAGGTAACTGCCTACTGGTGTAGTTTGAACTAAATACATTTTTGTTTTAAAAGCTTTTTTTTTAAAAAAATATTTATTTATTTATTGTGAAAAAGGTTGCCCATCTATCTGACTTTCCTTTGTCTGTTGACTTTACCCGGAAGGTGTTTACTTCTTCATGATGGGAAATAGAGATTATAGAGCAACAGGGACGTGGTTATTATTGCGCTGGGTAAAATAAAACCAAACTGTTGTGATAAACAGCTGCTGAGGGCTCTGTAGGATATCTCTAGATCCTGCCTTCTCATAAAGCCACCAAAGATCACAGTATAACCATTCGGGTCTCTGTGCAGATCTGTCCCTTACAGAGATCAGGGCTTAAGAGATCGGTGAGAGGTTTGCATTGGCTTCTTCTCAAAAGGCAGCATCCTCTTTTAGCCCCAGAGTAATTGCCATTTCCTATAGCAGTGTCTTGTTGATTGTTTACATTGTCTAAGTGGGTGGCTGGTAAAACTATGGGAAATGGGGAAGCAGCTGGTGTTTAATTGCTGCGTTCCTTATATAGCTGCTTGGCCACACTCTGGTCTCACATCAACTGGGCTCAATCCAGAGCCAGTCTTGTGCTGGGTGTTTGCTGGCTTTGGGTAACTGAGAACATGAATTTGTGTCATGTGTTCCTGCTTTAATTAAAACCTGCTGTTGCTGAAGGAGCTGGGGGCAGACACAGAGCTTAGCTTTTGGATATGGCTTCCAAACCACTCTGTCAAAATCCTGAAGATCTTGGCTAAAACCCTTTCTCCTTACTCAAGCCAATAGTGAAATTCTGTCTCCTCTTGAGCCAGGGCTTTCCATCAGTTGGAGGAGGGAGTCAAGATTTAGGCCTGGTGTTGTTTGTTGTGGCAGGAGCTCTGCTATGGGGTGTGCTCTGCAGGAGGAAAAGCCTGACCTGCCTGTTTGGTTTTCCATATAGCCAAGGCACAGCTCCTACGCTCTGCTTCAGTGGGCGAAGAAATTCCCCTTGTCCCTTCCCATCTTGGAGAGAGTGGCTTCCAAAGCAGGATGGAGATTAGATCTCCAGCCTCCTTCAAGTCTGGATGCATTTCAGTTTGGCAGAGACATCTCTAAAGAAATAAAGGAGTGTTGGAGTCTGGAAAAATCTGTGCTCAAATCCACTGCTGAGAGGTCACAGACATTCATGTGGGGACTGAATCTGCTGCTGCTCCTCAGGGTGTAAATCAGGTGGAGTAGCAACCGTTGCTTAAATGTGTCAGTGTAACCAACTATTCCTGCACCAAACGAGATGCTCTGCCTTGTGTGTCACCTGCTGCAGCTTGTACAGCATCTCTGCCCATGCTGAAGTTCAGGGAAGTGGCAAGATTTTAAGTAGCTCCTCTGCTAGAACGGTTGTGGTGCTAGGTCCTTGCAGTTCTGAGTACAGAGCCACAGAGATCTCTCCCCATTAGGGAATTACTTACTTGTGCACGCAGCTTCCTGGAGCAGCAGGATCAGGATTTGCTGCTCTTGAACCCGGCTCGGTGTTGCTGGGCTGCGATGGATGCTGCCTCTCCTCCTGCAAAGCCCACAGTAGGTGCTGACCTTCTTTGGAAGATGCTGTGTGTTGTTTCTCCAGTCAAAATTACCTAAATCAAATAAAAAGAATAAGTTGGAACAGGTGAGTTCCAAGTAACCATGAAAATAGTTGTGTCATAGCATGCGGGGCATGGAGAGTTGGATGAGGATGATGAAGCTCTACCTTGTTAGGAGGCACAAAGGGCTCAGCCATGGCACTGGCCTCTCTTTTCTGTTTAGTTGCAGCTTCCCTTAAAATTCCTGCTGTTTATCCACTTGCTCACAAGGGAGCCAGAGGCCTTCCTGCTATTTTCTGTCAGATTAAATTAATGGGAAGAAAAAACAGCCACACAGATGCTCTAAATCCCAGGCTAATACTGCCGAGTTTTGGGCCCTGCATCCTCTCAGTGTGGTTCAAAAGCAGCCCTGGAGACACTGGGGCACTCAGAAAGGCAAAAGAGCAGCAATAGCTGTGTTTAAACAGAGCTGGATTTTTCCTTGAGTTCTGGAAGGTGAGGTGTGGGCTGAAGTCCTGGATTTGCATGTGGTCTTTTTCTGCATACATGTGCATATATGGCCGGGCTAATTTGCTGTAGGCAGTGCACAGGAGTTTTCATTGAATGCATTGAGAAGATGAGCTTGTTTGCTAAAATAATTGTGCAGAAAAAGTGTTGGGAAGCTTCTGACCGTGAGGGAAGAAGCTACCCCATCTGCAGCACCCCGAGTCCAGCAAACCACCTGGGAGAGACAGCATGGGAACTCAGCTGCTTGCACAGAGCAGCGACTGCACTTTAGGATCTGACATTTCTGGGGTGATTTGAGGTTTTCTTTTCAAATAACTTCAGGCTTTCTCTCTGTCCCTTAACTCTTCACAGCCAGCATGGGAGCTAGAGAATTACTCCAGAATAAACCACCCCAGTCACAAATACATGGTGGCAGGAGCCCCTGCAGTCACTGAAGGGCAGAGCTGTCGTGTCCTGCAGGCACAGATGTGATTAAGGCAAAGGCTGCAACAGCCACAGCATGGCACCAGCCATCTGGTTGTTTTTTGTTTTTGTTTTTGCTTCTTGTATTTTCAGGAATGGGGAAGAGCCGAGAGGAGAGGGAAATGGGCTTTTGGCTTTAACCATCTGTAAGAAGCCAGATCATTCTTCTCTAAACTGCTTTTATTTGGTTCTTTGTGGGCAGCTCAGCCCTTCACCTGGCATCATGGCAGCAACAGCACGTGCTGTGCTCTCATAGTTCCTCTTCCTGCGCTTTCTTTCCTTCTATTTCTCATTACCTGGATTATTGGGTTACAAAGAAAGCTCTGACAGGCTCCAGATTTAGGGCTGGAGTTTCATGGTGCCATTGGGATTTTTGCAGAAGTGACGCTATATGCATGTGTTTGCATTCTCTCTTGAAAGCTGCTAGGGGATGGGAAGTTCTACAAACCATCAGGACGGAAGCCGTTTCACGAGCATTAATTACAACGAGCTGTTTTGGCTGAGGACAACAGTGAGACAGGGAATATTGGGATCTGAAGCTGTTGGAGCTACTCATGGTCGATGCCAAGGGAGTGCTTAGGGATTGCTCAGTTGGAGCCCGTGTGAGGACCAGAAGTAAGCGCTGATCCTACGGAAAATACATTGCTTTGCTCGCTTAGCCATCTTTTAATTGAAAACATATTGCTGAAGTAGATACTGCTTGTGAGATGAAGACCAAAATTTATATTTCTACATGCTAATGCTAGATATTTGAGAGCAATTTTTTATTATTTTGTATTGTTTTTACTACAGTTTGGGAGAGATTCTTTAAACTGGCTGCCAAAAGGGTAGTTTGTTTCCATAGTGTTTGGTGTACCCCTGCTTCTCCTGCTAATGCTGCACATCTGTAGGCATAGAGGAGCAATTTTTAAAAATGTATATGCTAAACAATGTTTTATATGACAAAATTCTACTTTTTCAAAATTGTTAGGCAAAAATCACTAAAATACCTTGCAAACATCAATGTGAGTTTAACTGCTTTTCTTAGTTCAGATTAAACCTTTCTGCCATCCTCAGTTTAGTCTATCAAATGTTAAAATGTCAGATTTTTTCCTCTCAGTGAAAGCAGAGGTAGTAGAGTGGGATAAAGAGGTTCCTCAGTATAGCATCAATGCCAAAGTGTTTGTGTGGTTTTCACCTGCAGATCAGGAACCTTTACATTACACCTGTCCTGTGTAGGCTACGTACAGGTTACCCCGCTGCTTCAGAAGTGTGGTTTTGCTGTTCACTACCCGTTTGTGATTGATCCCCTAACATGGCCACAGCCTCCTCCTGCGCCTGGTGAAGCAGGAGGTCTGGCAGCCAAGGGGTTAGGTTTTTTTTTTTTTTTACTTGCCTTGCTTTTCCATGGTCCTCACTCAGACTGTTAAAATCAACATATGCTTTTTTCTGATTAACGGCAAAAATGGAGTGAAAGTGCTTTTGGCTCTTGTGGCATGTGATGCTCTATATAAAGAGAGGGCATAATTGTTCCTCCACGTGATAAAACTGGCAGCGATTCCTAGCACATGCCTTTAGTTTTTGTCTTTCCTTCCTGCTGTTAAATTTACACAAGCAAGAAGCCTCTGCGGTTGAACTTAGTACACGGTTTTCCAAGAATCAGCAGCATGGATCAGAGGGTGCAGAGCACGTCCTCATGGTGTGAACTTGTTGCAGTTTTTGGTTTGGTTTGACTGTCTTTGGTTGGACTCGTCTTTCGTTTGCAGGACTCCTCGGACAGTCTGCTCATGGAGGTTCCCCAGTGTCTGACTTCTCTTCTGGGAGTTCAGACGCTGACATCCACTCCCTCCTGCTTTTTCCAGACTGTGTATTCAATCACAAAGTCTTGGTTTGTTTAAAGGCTGCAGCATGCTGGAGGTCTGCCAGGGCAGACTGCAGATCCTGTCCGCCAAGGAGTCTGGTGCTGCTTAACTTTTAGGCAAAACACAAATAAAAAAGTCAGCCCTTCTGCTGGGAATGTATTATGGCATGGGACAAAGGCTTCATTAGCAAAACACGAATGGCAAAGCGCTTAGGGTCGCTGTGTAAAAATTTCCCTTTTCTGTAGAAAACAGGAGCAGCTCCCTCTCTGTTCTCAGCTGCGTTGTATGCATCAAGCTACAAAACTGCATTTTCCGACTGAAAGACCCAACCATCTCCAGAACCCTTGCGCCGTGGTGGGTGCTGCACTTCTGTTTGCATCGCCGTGCGTGTCCGCGGTGCTGGAGGGCACCTGGCACCCCATGGAGAAGAGCTCAGCCCAGCCCATCCTTCATCTGCTCCTCCTCAGTCCTGGGAACCTGGTTGTCGAAGTGGCTGTGCATTGCAAGAAAACACCTGCCAGGGCACTAAACGAACTTTCCTGCTGACTTCTCCAGTGTGACTGTGTGCAGTTGGAATGACATTATATTCCTCAGGACAGCAATCTGAGGGGGAACAAGGACCTGTGGTCCACGTTTCCTTTCTTTCCCGAGGATGCTGACTTCAAACAAGCTCCCGCCGTGTTTCGAGTTAAGTGTACAAGTGAAATCCTGGCTCTTCGTCGAGGCCAATTTTTCTTCGGCTGATGCTGACTTTACACATGACTGAGCCCATTCATCCCAATTTGCACAGTTGCCGAATTACCAGGAGCCAGGGAGTGCAAGCTGGCTGATGATGTGCATTGGCTTTTACGTTAGCAACCCATAATTCAAACACTTTTTTTTTTTTTTTTTTTTTTAATGTTGAAGGTGAACTCTTGCCACCAAGGAGCTGGCTGAAAGTTTGCCCAAAGCTTCACGAATCTAGGTTCTCCATGTAGAAAAAAATCAGTGTGTTTGGGTTTTTGGAAGAAACTGGCTGTGAGTAGGTTCGCAGTGAGCATGCCCCATTCCAGCAGGAGTGCATCGTAGGCTAGACTGCTGTGCTGAGGCTTTGTAGTGTTGGGTAACAGCGTCTGTAAGCACTAGCTTGAAGATCATCTACCACAGCAGATCATCTGTAACCATCTTATTGCTTGCTCTGTGATCTGTGTTGCCTCATGCCACCATTTCAAAGAGCTCTTGTAGTGGTCCCCAACTTGTGCACATCTGTGGGAGAATATGCTTAGAGTCTTAAAATATTCAGAGGTCCTTTGGGGTGATAAATGCACCTTGAACTGAATGTGATTTCTGCTTTTGAAGCTGTTGGTCCCAAGTTGCCTGACCCTTAAACAGGCAGTTTGGTTAAATCTCTTTGCAAGTACTGGGACATCTGATTTGTGGTTGCGTAGATCTGCTCTAGTCCAAATGGGAGTGAATATAAAACTGCCTCTACACCTCTGAATTTCCTCTCCTGGCAATCATCTTTACTGACCTTGCTTTTACATTTTGATACACTTCTTATATTCATTTTTCTTTTCAATCTGCTTCGCTCAGTGTTTAAAATAAACCCTAAACCCTGAGAAATGAGAATGACATTTATTATTAAATGCTGGAGGCACAAAACGTATCTGTTATATTTCTCAGGAATTGTGCTTCTGTGCTGTGGGTGCGTGAAGGATAAGATAAACCTGAGAGCTGCCCTCCCTCTGAATCTGCTCGTATCAAATAGTTGTCAGCATAAATGCATTACTCAGCTCCTTTGAGGTGCTTACAGGGCTATTTCAGTGCACTCTCATTTACCCACAAAGTGAAACTGCTCCATCTGTCAATAACCATTATTCATGTCCCTATTCTTAGTAACAGCCTATAGTGAATGTAAATACGTTTACGTAAGTTCTGCCTGCAGAAATATCTGTGCAATTCCCAATAACGCCTGTCTCCTGAATCTTTAACTTCAGCATCCGTTGCAGCAGTCTATCAGGAAGCAACAAGGAGCTGTGCAAAACTAATTTGTTCAGAAGAGGTTGATCATCAGCCAGTGCAGACTTCTGATGGTGCCTGCAGTTTAGGATTTAGGAAGAATTGAGGTTTAGGAGGTTTCTCTGGGAAACCCTTCTCTGAAGGGAACTGGGGCCTGTTCGTGCTGTTCGTGGTGTGGTGCCAGTGTAGGTTTGAGGGTGACTGTGCAAATAACCCTTGGTGGGAGAGGTGCGGGTTGCCTGCCTTCACAGGCACAACTGCGTGTAAGGATGGCATTTGTCTTTCACCATTACTTCTTAGGGGCCTCGAGAGCTGCAGAGGCTTGTGATTTGTTCCTAGCTGTCAAGGGAATAACATTTTAACTCTACCTTGTGACAGCCCATAGGTCAGTTCAGTTCCTGTGTGTCCCCACATGGGTGGGGCTTGTAGCATCTTTGTTACAGGCACTGGTTCACAGCAAGAGTGTTCAGGGTTGGGAGTAACAATGCCATTTCAACCATAAGCAGAACAGGTTTGTTCTAGGTTGATGCTCGCATCCGTGCACAGATTTTATATTATCACCGCTTTTTCAGGCACGATTTACCTGTAACATTGCAGTTTCTGCTGCGGTCTGTGTACATGCCTGTCAGCGCAGACGTGTTCTGTGTGTAGTCCATGGGGTGGTGGCACAGCCTCCTCCAGCTGTGGTATTTGGAGCAAAGCGGCTGTGGCTCGTGTTCCTGCACTGAGCTCATTCCTCTCGGTGCCTCCCTGTGAGCAGCAGCTGAGCACAGAGCCCCTGAGGAGTGTTTGCTAGGACATGGGATCCCGGTGAATTAATTGGGGTGTGCTAATTTCCTGGTCTTGGGCACAGGCCAGGACATAACATGCTGCGTGAGTCCTGCTTTGGGTACTGGAGGGATCATTGGCACCTTGAGCCCGGATCCTCCAGTCCCATCTTTAGCCAGGCACTCCCTGCTGCTGAGCTGGGCGGAGAGCTGTGGCTGAGGCCAGGCAAGAAATCTGTTTACCTGTGGAATTTGCTCCCTGTGAATTTTATGCTTTTTGTAGAGGAAGAACACATCTGAAAGTCAGGCACTTTGCTGCCCTTGAGAAAAAGTATATTCACATTAAAAAAGAAAAGTAAATAACATGTTCCTGTTAAGTGCCTGTTAATTATACGTATTGCATCTAAAAGTAATTATCATTTAATTAGCAGTCTAGCGAGAGTGGAAGACAACGAAGTTACAGTTGCATTGCGTTCGTTACCGGCAGCAAGCAAAGAGCTGTGCTCCTGAGGCAGCAGCTCCTGCAGGAGCCGCCTGGGCTGGCCGCTCTCTGAGCGCAGGCAGCTACGTGGAGCCGAGCCTGCTGGGGCTGCGGGGAGCAGAGACCCAGTGGTGGCACCCAGGCATGCCCGTGGCAGGCTTGCTGCCACTGGTATCTGTTTTTTTCCATCAGGGTCTAGTTGCTACCATCTGAAAACCAGTGGGATTAAGATTAGGTATCGGATGAGGTGAGCATGTGCAGACTGACACACAACCTCTGGCCCCCATCCTGGGTACTTGTAAGGATAAGCATTTGCTTTTTTTTTTCATTCCCTTCTCTTGCACTGTGCATTTTGTTATAAGTCAGAGGTCAGAAGTGCCAAAAGAGCACACATTGGAGGAAATAATGTTCTAAAGAAATCTTTTGGCTTCATGTAGAAGTCCTGGCATTAGTCTGACTTCATGTCAGTGGTATTTTTAAAGTGGTGCGAATGCAGATCCTTACATCTAGAACTATCTAGGAGTGTTGTCTTCTTGAAGACCTGGAGACCAGTTTAAGGGTGTTTGCAGCCTACCTCTGTGGGCTAAATCCAAGCATGCTGCAGAATGGATGGAGGCATCTCCTGTTCTGCTCTGCCTGACGAGGTGGATTTCGGTCACTGCCAGTTAGCAGAGAGGAGGTTTGAGGCTTCTTCAGGTGAGACTTTGAAGCCAGTTCCTGAGGTTGCCCTGAGGAGTGCCACGTCTCCAGCACAGAATAAATCGGTCTGATTTGCATGTGCAAACACTGCCTCTTTAACGAAAGGTTCACATGGGACTGAAAACTCCTGAGCAGGCCATTCAGCAGGGCCCTTCCCACTTGCATTGAAGAGGTGACCAATAGTCCATAGCAGGAAAGGACTGTGACCTTCTGCTGATTAGCCTTTAAAGGCGTGTGCTCGCCGTACCTACCTTGCATTCAGTAGCGGCAGCTTTCCTGCGCGTGGCACGGGGATGCACAGCAGAGAAAGAGACTGATAAACTCTCACCACCCAGCTCCGATGAAAACTGCAGTCTCCTTTATTTTGCTATAGTTTTATTTCATGTTGGTTAGTGTGCTTTAACTAATGAGGTGTAAGAAAGCATCTGTTTCCTAGTGCAGATAAGGCTTTGTGGTTTAGCTCCTGGATTTGATGACAAGATGTACTCTACCTGGATGCAGTCTGTGCAAGTAAAACAAAAGAACAATTTCCAGATCTGCTTTGAGTGTAAGACCTTTACAGGACCAGTCATACAGGAAAAATAGGTTAACTAAATATTGTGCCTTTCTGACTTTTCATCCACACTAATCTGTGCTCTCCTTTGTATTCCATGTCGGTGTACAATAGCTTTCCAGACAGAGGATGTTTTTTTCTTGCTATCTTTTACATGTTTTTCAGTGGCCTCCATTCTGAGCCACTGTATATATGAAAATCATACTCTGTTTTATCTCAGCCTCCAAGTCTGAGACCATGTGGCCTCTCTTGTAGGACTGTCCCTAGTATATCACAGTGAGGGATCGCTGTTATTTCCCCCAGTTCTGCCTTTGTGGATAAATGGGTGACCATTAGGGTCAAACCCCTGGCGTACTGATGTTGGCAAGCGTGTAGCTGTCCTACAGTGCCTGGTGGGAAGAGCCTCTTTCCCCGTGCCCTAGGCAGGCACCTTGGCTCATCACTGCAAGCTGGGGGTTTTGCACCAACTGTGGAAGACCGGGTTTGTCCCTGAGTGCCTGTCTCTATGCTGCCTCCAGGAATAGCTCTGCAACTGCCATTAAGTCAGCTAAAATGAAGAACCATCTTTTAAGTTTATCCCAAGGGAGAATCCTGTAATTGCAATGATTTCCTCAAAACCATTCCTGAGCAGACTGAGTCCCAGTTGAAGGGTAATCATCAAATTAACCTTCTCCAAGGTGACTTCTTCAGGCTTCTTGCAGTCTTGAGTTTACCATTTTTAGGCTCAAAACTGCACACCTCAAACACCGCAATGCTGCATTGCTCCCCTGTGCAGACAGCCCAGGACTGGGACCGTCAGTCAGCACCTTGCTCTGGTGCCAGGAGGCAGGCGAATGATGAAGAACAGCCTGAACGTGCCCGTGTCCGTGAATCCTCGTGACCCTGAGCAAGGATCCCTCCCATCTCACAGACACTGCTCTGGAAGGGTTTCTCAGGGTTGGTGCCTCCTGCTGGGGCCACCATGGATTGTGGTTGGAGAGTTAGCACATGACCTAACAGTCTTCTGCTTCCAAGTGGCTGTGGAAATGGGGTGAGCATGTGGGGCCTGTGGGTTAGAGCTTTCACCTGGCCTCCTGGGGCGGTGTGCAGGCCACTGCCTCATTCGCTGTGGGCAGTATGTGTAAAAGGTTAAATGGCATTTAATCAAGTTGTTCAATGTTTTGAGGGCCCATGAGGTAGTTTTTCTCCCTCCTTTGCAGAAGGTAAAGGGCAGAGGGTGGGAGTGCAGGGACCATGGTGGTGGTAGATGGGTTTCAATGTCAGCATGAGCCTAGATCTCTACAGACAAAAGGCGTTGATCCAGGTAATGGAGGTCTTTGGGGACGGAGTTACAGTTCTGTTGACAAAATACATATGGCTGGGGACTGTTTGTACCTGTACGTGAACATTTTGACAGCCTTAGCAGCATGCATGCCTGCATGAAACCCCTGCTAAAAGTGCTGAAGAAAATGAGTGTGTGAAGGTGTTCAGGCACCCCATGATATCAAGCATTGTGACTTCCTTGGTTTTTGCAAAATACGCAAGGATGGATGCTTTAGGCAGTGACCTTGGCAGCAGTTTTTAATCCTGCAGGGGAAATTTTACAGTGAAGTTACAGTCCTGAAGCTTGGACAGGTAATGGAAATCTGCTTTAGATTTACACACTGTATCTTAACACACGGTGGGCACAATCAGGGTGTGCACTCAGCTTTCATTGCTGCTGGTGGCCTAAAGCAAGACTTGAAAGAGAAAACTGTGTGGTTCCTTACTTGTAAGGTTATTACCTACCAGTGCTTTTCTCACCATGGATGACTTAAATTTGGGAGGGGTCTGCATATGTAACGATAGTGGTAGTTAATTCAGCAGCTGCAATGCAGAAGCTGCTAAAGTGATTTATAAATGCTTTTTCAGTAGACCATGTAGGTGTTATACTCATCTGATAGATGAGGTGCAGAGGTACTGAGAAGTTGAATGCCTTGCCTGAGGTCCCGGGGTGAGTCACTTCTCCACGTGGAAATCGGAGCAGGCATACAACAGCGACAAAGTCAAATGTATCTCAAGCAAGGTCACAGCTGTGGCAGACATAATAGATATTTTCAAAAATACATAGTTCTCACAGCTTCTGTGTCATTAAAAGTTAAAGTCGTATTAATCTCCCATAAACGCGGAGAAGGCATTCAATCTAGCATCTCTTTTATGTGGTATCTCTTATTTTTAATTTGTTCCACAGATTCTGTAGTACTTAGCAACAGTGGGAAAATAAACCCATTTGAAACAGACAATTAAACAAGGTCACTGGGGCAGGGAAGCTAGAATTATTCAAGAAACAACTATTGCAGATGCCATCCTGGGGATAATATTAAGCAAGGTACGCTGCTGTGGGCTGAAGTGCCTTTCCTTCCTAGAAATTTTATTGCATTCTCTTGAAAGACATCCAGCTTTTATCTGCCCACACCATTACACAGGCAGTGGAGGGAAGCTGAGAGCCTGGCTCCTGCCTGACTCCGTGTCTGCGCGTAGATGCCCCTCCGTAGGAGGCAGAAGCAATATATATTTCTCCTTCAGAGAGGCACTTCATCTGTGACATTGGTTTCCGGGCTGTTGCCATCGGCATCTTGCCCTCGCGCCTGTGCGCTGTTGGTGGTGGCTTCCCACAGCTGCCCTGGCTTCCCAGCACCTCCATTACCGCAAACTTCTGGAATTAATGATCTGAAGCTCGCTGTTAAAGCAGATACTAGCTCTGCGGTGGGTGTGCAGGCCGTCTGCGTGTTTGCTTTTGGGAGAAGCTGTGGGGTCACGAAGGGGTGAGCTGGGCGCTGGGCCTTTGCCCTTGCTGTTGAGGTGCTCACGGGGAGGAGGTCTAGGAGGACAGTGCTGCTTGTCCTCATCCCCACTGCTACCTCCTGGATGTGGCCAAGCCTTTTCTGAGGATGGGGAAGGGGAGCAAAGCACGGTGGTGGGGTAGGGCCGAGCTGGGGACAGCACCTCGCTGGGCCGGACCTGGTTTTCCTTCAGGCCTGTGGTTGGTTCTGCCCGGCCGCCACCTCCCTGTGCAAGGAGTTGTCCTGCTCTGCTGTAATCTCCTTTCAGAGAGGGAGGGGACCGTTTCCAGTGGCTGTCCTGTCATGGCCTCACCACCCCTTGTCCCCGGCTCTGGGCGCAGCTCCCAAGGCCATAGATAGCCACTAGGTCAAATGCGACTGAAGAACAGACTTGTTGTTTTGCATTTCATTTTTAATTCATTCAGTTCCTCTTCCATTTCTCTGACTCACCCTCAAACCCCAGGGACCAGAAGTTTCCTCCATGACTTTGCTGCAAGACTGACAGCTCGCTGCCGGAGCGGAGGGTTGTGCATGGCCTCTGCCCCATGGAGCTTGCTGCCCCTGGGCAGGGGATCAGCCACACGAGAGCTCGTGGGATTAACCCCATTTTATGACCAAGGGGTCAATCCTTAGTGCCACGTAATTGTATTTATTTTCCACATGTATTATCTTGTTATAGACCTTTTCGTTACACGTCTCAGTCTTTATTTATTATCTGAGGCCAGGAGAAAATGCTTTTATCATAGATCGCCATGTAGAATGAAGTGAAAGTGTTGTTCGCCTTAACCCTGATGTAGTCAGTAAAATAATTCGTATGCTGCTGTTGGAAGCTGTGTGCTTACTTTCACCAAATTCGTTCGTTTACCTTAAATTTTCTACATGTTCTGATTTCAACTCTCCCAAGGCATATGTAATTATGCTGGGTGGTCGCTGTGGGATCCAGATATAAATCCAGTGCAGGACTGGGTGTGAGGAGCCGATGCTGGGAAATTTGGGCCATAAGCTCCATATCTGCTGCTGGGATGTGGCTCCCATCTGTGACCCCTGGCTGGAGCACAGAGGTGTGGACAGACAGCAGAAGAGGGAGGCAGTGTGCATTTTGGACGAGTCTGAAATCTCAAAACGCAAAATGAAGTGCATGAGTTTCATGCACTGAGTAAGGAGTGGCAGGTTTGGGAGACATTAATGATAAATAATGTCCTTCTAGGCAGGTAAAGGACCATCACAGATGCGCTATGTGTGGTGCCGTGTCCTATAAAGCTGCGGGACTGCTTTGCTGCAGGCAGAGCAGCTCCGTGACTGACGCTTCTTAAAAACAGCAGCGCTCTGATGGAAAATGGACACCCCAGCAAATTCTTAAAGTATGTTTTCCATCTTCCTGCACTAGTATGACCACTAATTATTTTTTTAATATCTTTTTTCTACATATTTTATAACTTGTGCTTTAGCATAAAATTGGAAGCAAAATCCAATCGTGTAGGAAAATTAATTTCCTTGAATTGAAGAAGCAATCTACTTGAGACTTTTTAATCATTAGATGGTAACTGCTCACTAAAGAAAGGAAGACCATTAAAGTAACTTAATAGACTAGGATAAACGTTTTCCCCTGTATCTTCTTCATCTTTATTTAGAGATTCATGCTGAGGATATTTCATAAAAGCTGTTCTTCTTGACCTTTTGTCACTTGCTGTGTAGAGGAGCCAACAGAAATAATGGCGAGGATCTAACGCTGTGGATTTCTGGATGCAAAACCACTAATTCTGCTAAACATTTCTGTTCATCCTTTCTTGCCAAATTCTGCTTTTCCTGTCTCATTAAAGCAAACACAGATATCGGGACAAATAAATGCATTGAGCTGAGCTGAGCTGTGTGATTTTTAAAAACAAACTGTGTTAATGCTTTTAATTAAGGGACAGAGGAACAAGAGGCTTTATCAGCTCTTTGTCTGCAGGCCATGATTTCATTGTGCATGGGCTATCTGTTATTGTAAACGTCCACCTTTTTGAAGGATTTACCACAAAATCAAATGGTGTTTTTATTTGAATAGTTGAGTGCTGCATGATTCCTCTTTTATTTAATATGGAGGCATTGTTACAAAGAAGAATGTAGCACTTAATTTGTATTGCTTGAGGGACCTCAGATCCGCTCGGGAACGCTGCTTTGCATGCTTCATGGTACGGTTTGTTGAAAACAGGATGTGCAGGAAAATGAAGAAGAGGAAAATTTGAAGGTGAAGTTGTGAAATCCCCTTTAGACTGTTTCTGTGGGCATTTTGGAAAGAATCAGTGACTCTCTGGTCTGTAAAGAGAAGGCGTGTTGCAAAATAATAATGAAAAAAGAGTTTTGGGTGGCAGTCGAGGGCAGGAGCTGCCAGTTTGGGGAAGTTCTTTTTCATGGTCCTTTAAAAACTGTACTTTAAGAAACTGGTTATGGCATGGCCAACTCCTGGAGCCAGTGTTTTTTCAAATGTTGTTGGTATCTGAAAAATAAGATTATTTTATTTTTTACTGATAAAAACCCAAAATTTAAAACCCTTTGGCCAAGAGGTTATCCTGTTGTTAAATGCCACTGTGGCATGTCCTAGCAGTGAGCTGGTGCTCTCCATCCCTTCCCAGTCAGACTCCTGTGCTCAACTGTTGAGAGGCATCCAGAAAACCTTGCTGACCGGGAGGTGAGTTCAGGTCAGAAATGCAGGTTTGTTTGACTGAGAACTCTGCTTTTTTTCTGGCTTTACCTGTTCTCTAGGTGCCTTTGGTGAGTTTTTATTGGAGAAGTCATGAGTCCCTGTGACCCAGATCTGTTCCCTGTGGACTGGGTTGTTCCTGCTCTGTCTAAAACCAGAGCAAGTTACTATTTAATTGCAGCAGGTGATCTACGATAATGGAGCGATTAGATTTGGCATCTCTAATGTGGTTATCATTTCAGAGAGAATTGTTTCTGCTAATGGCAGTTAACTTACTACAAATAAAACAATAGAATGGAAATCTTGAGTACTAGAGTGACAGCAAACCATGAAACATTGCTCTGCTTACTGGAAGGAGGGCCGAGCTGGCTGTCAGGGACGGAATCTATTGGAAAAACCCCTCTGATGGATTCTGATGCTAACTAATACGGCAACAGCACTCAGCTGTTCTAGAAGTCTATTAAAAGTATTAAAATGCCTATAAATAATAATACTTAAGAGGCTGGAACTCTTCATTCGAGGCGCCTCTGGCAGCTACGGGCATTTTGTGCCGTGCAGACAGCAGGGCTGAGCGTGGGCAGGGTCCTCTAAGCCATGTCTGGGTAGGTCTGAGGATGCTTTCCTCCTCTGTGGTTGCTGATTGCTTGGCTCAGCCTTCAGTGTGCTCCACAGCGTGCACAGCCCATGAACTGTGCTTAGAGCCAGGACTTGGAGGCTGCCTTGAAGGTATGCCATCCCATTGCCTCAAAATCAGGTTTCCTCCAGGAGTCATGCAATTTCCAGACATGCAGGCTACCATTTGCACGAAGCCCTGCAAGTCTTCCCCAGGTAGTACAGGGTGGGTGTCCTCAAGCTGCAGAGGCGATGGCCCTGCTGACCTGCATGGGACTTCCCCCTGCTCAAAGCAGCATCGCTTCATTTGCTCGGGGTGGGCAGGAGAGACCCCGAGAAAACAGCAGTACCTTGGCAAGGCTTAACCTGTAAAATTCCTCGTCTCCTCCCTGCTGATCCCTCCAAGCGGATCCTTGTTTTTTTTTTCTTTACAGCACAGATCCAGATGCAAGCAAGTTAAAGGGGCAAATGGCTTTTATATTTCTATTTTAGTACAGAAATATCCTGGGGGGTAAGCTCTCCGCATACCGTAACCACAACAGATTAATGTATCCCCAGGCAGCAAGGGCATAATGATATGGTTTTGTTCAGTGCTGTGCTCTGTAGCAAAGTGTAATTTTATGGACAGGGTCACAAGTGTTTAACCACTCACAAAATGCCCCCAAATGTGATCTCAGCCTGCAGAAATCAGAACAGCATCCTCCTCTCAGGGAAGCTGTATCAGATGGAGATACGGTCCAGCAAGGCAACAAGGGGGAGGGCAGCTGCGTGCGCATGTGACAGCAGGGATGCTTGGTAAACACAGCCATCTACTATGTCCTTGAAATTGCATAGCTATTATAAATTAACCCCTGACTCTGAGTTTTTCCTCAATCTTTCTGCTTTTACACTGATGTCATTGGTATTGGTAGCGCTGCTCTCGTTTTCCACTGTTGTTTTCCTTGGCTGCTTGGCTACTCCTGCAGAGGTGGATGAGCAGCGCTGAGAGCTGGAGGGCACGAGGGTTCGCAGGGTGAATGTGAAAGCTTCATCTCACGCTAACCTAGGGCACTGTAGATATTGACAGAACAGGGCAAAAGGCACAGCAGTGTTTCTACAAACAGTTGTCCTCAATTTTTGAAATGATTTCTTCTGCATCATTCTTGTTGATAGTCGGTAGCAACTCCTTCATGAGGTATTATAAAGATTCGAAGTAGAACTCTCATTTCACGAGCACTGGTATCTGTCCTGAAGTCTACTCTGTTACTGGACATGCTCAAAGAAAGTAAGATGAAGGAAATACCAATATTTTATTTCCTTCATATATGGGGAATGGAAATGCAAAGATGCTGTGCCCTTGCCTATAGACACAGCACAGTGTTTGCGACAGAGCCAAGACCCATAGGCTTTTTAGTAATTCAGTCCAAGAAAAACTTTCTCTACTCTATACGCAGTGAAATGGACTTGTGCTTTGGATAGCAGGAGGCACGTTAAACAACAGGAACCTTGCAGAAATCAGCCCTTGGTCCTCTAAAGATTGAAAAATGTCAATCACTTGTTGCATTTCTGTTGTTTTTCTCTTCATGCAGGACACCAGCGATGATCGGTTGCTCCTTTGTGGTGCACAGGAAGTTCTTTGGAGAGATTGGACTTCTGGATCCTGGGATGGACGTGTACGGAGGGGAGAACATTGAGCTCGGTATCAAGGTTTGTGACACGTCTGCCAGCAGAATTGCACCTAGGGTTATTTGTGGAACCAAGAGCAACACTCAGCAGGTTCACAGGAACAGTTAACAGAACGCTTCAGGAGAACTGATTTGGTTTTGTTTGAAGGGGAAAATTTAAGGGAAAATGACTTGTTTTTAGGGTTGAGTGCATTTTTATTTTGGCAATATAAACAGGTCCTGGTCAAGTTCTCACATTGGTTACTGTAAGTTATAGATATCTTAAATATCTGGCAGAATTTAGTGCTGTTTTGTCACGTGTCTTAGGGAGGCTGGTGGGACTCTTGTGAATATCTCAAGAAGACGGTGCATGAAAATATATCACAGGCATTTAGCAATTGCAAATAAAATATATTCATAAACAGGCAAAACCTGCTTTTAAAAGTGAAACATTAATAGCCAAATTTTTAGAGCTACCTCAGTAAATCCGTACAGACATCCCTCGTTACAGCATCTACTGTGACAGCATCGCTTGATTACTGTATACAATATTAGATGGGGTTTAGTGATTCAAATGTTTACACACAGTGAAGTGATTCATAAGCAATGAATTCAATGTTCAGAAGCAACTTGGGATGGCAAAATCTGTGGAGATTTTTCCAGGCATGGTATGGAGTACAGCACTTGCACGTTAACAAGCTGATAGGGAGAGACTTGAGACATAGCTGGGAAATTGAATTGACTGTGCTGTTGTAAAAATGAAAAATCGTTGTTCAGTTCATAGATTTAACAGAGGATATTTGCTTTGCTGGCAAATCAAAAGAAACTTAAAAATCTATTGTTATTGGCTACAGGGAGCAATAATCTCATTTAAACAAGGGAGTAGAAATTAAAGGCTTTAAATATGCCACATAGCTCTCCTCCGTGTGAAGTAATTATTGTACATCATCATGCAACTCACTTCCTGGGTCTAGAGAGATCCAGCTCCAAACTGAGCTTCTCTTGTGACTATCCTTATTTGTTTATCTATGGGATTTTTTCTTTGTGGAACTAGGCTTCTCATAATTAATAATTCAACCCATCTGTTAGGTTTTGGGGGGATTTCATGGAAGATTGGCTTCTTAACTAGAAAAATAAGATGGATGTCTCAGGGACAACTGATGAACATATGTCCTCTTCTTTTTCACATGCTGAACTTTTTAGAAGAGCTAAGTAATAAACGTCCTTTTGAAAGAAGATAATTCCTCTGTTCCCCCAGTGACTCTCCCAGCCATGTGCTCCAACCCATGTGTCTCCCTGCTGCTTGCATACCCCTGCATTGTGTCTTCTGGTCAAGACTTTAAAAATATCAGTGGTTTTGACAGCCAGAATATTTAGGAAATCCACCATGTAAGGCTGCTTAGACAGTAGATTTTCAGAGATCCTTAAGCACTGTGAACCAGTGCAAGTGTCTTATTTGGGCATTGATCCCAGGTAATGCTTGCTGGCTGCTGCGTCCTGGAGATGCCGTTTGCGACTGCCAGATATTTGGAGTTCCACTTTACAGTGAGACTTCAGTTATAAGTCGTTTACCCAAAGCTATTCGTGGGTTATGTAAGGAAACAGTATTGTTATGGGTTCAAACAGAAGCTGGAGTCTCAGGTGAGTTTAGCTGTTTCTAGTAGTCCTGGTGTGCGGAGGCTGCCAGCCCCTCCTCCTGCCTGCAGCCTGCCCTGGCTGGGGGCTGTAACAGCCAGCTCATCTTGCCAGTACTGTGGGGCTCCGTATGAATCAAATCTTTTCAAAGGTTCAGTCTGAATTTTTATGCTTTTTTGTTTATTTATTTTGGCTGTTAAATAGCTGGCTTTAGTTGGGAAAGCAATTTGGTGCTTTCTTGTTTGTTTTAGTGATTTTTGGATGAAAATATGGACAGAAAGTATTTATTTTTGTTTTGATGGTGATGCAAATTCCATTCTGAGAATCGTGGCATTTTAAAAAATACACTATTCCTGTATTACAAAAAAAAATTGCTCAAAGAACAAAAATGAGATAATAAACTCATTGTGGCTATGAGAACAAAACTGAAAAATTACAGTGTTCCAGGCAAAAATATAAGCTAACTGTGTTATGGTAAACTTAAAGAGAAGCAATCTGCACTACAGACTGAAATAAATAATTGTGGGCTGTCCAGACCTAGAAAGGCCAAGGCTGTACACTGTACAAGAGCCTCATTTTATTAGAATGCTTCACATATCCTAAAATAAGCTGTATTCTATCAACGTGTGGTGGAATATATGTAGATGGTACTTTCAGCTGCTGATTTCCGTCAGCACAATGAGAACATTTCTGTGTGAGCCACTTGAAAAACCCAGACCCCATTACTCACATCCACTGGGTAGCTCGAGGCTCGCTGCTCTCCCGTGCTGCCGGGGAGCATCCTTGGGCTGCTCAGGTAATAACAAAGCCATTAAGCGTGTTGTTGCCCTAGGCAAATTCTTGTTCTGCTCACAGGGTGTCTTTGGCCCTGACACGGGGAACAAGTGTTCTTTGTATTATTGTATTTTCTTTTATCACACTGGAGTGTCTGCAGAATGCTGTGCTTATTCTCTGCTCTTGTCCCTGATGTCCACTACTTCACTTCCTGAGGCAGAACCAACTCTAATTCCCTTTTTCTTGGCGGAGAGCACAGAAGTGTTTGCTAAGCACTGCAGTGTAGGCTAATATTTCAACTGAGAGATTTTCAACGAATTTTTTTTTCCTAAGTGTGCCTTGCAATCAAATTGTAACAGCACCAGGTCTTTCCTACTGCGCTGACAGCCACAGGGACCGAGCATGTGATCCTCAGCCTGTCCCTGCGCTCACAGCTCCCCACAGCAGAGCCTTTGGGGAAATCTTGTCCTCGTGCCTGGCCGGTGACTGGGCAGTGTTGGTGAGGCTGCTGGGTGTGTGGAACCCACATCTCTTGGGGTGTTAGTCTCTCGTGGAGTGCACTGGCCTTCAGCTTGGCGATATTTTTCATGTGGCTGTGGTAAGGGCATGGCACATGGGATTTTGCCTCCCAGTCGCATTGGTGGAAGATGTAACTTTAGTTTCCTGCTGTAAAGTGTCTGTAGCTTTCATGCAGGCTTGCTTCTGCTCAGGAGGGGCTAAGAAGCACAGTCATCTCCTGAAAAATTGCCACGACCCTGGTGACCAGCCTGCTCTTAGTCCTGCCGTGGCAATACGGGAAGCACGCGCAGCAGCCCTGGCTCGCCAAGCTCCCACCGCCTAGCTCCCAGGCTCAGAACTGATAACCTGCTCACTGGAACGAGCTTTCACCCAACCTCCTTAACCCATTGCTTCACTGAGCAGGTTTGTCCTCTGATTTTATGGACCCAGAGCCCAATTCCTACAGCTTCAAAGTGTTGATGCTGCTCTGCATCCCCACTGGCTCTGTGCATTTTGGCACAGGGACCTCTCTGATCATCTCTGCTCCTTCCATTGAAAGTTTTTATCTTATTTTAAACCTGCTTGCGGCCCTGGCTGTGAGTGACTGTGTGACTAAGCAGGCAGACTGCTTCTGCAGCATCTTGCTTATTCTCTGCACAAAGGGTTTCATGGATTTTCATGGTTAGTCACAGACATTCGCTAAAGACGCTCCGTAAAATTGCGTGTGTCCATTTGAATAAAGATGCAAGAGGCTATTGCGTGACTGTTGCCATGATGTTGAAGTCTGAGACGGGTTACAAGGTTGTTTCCAGAGTATTTTGTGCAGTTGTCATGCATTGCTAATTAAACTCATTTGCGTTGTCTTTTAGAGGTTAATTTAATCAATAAGGATATTATTACTCCTTTGATGATATCATTTGTACGAATTATCACTTGAAGAAAGCAATTAACTGAGAATGCTTATTAGCTGATCCATCCCACACCTTATTTGTGTAGCAGGAATCGATTATTGAATTCATTAAGGAAAGCACAATCCAGGGATCCCTTTGAGGTTTAGTGACTGACTTGAGCTACGTTTTATTATGAATGTTAAATTGTCTGAAGCATGGGTTAGGTTTTTTAAAACTACTTCCAGAGGAAAAGAACAGTGTGTTCTCTTGTATCCCGGATTTGTCATCCCTCTTCATCAGGCCGGGCTCCTGGTGCCGCCAAGCCCGCAGTTGTGTCTGCGGAGCAGGCAGAGTTGCATCCATGTGTAGCTGCAAGGGCTGAACTATTGAGCTTTGAGAAGCAGATGGGGACAGTGAGCATGCTGTTGTTAGTGATGATTTCCTTAATAACCAGACCCTCGTCCCGCACCGCTCAGGCACCGAAGTAACCCCATGGCACTGGCAACGACATTGCTCCTCTCCCAGGGGGTACCGTGCCTGCACACCCATCCGTCTTTTGGAAACCCTTAAAATAGGTGAAATAGCATTTTAATGGTACAAGCCTCTTGTGTGCATTTCGTCCATGAAAGAGCCCATTTTCTTTATATGAGTACAATNAAAAAAAAAAAAAAAAAAAAAAAAAAAAAAAAAAAAAAAAAAAAAAAAAAAAAAAAAAAAAAAAAAAAAAAAAAAAAAAAAAAAAAAGAAGGAAAGCCATCAAATAGGTATATTTAGACTCCTCAAGGGAGCTTGATTCTTTCTGCATTCAGAAAATCAAATCCTTCTCTTCCTGCATACATTTTCCATGAAATTACGGTTATATTTTTTTTTTGTAAGAAGAATACAGGTAGGGTTTTTAGAGCAAGCAGTTCTTCTGGCATCTGTGGCTCTGCTGCGTCCAGAACTGTGTGAAGGAAGGGCGACCTGTATCCAGTCCTGTGCGAGGCAGAAAATATTCCCCATGGGAGGGCGGGAGGGAGCAGAGGGAGGATAAGTTAAATGTTCTCAGACAGGCTTGCTTTCTCAGCATGACTGGGAACACAGGCTGCTCTGTGATGTTGTTTCTATGATGTTGTGCACATCGCTGGAATGGAAGTGTGGTAGATGCAGGTATAATAGGGAGCGCAGAAATGGAAGGGTACTTGGCTAGGTTTTTATTTCCATGAACCTAATACTGAAGCAGTCAGTGCCTGTTATCAAAGTGTAAACATATCCCCAATTAAGGTGGAATTTATTTTTATAACACCAACCAAATGCGCAGACATCCAATATCAGGTGTTGCGTTTTGACTCCGCGATGTGTGCTTACTTTTGTCATTTGAAGTGTGTTTTGCCAGGGCTTTTTCTTTGATCACCCTCAAATGCCTCTCTCTTTCAGTTCTGCTGATTAATACATTAAAGTCTGGGTGCAGGCAAAGACAGCTGGCAGTAGGCAGCACCTGAAATCCTTTTCCCTGTCCATCAGCGCAGGGGTGTGAATTACGGCGTTTGTTTCTCCAGTGACTGTCACGTCTGCGCACGGAGGCTCGTGGGATGTGGGTTTGGTCAGGTCTGGCAGATCTGTGCTGATACACTGCTACATTTTTTATCACTTTGAAAAATAGGAGGCTGAAAAGCATGTAATTTATTCATAAGTCTTTATTAGGCTTGTAAAGGGTTTGCTGAGATGCTGTAGTTAGGGTTGAATCAAGTTTCTTGTGATATGCGGGGTTGTTTTTTTTTTTCCCCATCTGCACATAGCCTTGCTGAGATTGAATTAGTCATGAAATTACATATGTGACAGCAGGTGGTTTTTTTGGAAAGCGTGGGACAAATTGGCCCAGTCTTCTGAGGGACGGGCTTACAGATAGGGTCTGAGGCGAGGTGTCTCCCAGGCTTATTCCATGGTTGGGTTGCAGGAGGTGTTACCACATCGCTTCTGGTTTCAAGGACAGAGAAAGTGCCTCCGGCTAGTTGAAAACTTTAGGGTGAAATTGCCAGGTATCAGTTGCTTACCTGGGGAGTAGGTACTGTTCAAATCTCCTTCAAACTTTCTGAGAATTTAGACTGAGGAAGCCTAAGCTTCACAGCATTGGTTGGATGACGATGATGCAGTGAAAGCGCAAGTGGTAGGGAATGCTCAGATGGGGCACTAGCAGGGGAGGGGAAGGGGTGAAACTGCAGGCTCCCCTCCCAGGGTGAGAAATCTTGGAGTTAGGGCAGGACCCTGTTAGAAAAGCTGGGGGGCTAAACCCTGGTGACGGTGATGGGGGGACAGTCTAAGCTAGGGGAAATTTTGTTTTACAGACTGTAAAACCACAGGCGCTGTGGTTGACCCAGCCTGATCTGCAGGATGAAGTTGAGTGGGGAATGGATCTTGTCTCCTTGGTTCTTAAGCACAAAAAAAAAAAGCGCCTCTGTGTGGCTTGGAGCAGCAGTGGCAGCAGTGGTTTGATTCAGGCTACCACAGGTCTGCCCATGGCTTTCCTAGAGCCCAGATACTCCTGCAGTGTAGGAAGCATTTAAAAGAAGAAACACAAAAACCCCACAAACCTGCCAACAATATAAACTGCAGACCAGCTTTTAAAAAGTATTTTATCAGCCAGGCACTGAGATCCACTCAGAAATTGAGGCTTAAGACTCTTTCCAAACAAAAAAATTGAGTTAACTCGGAAGAAAGTAAGAGGCAGAGGAGAACTGACCTTGGTAAAGGTCTTAGAAATACAGCTTCAGAAACAGCGGTACACCAGTAATGCATTACCTTTGTGTATGGCCGCAGTCTGTTTATTTGTACCTGTATCCCTGCCAGTGGAGTTGATTTTGCTCTTCAGAGCGATTGTTGTGTGTTTGGAAGAAATATTTCCACCCCTGAACAATAGCCAATCACTGCACGCATTTATTTTAAGAGCAGAAATCAGAACAAGTATGGCTTCAGATCCTATGTTTGGCATTTGAGTTGTCAGCTCGGTGTTTACTGTAGGTGCTTCACAATGCTTTATAAGAGGCTCCGGTGTAGTTTCCCAAACTGTTAAAATGCTTTTCATCAAACCTATCTCCATGGAAATGGAGCTGCATTTTGATTATTTCCTTACCAGGCTATAACCCTCTGCGCTGGGAGCCGGAGAGCTCTGCTCTTGCAGCCGCGGCGCCGGGCGCTTTATAGCTGTCCCTCCTTGGGAAAGGAAATTGCAGGCAGGCAGCTGCAATGTTCCTGCCTCTCTCTTTCCTCTGGATAGAAAATGATTTGTCATCCCTGCCTGTTACCCACTGACAGATGGGGAATGGTAGAGCAGGGGGAAGGGACCGCTATTTTCACCCCACTTGGTTCTAGTGTTTTAGTGACAAGTTGATTTTTATGCCAGGAAGACACCAATCATCTTTGCTGGGAAAGATGATAACTCCTAATGTGCAGTGGGCTGTGTGCTGTGGATGAGATTGACTAGCGGGTGAGGAAATCCATTTTAGGACTCAGCCATGCCTTATCTTCACTTGAAACTGGCAGGCGCCAGCTTTCTACTGATTTTTCGCAGGACTGATGTGTGCTTCTGGCAAGCAGCAGTTAGGGATCTGCCAGAGCTTGGTTTAACGCTGGGCTGGAGCTGGAGCCCACCCTGATCATTCAGGGCATGCATGGAGAAAGCCAATGTGAAGAGCAGCCACAGCATCACCGTAGCCAGGGGGCTGCGGAGGCCAAGAGGCCGCGGAGGTTCGAGCAGGCTCAGCGGTTTGGTTTCTTTATGCTTCTGGGAGAGGTTCTGTGCTGCTCGTCCTTGACCCAGGTCCGCTCCCGTTGAACAGAGCCTTCCCATGCTGTTTCTTCCACTGCATTTGTTGCAACAGGATTCAGGCCACGCTGAATGTCCACGATGTTGTCCAGTGAGGCTGCTCTAGAAGCTCCTCAGGCACACGTGCTCACACCCTGCCCACATCCCAGCATTTGGCACCTCCTGTATCTCCAGGACAGGCTGATTTTTTTCCATCACATGCTGTGTTGCTTGTGCATGACACCCACCCAGCAAGTCCTTCAAGCTCTCCCAGGCTTTCCTCTCCTCTTTTAAGAAAGATGTGGCAAGGGGATCACTCTGGGATCTTGAATCTTCACTCATTTCTGCTTGTTGCTCCAGGGATGCTTCTGTTCCTGGCCATATTCCATCCACATCCCCAGAGGGGAATGGCGGAGCCCCTCTAGATGCCTGCAGCACCGTCCCACCCAACTTTGCCATGGCAGGAGGGATTTTGGTCTGGCTGGACAGGAGCACACAGATTTGGGACCCAGCTTTTGCATGTCAGCAGACATTTCAAGGATTGTGTCAGGGGCTTGTTATGTTGGCACTCACCCTAGGACGTCATGTCTGGGAGGCAAAGGGGTGAGCATCAGTGATAGGCACGAGCAGTTGAGAAAGGAATCCCATAAGATTTCAACTGAGGAGCTCTCCTCTGTACTGCAAGGCACGTTGGTTTGCCTCTTTATGAGCCTTCTGGGCCCTGCTGAGTGGGAGCAGCCTGGGACATCCCTTCTTGTCCTCCCTTGCCATGGCTGCACTCACGTTTCCAGTACTGAGCCTCCTTGATGGGGGATGATGCATGAGCGCTCCTGGCTCTGAGTGCCCGGCGGCTGCTGTTCAGTCAGGAATTGCTGAGATGCAGCCACATTAGACCCCCTGAGAGCCGGTTTTGTAGCATCACTCCCTGGAGGTCAACTGTCCTTCAAGTATTTCTGGGTGCCTGAAACAATAGCTCTCTGAAATCTACTTTCTCCTTTCACTCTTCACTGTACAAGGTGAGCAGCAGCACATTTACTCTGTGCACGTGACTATGATGTCTGGGGCATAAGTTACCATATAAAATAAAAAACAGGCTTGTGTCTTCCTAAAAACCAACTCCAAGCCAAAATGAACTTGTCCTCTTACAAAAAGCACACTTGGGAAATACCGAGAGAGAATTAGATGTGAAATTACGCACCAATAAATGAGGCTCATAATAAACTGAGACGAGAAATGCTTTATTTTTTCATCCCATTATGTTCATAAAGCTTTCAGAAAGCTCCCTGTTCATCATGAGTGCAAAGGCAAGGTTATTTTTTTCTTTTTGTCCATCCCTTCTTATGAGAAAACCTGACTCGTGATGCACTTTCTGGGGCTGTGGGACACTGATCTATTTCCTACCTCATCCAGAGCCACGTGGTTGCCTTTATTGCTCTCCCCAATCTCTGGTGAGGTGCTGTCCTTGGAGCAGTCTGGTCTCCTCATCACTGTGCTTTGCTGTTTTTTTTTTCCAGGGCTAAGGCTCTCTCTTTATTGACCACAGATTTCTCCTAGGCCTGAGGATTGTTCCTGTTGAAAATGTAATCAATGCCGTTACACTCCTGTGCTTTTCAGCCAAAAAAGCTTGTAGCTAGAAATTCCCAACCAGCCTTTAGCGCGTTCTGTGTCTCTGTAAGGCTTTGCAACCATCGTCTCTCAAGGACTTTCAGGTCAAACCTGTGCATTTTTGTAAACAGAAGAACTGTTTTCCGAGAGCCCCTGCTGCAAGTGCAGCCTCGGCTCACAGCTGTTCCAGCCATATTTCGCGTTTTTCTTCTCCTCGGCGATGCTGACAGGCGGCTGGCCGCAATGGCAAGGAGATTGTGGGTGTCTCCATGTGTGCCAGTCACAGCTCTGCTGAGTCAGCAGGAGATAGTGGTGACATTAAAAACATTAATGTCCAAGTGTTGTCCTAGCCCTGTAGCAACACCAGCTTCATGCCCAAAGCAAGGAAGCTCTCTCTACCAGGATCCTCCCCTGCCTCCTGGAAGTGCCCTGGAAGCATCTCGGTTTTGCAAGAAGACTCTGTGTGTCCTCCAGGACTCCTCCTTTGAGGCTGGTATCCTACTCTTTGGGATTGCTTTACATTGCTTTCGTTTGTCAGCTTTTGGCCAGTTGTGATGGGTTGTTCCACATTGTCCCCTGATCCTCCAACAAATGCGGTCGAGTGCGTTCCTGTGCCAGTTACCTGCCTCTGACCTTTGCCTGTTGGTGTTACTAGGCTTGTTTTGCTGTGTTGCTGTCACAAGCCCCAGCATGCGGTGAGCACAGAGCAGATGTAAAACACTTGGTAAGGTTGGTAGCACTCAGTACATGATCATGCCCTGAAGCTTTGCAGACAGCCCTGGAAGATCTCTGCCTGTGGCACATTGTGCTGTATCCAGCCGATGGCTTGCTTTGATCAGAACAAAATCCATATCCTCGATAGCTTCCTTTGCTTCTTTCACCATATTCAAGGTAACTGTTACATTTGTGAAGCTTGGCTGGGGTAGGAATTGTGTTGTCTGATCTATTTGGAAAAGATGTTGGTGTCTTTGGACTCTGCTGGTGTTCTGCGGTGGTAAGAAGTATCAACCTGCTTGGTCATCCCCTCAGATTGGTTGGTTTAGTTTTTCTGCAGCTTTTTCAGCACCTGCAGACTTGTGTGACTGCATCAGTGCAACAGAGGGGACAAAATTCGCAGCAAAATTCAGCAGGATCTAGTCATTTACTTCCTTCAGCCATTTGAGAAAATCTTTTTACCTTTTGTGACTAGCAAAAGCATGGTGCTGAATGCACGTCCCTTGATGGGCTGTCGCTTGAGACTTGCCCTGTGCATCACTGAGAATAACAGTGGAAATAACCAGACATGATTTATGCTTCCCAGAGCATTTATCCTTCAGTCTGGTGTGTCCTTGTGATACTCGACGGAGGCTGCAGAGGTGGTGCTCGGTGGGACTCATTTTGAACAGCATTCACAGTCAGAGCTCCCTGTAAAGTGAGTACTATCACAGCAGTGAACTTTTTGGCTTCCCCGTGGTGCATTTATTATTCATAGCAAGACAGTTGCCTCATAGATGATCTAATGGCTGTGATGCACCGCTGCCGTAATGCCCAAAGGGTGGTTAACCCCAGTAACCCTGCACAGCTTTCATTTATCTCCTTGACTTCAAGGTTTTCCCAGGAGTCCCAGGGCAATGGAAAATGTCACAGCTTGATCTCTGCACCGCGAGCTGGTATTAAGCTGTCAGCCAAATCCCATCCTCAAGTTCTGTAAGGGTTCAGGTGTTTGACCAAAGCTTCCTTGGCTTTGCCTAAGAACTCAGCCACTCAGGTATTAGATATCATAGAATGAAAGTATATATTTGTATTTTTTTTCTGTACTGGGGCTTTTAGCAATAGTTTCAGCATCCAGTTTCTCCCTGAACTGGCCAGAAGCAGCCAGCACAGGAAGCTGGTGAGGCCGATCGTAGAGTAAAACGAAATTCCACCGTCAACTATACAGGCTGCGATCCAGCAAAGCACTCAACTTTTAAGCTGGGGAGTTCCTCTTAATTTGTGTGGCAATATTGCTCCTGCTTAAATGTAAGTGCTTCTGAAGTGCATTTCCGGATTGAGGCCTTCTGGAGCTGAGCTTGAGCCATAAGAGTTAATATTTGCAAAACTAAATACGTAGCCTTGTTTTATTGGAGGAAAGTGGTTTTTTTCTCATCATTTTTTTTTCCCCCTCCAACCAGTTCTTCCATTTTATGAGCTAATTAACTCATCTAGCTTTAAAATACAAGTGCATCCTTCTTGGATTTTGTCATGTGTCACCACTTTCTAGGGAGTTATTATATCTTATTTGCACAGGAGATATGAGGAGAAGACACTGGGAAGTAAACTAACGTGTTTGTTGAGTAAATTTATTCCTAAAGCTGCAATAACAAACCTATTATTTCATCTACAGACACAAAATACGTATTAATTAACCAAAGTACTGCTAGTGGGCATATGCAAATGAAGTGGCATCAGTCAAGCCAAGATCACTTTCTTTTGCGTTTTTACTTTACCGAGAAATACTGCGTTGTGCTGACTGCAGTTCCTTAATATCGGACCTGTGCTTTGAAGCTCAGTGCTAGGACCAAAACGAGAGAGAATCAGAATTTCCTAGTGCTGCAGGAACTGCTGCAAATATTCCAGCTTATTAAGGAAGAATTCATGTGTAATCTTACAGAGGAGATAACAGTCTAGATCTGCCTCGGATCTTCTTTAGAAGGAGGAGGATCCTTGGGGCTGTCACCCTTCCCTGCTCCCCGGGTGCCAGCAGCCAGCACACCGTGTGCCCCTCCGTAGGGAAGGGTGTAGGGATGCTCCTGGCCTGTCAGCTCTGACATGTTTCAGGTCTTCGCCCAGCATCTTACCCATCCACATCCCGCACCCCTCCCAGACTGGGGGAGGTGGGTGCTTCTCTGCAGGAGCAGGAAGGGCAGCAGCCTCGTCGTGAGCCACAGCAGCCTGCAACCTCTGTATCTTTTGTCTTCTCTGTTGCTTTGGTGTCATTCAAGTATTGATTGTGCCAAGGGCTTATTGTTTTTATAATTGCTTCTGAGGATGCATTTTGTTTGCTTTCCAAATGAAGAATCTAGGCTGGGATATTAGGTAGTGACCCAGGTGGGCAGGTGTTGTGGCTTATTAAGTGCAAACATAAATATTGCTGGCAAAGACATTGTCAGTGGTAACTCCTTACTCTGTGGTCATTTCCAGCTAGAGATGACAAATCACAGACCACAGACAGGTACATGTCAATATTCTCCTGTTGCTTACAGGATCCTGTAGCACAGATGTGCCTGTGTTCACCCCTAGTGCTCGGTTTGTCCCTGGCACCTGCCCCTTTTGTCCGTGCAGATCTGGGAGAATGGACAGAGAGAACTGGTCCAAAGCTCCAGGTGTGGAGTATCCCCCTGAGATTTTCCTTGGGTCCTCTGTGCTGGTGGGATGCATTTCTCTCTTCCCAGTCCCCTGCATGCAGCAGTGCAATTCAGGAGAGCAGATCTAAAACCAGACCTGAGGATCAGCTGTCCACCTTCGGTCTGGTCTGCTCTGGTTGGCTTCACAGCTGTAGAGCTACAAACAAATGTAAAGGAAGTTTGTATCCAGAACTAAATTGTTTCCCCTCTCTGCTCTGGGATTTTGGGTTTGAAATGTACAGAATTACATCTGTTTTCCATTAAAAACATTACCTTTGGCCATTTGTACTTGAAACTCATTGTGGGTCTGCAAAAGGCTCATGTTCCTCACTGGATTTTTCCAGGATCAGGAGCCAGCCCCTAGGCTTTGGCTGTGAACATGTAAAACACATTCCTGTAGCTTTGGTTTCTGCTCAGCCAGCTCCAGATCCAGTAACATCTTACCATGCTGTTGAACTTGTATTTTGGCAAGCTTTGTTTCCTCTTCATCTGTGCTTCCCTGTGGCATCTCCAGTGGGTGCTTAGAGGTGGTGAGTCACAGGAGGTGACACATTGCTTCTGCCCCAGGGGCTCCTCTCTGGCCTGCTGTAATGGCCATCACAGATGTCTCCATTCAGCACAGTTTGAAAAACCCAGAGCTGGAAAAGAATGCAGATCTCTCTGATCTTACAGCTCTTGCACTGAATTATCCTGACAGCTCCCAAGCTGTCTTGTTCCCACCAAGGACTTCTTGCAGCTGTACCCAAATCCACAAGCAGCAGGCCATCTGTGGCCACGGGGCCAATTTAGGGTACCCAAAAGGGTCTGACACTGTCCTGTTGGAGCAGTGGTATCACTTCCCTGCTGCTTTACATTAATAACGAGCACGCATAATGGGAGCACGTTTCTCACTGACCTCATCTGCTCTGCTTGTTGGCCAAGGATTGGCTGAACCTCCGTGGCCGCTTGTAGGGCCCCAGTGTTGTCTGATGGTGCATCTCCATGTGCTTCTAAGGCTGTGGAGCAAAAGCTTCAAAGTATCAAAGGCTTAGTAATTATTTAGAAAGCAAACCTGTCTAATCACTTCCTCGGAGGTCTCAGTTACCCAGATTCGTACAGACTGCAGGAATGCAGACCTTTGTAAGCGGGACATCCTAGTGGTAATTTTTGCTGACCATCAAAAATCAGCCAAGCGAACCATTCTGAAAGCCTTTCAAACCTGTTCATTTACATCATCTGCTGCTTCTGTCAGATACATGGAAAAGTGTCTCGTCATGTCTTCTACAGGAGTTCTGTTGTCTTCTTAGATTACATGAGAGCAGCAGCAGTCGCTCAGGGATTATCACTTGTATGATACAAGGACAACCTTCAAGAGCAGTAACAGGACGGCCACCTCCTCGCCTGAAACTGCCATTGAATAGTTTATTTTTCCTGAAGTTTAAGCTCAACGCTAACTAAAACAGCGTCCAGTGTTGAGTGTGGTCCTCTGTGCAAGCAGGTCATGGACTTGGATTGCTGGTGAGCAAAGCAGCCTTGGTGGAGATTTATGGTCAGGCCAGGGAACTCAGCTGTGTGTTCTGCTTCAATTCCAACTGGAAAAGTGCCTCGAAAATCTTTCAAAAATCTCCCCTGCCCTTAAGGCAGCCACAGTTTTTTTTTTTTTCTTTTTTTTTTTGCAGGAGACACGTAGACACTGAATTGCTCCTCTCCTCCTGTTTTCCCCACATCTTTCTGAAAAATAAAACTTAGCTGTCAAAAACTTGACCTAAAACTGAGCACCAGGTGACGTGTGCCTGCGCTGCTTCGATCTCATTAGGTCTGGGGGTACGCCTCGTCCATGGTACAGCTCCCTGAGTGTGTCATGGGTTTCCTCTGCTCTTTCTGTGATGTGCATAAGGGGGAAAATGTGTTTATTGGTATCAAATTTAGAAGACCTGTGATGTGTAAGAAGAGGATATGTTCAGTGGGAAATGGAAAATTGTCAGTTTTGCCATCTTTGCAGAAGTTCTCTCAGCTTTACTGACCAGGCTTCTGCAGTGTGGTTATAATCCAAGTCTTAAAAACCTGAACGCATAATAAAATGCCTATGGCATTTCATCATTTTTGACTGCATTAGTGTAACTGGAGTATATATGTAGACGCAATCGTTGCTATAGAGGAAGGAGGAAAATACAGAGAGAGTTTAAAATTTCTTCAGACGTTAAAACATCTGAAGAGGGACCTATAATGGTAATACACAATCGACCTTTTTTTTTTTTTCTTATAAAATTACATCATTTTTCCTTTTCTCCTAAAGTTGATCTGACATCAAGTGTGCATATTTCAGGAATAAAATGATGATTAACAAAACAACAGGTGCTTGTGAGCGGCTGGTTTTATAGCAGTGTTTGAAGTAGTGCATGCTACATGCACCTCAAACAGATGCACACACACCGTAGGTCCATTATTTGAACTGTAGATAAGGGAACGTTATACCTGGTAGAGCCCGTGTTTCATCCTGATGGTGTAAATTCATGTAGCTATATTGAAGGAGAGGAGCAACTTTTTTTTTATAGCTGCAGGAGACCGCGGCCAGGCTGAAGATCTCTGGACATTGCACTAAGGGAATGATATTGCTTTCACTGACTTACTCTGGCTTAAGAGCACATCTCAAGAAGTGCAAATGTGATGTTTTTCCCCTGAATTTCCATATTTCAATTCAAGTTAAGAGTAAGTCCTGGAGCATTTCGAGACCAGCTGCTTTCATTACTGGAAAGCATCACTGTATAGGAAAGAGGAGGACTTTATTGCACATGAGCAGCATGTAGTAGATTATTCTTGTTGAAAGCATTTAGCTCTTGGCAAATGTGTATTGTGTAAATAGAGTAGGCTATAAAGGGTATCTGATGATGCCGGCTGAAGAGAGTGAAAAGCCCGTTGTACAAATGCTCCATGTCATCACCTGGAAGGGTCTGTGGCTCTCAGAAGTAAAGGCACATGCAGGTTTTTTGGTCAATGTCACTTCGGAGGCATCTGGTACGCTAAACGGGGAAGTATTGTTGTGGCCGACCCACACCTGCTGTAGAGTTGTATGTGCCTGTCTGATTTCCCTGCCAGCATTTGTCCGTCCTGTTTATGAAGCACCCTGCTCTGTCCTTTCCGAGGGGACTTGGGGATGGGCACTGCAGTCCCTCATTGTGGGCACCTCCTGGAAGTATCACCACTGTGCCAGTAGAAATTGGAAAGGCAGCAAAAATGCAGGGATTTGTCAGGGAAGGAGCTGGGAGGAAGCAGGGACGCTGCCAGGGATGTCCAGCCCCTGCCCATGCTGCGTAGCTTGGGGCCCTGTGTCAGGGAAGCAAAGACTTTGGGCTGGAAAGGTTCGTAGAGGGGCAGTGGGGGCGTGGAGGAGCTCCTGCATGGGGAAGAGCACTGGGGGGAGGACATTGAGCCTGGAGAGCAGAAAAGAAATTGAGAAAGCTGCAAAATTAGAAATGGCATGACTGGGAGACTGGTTTTTTATGTAGGCAGCTATTGATAGGACAAGGGGGAATGGCTTTAAGCTAAAAGAGGGGAGATTTAGGTCAGATGTGAGGAGGGAATTCTTTACCCTGGTGGTGAAGCCCTGGCCCAGGCTGCCCAGAGCAGCTGTGGGTGCCCCATCCCTGGGGGTGCTCCAGGCCAGGCTGGGTGGGCCCTGGGCAGCCTGATCTGGGGGGTGGCAGCCAGCCCCCGGCAGGGGTTGGGGCTGGGGGGCTGTGAGATCCCTTCCAACCCAACCACGCTGTGGTTCTATAGAGGAGGTGAATGGAGGGTTGTATTTCCTTTTGCCCAGGCTCACCGAACACTGGCTGTTGGCCACTGCCAGCTTCACATCTCAGGATCTTCCCTTGCATTTGATGAAGGCGAAGACAGAACTTCCTGAATTTTATCCCTGCTCAGCTTATTCAGGTCTCTTCCACCCCACCTGTCTCCGTCTTCTTTCACCATGTGTGCCCGAACACTGCCACTTGGGATGCACAGGGCTGTGGCCACGTGATGCTGCAGCTCTGGGCCTCCTTGTTGCAGGACCTCTTCTTGAACCTCTCGCTGTAAAATCCCAGAGGGGGATGTGTCCTTTATAACGAGAAGAAAGAGTTGGAGTGATTCATCCTGCTTAACTCCTGCAGTGGGCGTTTGGGTAGGCTGCACGCCTGCGTTTGGGGCTGCTGAGGAGAGGTGCATCGTGCAGTCCTCACCTGACCCCTGTTTGTGTGTCCTCGCCTCACAACCCCTGTGTGTTTATAGGATGGCTCTGGGAAAGCCATAAAGCCCAGAAGATGCACACAAGTTTACAGCAAGTAATTTCCAAGTTGTTTCTGCACCCCGCCGCTAGCTAAATCACGGTACGCAGGGAAAGTGCTCCGCGGCCAGGAACGATTTCTTCTGACAGAGCAAATCAGCTCAAAATCTCCTCGCAGGAGAGGTTAAGCACAGCAGACCCAGATCTGTCAAAACTGCACTCGTTTCATCGTCAGGGGCAGGCAGTGTCCTCCCTTCTGCTGCTGGGAGCATGCTGTGTGTTAACCCCTTACCCCCTGCCATCCTCAGTCCATGTCCCTCGGCTGTGCTGATCAGAGTGGCGTGCCTGCCTTCCTCCTCCTCGCTGCTCTCCCTGCCAGCCCATTGCAGCCGCTTAAGTGCCAGCACTGGCAGACATCACAGATTTTTCTATTTGATTTTTTTTTCCTGCCGCTGCTCCTCAATTGACCCTCCACCACATCACTCAGAGAGGTGCTCCACGATTCTATCTGTTTCCGTTTGTGCAGGTCCTGCGTTCAGCACTCCAGTTCTGCAGTGAGGGCTCGTGCGTCAGCGTTTTCATTTTAAATCACTTTAGGAGGGTTTAGATGTGCCATAAAGATGTGCGCTAATCTGAAAACCGATGTATGGGTAGCACAGGCATTCACACTGGCATTGATGAGTTTGTGGAGGTACAGCTGATATTATTGCCAAATTTTTTTTTTTTTTCATATGAACAATAAGTTAGAAAGGAAACAAACAGAATTAACACTTAGTGGTGCTTAGGGGGAAAAAATCAGCGCTGGAGACGTATCTGCTCTCAATAAGAACAGCTCTGAGAAATTGCCTCTGCCTCACAAGAGATGCTTCTTGTGTAAGAGTGAAAGAAATGTTGCTTTAAAAGAAAAGAACAAAACAAATGGGCAAGAATTGAGGACGCTTGAAGTGGAGAGAGAGGCGCATCAGATCAGCTGAGGAGCAGCCCTGGGGCTGGGGCAAGAAACGACAGGTCTCAGCAGACTTCACACCAGCCATACATGAAATGTCTGCAGCCAGCGGATATGATACCCTGAGCCTCAACTACCAACGTGAAGCGGTTCCTGCCTTCTAGCGAGCAACGTGACAGTCGATCCACTTCCCTCAAATGCTGACACTGTGTATAGGCCAGGCACTTGGCACATGAGAAAGCCCGTTGGCTGTTTCTTCCTTGTTTATCATCTCAAATATATGTTTGTTTTTCTAGCTTGTGAGGTGCTGGCCCACCCTCTGCTCTAACGGACATGCCACCTGTTTTGGGTAACCGGCTCTGGCCCTAACCAGCAGTGAGATTTTTGGGATCGCCCCGTGCAGGGCTCTGCACAGGTGGGAGGACCTGCCTGTAAAAGCCTCATTCCCAGACTGTCATTATCTACTTTCTCTTCTGCATCAGTTTCTTTGAAAGGCAATGCTATTTAAAGAGGATGAATGTTCCTCCCAAGCATGTACAAATATAAAACATATTTCATAACATCCTGCCTTGCAGTTCCTGCATATTGCATAAGAATTGCTGTTTAAATTATGGTGATGTCCTGGAAGTGGCATGTTCAGATCTTAAAGGAGTAAGCAAATGTACTTTCCTATAAACATGCATAGGGCAGCACGTACTAACTGAAGTTACAAGAAAATGCCCATTTTTCTGTTCTCCCCCTTTTAGAACTGATCCACGATAATTTCCCTGTAGACAGAAAATGGCAACTCCTTGGTGATAGCTAAGGAGAAAATCTTAAAACATGAAGTAGAGTAAAAGCACCTGTTTTTATGAGTTTCTCATGTATAAAAAGGCAATCTTTATTCAGGCATTTTCCTATTTCTCTTGGTTGTCAACTCGATAGGTAGAAATTTTCTGTTGAAATAGGATATGGTATTACTTGTGATATCCAGATTTCTGGGTTTTTTATCATTATAAACAGCACTTCCTCAGAGTGCAGTACTGCTGCATTTAAGGAACCCAAGATTATTGCTGAGACTGTTTGATGATGGAAGAGTGATGTTGAATATGCAGCGCTGAAATACGGGGCCTCCTTATTTCCAGGGCAGGGGCCTGCATCCAGCAGCAGGCTCTTCTTTTTGTTCTGCAAAACAAAAAGGCAAAATGGAACGTGAACAGGCACATGGTTTTCCTTTATGATCCAGGGGGCTCATCCCTGTAAGGGTTGTCCTGGCCTTGTGGTTGTAGTGTCAATGTCCCCAGTACACTTGAGTCCTGTGGCATCAGCATTGCGCTGCTCTTTGGAAGTTGTGTGGTCCTGCCCGCTCACAACACGGGAAATAACCCCCTTGGGTGAGGATGATTTTACAGGGTGTTTTCCCTGAATGTTTTCGTTTTTCTGGATTCTGTTGTGATAATTGTTCCTGCTTTGGGGCAGTGTTCATGGAATGGCATCTGAGTCAAACAGCTGGTCCCAGTGGAACTGGGTCTTCCTTCTGACGGTGAGATTGGTGCTGGTGGTAGCGATAACATTTTGCCCTTCCATGGTCGGATTTTCTGTAGGAGAGTTGCAGAGCCCTTTGAAGCTCCCTGAAATCTCTGGTGCCTGCTGGTTGCCGTGAGGTTGGATCGGGGTCTGTTCTCCCAACCTTGCGTGTCACAGGAGGCACACGCTGGAACCTGTAATGCTGGAGCCCCAGATCCTCTTCTCCAGACCTACCACACTGCTGGAGCACCCACTCTTTAAAGTTTTGCAGGTAAACCAGGAGCTAGTGAGGAGCTTGGGACTGCTCGAGAACCGTTTGTGGAGGGGTTGATGTCGGTCCTTGGGACCACAGTGCAGTGAAGATGCCCTTCAGCCAGCCCCATACAGCTGAAGCTGGCTCTCCCTGAACAGCCCCTCGGTGCCCGTGCTGGGGGCTTTCCTGCCCTGCTTCTGGTGCAGGGACTGCTCACAGGGGTGCACCCTGATTAGGTTTTCTGTGACAGGTAGAGGATGCAACTCGAGTTATTTCTAGGGGAAAAAGGACCATGAGATTCCACATCCAGGTCAGGAGCGTTATCTCAGAGGATGAACCACACGTGGCCATGGTAAGAGATTTTCGTTTCCAGGAGCTGTGTGCGTGCCCTGTGTCAGCCGGGCCAGAGCTTCAGGCTGGATTTTGCTTAGCCTGTAGCAGAGGGTAGCTGGTGCAGTTTGATGTAGATAGCTGTAGCATCTTTCTGCATGATGGTGGCTGACACCAGCATCGTGGTCATCATTTATGTATGGTCTCTGTATGAAATGTGCTACATTAGCAAGTATTTCCTGTTCATATAAGAATGACCTGAAAAAAATCATCTCCTTGCCTGGCATTGCTCTAACCTGGGAAATTCTAAAGAGATACTGAAGCTTGGTGCCTCTGCACCACATCCCACGTTTGAGCCAGATATCTCGGAGCAGTGCTAGGCTATTTCAAACAAGTTTTTTGTTGTGGACGAGCATCACAGGCTGATAGGTCTGTGACCTGCGAACATCTGGGACTGGGTGCTACATTGCATCAAATAGGTCCAAGAGGGAGGGGCAGCAAACCTGGTGCTGGAAGGGCAACCACAGCCTTGCACGGGGCAATGCATTGCTTAAAACTCTCACTGCTGTGGACAAAGTGGCTCCTGGTGTTTTTCCACAAACCGTCTGCTTAATCCCCAGGGAAGGCAGGTTTCTAATTGAGGAGATGCGTGCTGTGTGTTCACCCCAAGCTCTGATTTATGTGAGCTGCTATTGCAATACATATTCATGACACTCTTTGCATAAAGTAAAGCAAATTATTGTTGTGAAAATATACAGGGCAAGAATCGGTTCAATTTGTTACCTCCTGAAGTGTCTCTTGTGATTCAAATGAAATGCAAAGTGGCAAATTTGGTTTTCCATTATTCCACCGGGGAGGGAAGGACCATACCTTACAGAGCTGTACTTCACAAACAGGATGTGGAGGATTAATAAATACTCACTGGACCCTGTTGTCTGGGTTTGGTTGCATCCCCGGCTCGCTCCCTAGCTCACCTCCACATGTGACACCTTATCAGCTGCTAAATCCACTCTGCTCACTCACGTGAAGTGTGCATAGCATGTGTTAACGGAGCTCTGAACGTACCTGAAGCCAGCTTTGCTGCACCCAGGCTGTCCCCCATACTTTATGGGTTTATAAAGTGTCAAAGTCTGCCAGTTTATTAGTAGAGGAGGAGTTTGAAATTATTTTCTAAACTGAATAAATTGTTCCTTGTGCATTGTTCACCCAGACCTGCAGCTGCTCACAGTGTCATTTAAGATGAGTTTCTGTGTCTTGGGTACCTTGCCTACCAGCCTATGAACAGCAGACCCTTGTCCGTCATCGGCACTGCCAGAACTGGGCAAATCAGAGAAACGAGTGAGAGGTGGTGCTCAGTGAGCGTGCGTCTGATTTCTGATTAAATACGGGCTTTTGGCACGCTATGTAGACGAGATCTACCATCAAATTAATACACTGTGAACTCTAAGTAATTGCTTGAAGGAAAGAAAAGCTTGAAATGCTGGATTAGTTGCTGGCGTGCCGAGGATTTCCTGAATGGAAGACAGGTTGCTGCTGCTTCTGTCCCAGAGGGAAAAAATACTTAAAGACTGAGGCTGGGTCTGGTTTTTACAAATTCAACCTTCTTTCCTTTTCTGTTTGAATTTTAAATTGTCTCTGTTTGTTTTGTACACCCATTTGATTGGCTTTGAGAAGGAACATGATGTTATTTACAGTGCTTTAGCCTTGTACTTTAATCTGTTTTTTAGTAGCAGAACAAATTAACTGCTTTATCCGTCTCTAGAAAGAGAGCTCTGGTTCAGAGCCAGCTTAGCCTCAAAACAAAGGCGGCTTTTAGTTACCGTATCTTCCCAAGCTTCCCATCTTTAGTGGATTATTTTATTACTCTTCCTCTGATTTGAGATCAGAAGTGGATCTGTTAAAGCTACACATTTACGATTTGCTAGGCGTGAGCCCCTGCGAGCTAACGCAGCCGGGCTTCCTGCAGTTCAGGGCAGCACACCTTCCCAGAGGTCAAATGCATTCCCAAATAAGTGCGTTCTGATACATGTGAATCTTTTTAAGTGGCAAATGCTGCACTGGAAACCAGATGCGGTGACTGATTATTAATACTAGAAATTAACATACTGGAAAATTAGAAAGCTAGTTAAATCTCCTGAAAGGGGGTCACCTTTTGGAGGCTGGAGCATGGCATCCTGCAACCTTAGTGAAAAAGCTGGTTATTTCTCTAGGAGGGGAAAGCATACAGCTACTCCTAGCACTCTCGTAAGAGATGGTAAAAATAGTGATGATGATGCTAATAATAGCAGTACAAGCACTCAAAAGTGTACTTTTCTTGTGGACTCATCTTCAGGCGAAGCTCTGTCAGCCTGGTGTTACAGAGATGCTCATGGTCTGGGACATCAGGGTACCCTGGCCGTTGGCAACAAATCCCCTTGTGTCCCTGAAGGTTTATGTCAGCAACTTGGAATAAAAGTGAGTGAGAACCTGAGGGAGTTGCAGGCAGCTGGCTTTGGATGGAGCTTGCTGAGCAGACCCTGCCAGAAGGAATTTCATGACCTAGTAGCAGTGAAGTTCCCCAAAAAGCCATTTTCTCCTGCCACTGGCCAACATTATCACAGAAAATATTCTCTCTGCACTGGAAAGCTGCTTATCAAAACTTTGCCCAGCCTGATTATTTCCTGATTCTTTGGAAAGGATTTTAAGAAAAATCATGCTTATAAATGCACTCTCATTTTTCCCCTGCTGCCTTAACAGTGAAAAACTAAAACCTCACGTAAATTGTCTGTTTATTCTCAGCCTTCAATTACAAATCATTGGATTTCGTGTGTTTTCCCACTTGCGTTGTTCAAATATAGATTGCACCATACATACAAAGGCTTAATTATTTTAGGCTCAATAAAAAAGAAAATACAACACTTTCCTTAGTTTCTCTACGTGTTTCTGTCTTGGTTTCAGGAGGAAGGCAGCGGAAGGAGAAATCTTATCCTCCTGCCATAAAGACAGTCTGGACCTTAGGGAAGCTTTTCAGAAGTCAGAGTAAACATTGTACATTCTTATCCCCTCTTGGTTAACGTCCCTTGTCTCAGCTGTAACAGTTGTTTGGCAAAGCCAGACACAAAATTCCTGAGCTAAAACCAGATGCAGCAGGAATTATGTGGAATCATTCCACTGAGGAGAGAGGATCCTGGGAGTGTTACTTTCCTAACACTGAAATGGAAACAATTTTTAGAAAACGAACTGTTTTTCCCGCTTAAAAGAAGGAAGGAGGGCACTGAGGTTTCTTCAAGGTCCTTCCCTGTACCCACACCAGTGGAAGTGGGGCTGGATCCATCTGCCTCTGCAGGCCCCTACCAAGCATCAAATACTTGCCAGCAGCTCCAAGTTGAACAAAATATCCTCTTTTAGCCCTGAAACCCCCTTGTGGATTGGAGTGATTCGGAACCAGCTGGGTGAGGAGTTGCAATTGTGGACACCTCGTCCCAAGTCTCAGTGCTGTGGCTGTCACCCTGCGTCTGTAGGCACCGGGATGGGGGGCAGATTTGAGCTGGGATTTGTGGGAGCAAAGTCCTCTGAATATTTACTGCAAGCATCTCCTGAGCGTGAAAATACATGGACACTAAATGTTCTATTTTCCTCTGGAGAAGTCCCAAAATTGGGAGAACCTCCTCCACACCTTACCTTCAGCTCACGTGAAACTGGCTTCTCTATCAGCCAGCCTAGGCAATACCCACGGACCCCAGATCTCAGCTGAAACCAGGACTTGGACAGATACTTCTGTGCAAAAGTATTCCTCCAGAAATAGCTTTCACAAAAGTTTGTATACATAAACAAGTCCCAACTTGGCACAGTGCTAATAGCTATAAGCAGTTATTAGAATTAATTAAAGGATAATACATGGTCTGGGAAATGAAACTCAATTTCACATTCAGTCTTTAGCCTAGTTACACCATTATGAATGTGGTAATAAGTGTTGAAAATGCAGGTGAGTATCATGCAAATTAAAGGGAGGATGAAGTATTTTCTAATTTTATCTGGGAAACCACATTAAGAGCTGCAGCGGGTCAGCTGGTGGAGAATTAATCACTTCCCAACCCCTGTGGTTGGGCTTTTGGGGAGTTTGAATAGCTGCCTATTCAATCAGGGAAAATAAAGGGAGTTTTAGGCTTTCCAGGCGTTTTGCCCAACAAAAACAATAGGTGTCATTAAGTGGCTGCTAGTGCCTAGTTTTTCAAAGTTAGTTTTCCTTTAAAACTTTTACTGAAGCAATTTTTCCTTATATTTTGTCATGTAAAATAATCCAAGCAAAGAGCTGAAATGTTTGTGCAGCGTGATTACTTCTTATTATCTTTATGAAGTCTTAAGTAATACAGGAAAATACTGACCTTCTATGCTGAGCTGGCTGACGGCGTTTTATTCTACTACACGGCAGCCAAGAAGTGAGCTTGCTGGCTCCATGTGTTGCAATTTTTTCCGTCATTTTGTTGTTCCAGGTATGAACTCCTATTGACTCTTAAGCTTATTTTCTGCCAGCAGAGCAGACGCATGCAACTGAGTAACGGAGCTTGTGCAGAGAGTGGTCACTGAAAAACAACACCCCGGTCTAGATTGCAGGCTCCTGGGTGGGTGCAGGCGTTCCAGAAGAGGTGAAGGCAGTTTGCAGCTTTTATGGCTGGTCTAAATCATTGGATTTGGCATGGAATAAAAGTCCTGCAGCCCAGCGTGGTGCTGGTCAAGCACGAGCCAGCCAGCACTGTGGGTCAGTGCAGTGGCTGGGCTGCTCCTGGGGCCACTGGATGAGGGCAGGAGGTGTGAGGCTGCCATTCTGACCAGCCCAGCTTTCATCCCGAAGCTTCATCCCCTCCGACGTGGCAGGAAGGTGCAGGTGGCCAAGGACAGTGGTGGTGCTGTGGGTCGCCTGTCTGAGATACAGAAGGTCAAGTTCCAGTTGCCCCCTGCGACTGGGACACACGTGTCCCTGAGCTCGCCGCATCACGTGGGGCTGCTGGAGCGGAGTTGGATTTGTTATTCTGCAGTTTTGGAATGTCTCTGTGTGTATGCTCTTACCCTGACATACTTCTTGTTGAGTTGGCAGCATGGCTCACCACTTTGTGTATCCTGGTGCTCTGCATCTTTCTGGCCTGCCTGTTCAGAGGAATGGAGTCAAGGTGTGTCACTCACTCTCCACTTCTTCCTCCCTCCTGCTCTGTATCAGAGCAGGGCTGAGCCCACAGTCCTCAGACTTTTTTCCTTCGAAAGAGTAAGTAAAAGTAGGTCAGTGCTTTGGCCTCAGACTGACCTTGTCTTCCTCAAGCCAACATGTCTTCAGGGTTTCGGCATGTTGGATGAAACCGCATCTGAGTGGAGTGGCTTTTATTACGGCTGGTTCCTGGACGGGGCATGGAGAGCATGTATTGCAGGTATATTTTGTTTTGTGATTTTTGCATAGAAATAATGTTAGTGTGGCTCTTTCACAAACAGAAAGTCTAAGGTCTTCTGCCATATTCAGTGCTCAGCCTTGCCTTCAGAGGGTGCCTGTGGCATCTCTTGATCTGTTCATCACTCAAGAAGCTTGGCATTGACTGTTCGTAAAGGAAGGTTGTGGGCTGGTTGGTGCCCATTTCAGCATGTGTTTCATCACTGTGACAAGAGTGTTCTACCTCTAATGCAGCACTTTCAAATAAATAAAAATTTCAGCACCACTTCTTCACTGCAAAGTGGCCAACAGACAAGACTAAATTATTCCTTGGCATATGAAAGCCAGAGAAGGAGGCTGTGTTGACATCCTTGTGAAGGGAGGCTGTGCAAATACGCGTTTCGTATTACACATCATAGATATCTCAGTTGTTAGGACCTGCCAAGGGCTTAGCAGTGGTTCCTGTGGCAATGGGGTGGGACAGATTTGTTGCTTGAATTGGCGTTTGCTGGAAATAGCCATTTCAAGCTCTGTTTTTCTCATGCAGTTTCATAAATGTGAATGAAAATCCATGCAGTAGCAGATTTTATGTGTTTAAAGCATGAACTTTGAAAATTTGGATAGTTCAGAATTAGGTTTCAAAGTGAATTGTGTTAGGTTTTATTGCTTTATGTTTGTAACTTGTACACGGTCATGAAAGCCACAGGCAGCCAACTATTGAGGCAGATACTGCACAATTGCATTGCAATCGAATTGTACTCTTTTGTTGTGTTCTACTTTCTGGTTTGCGTTATCTTTTATTCTAAAATGTGGGAGGATTCCTGTGCGTAATATTGAACAATATACCATTTTTAATGCTAGAAATGACAGCAAAATGATTTTTTAAAGAAGACATTAAAATGATCATTTTCTGAAGTTAAGATCCCAGTGGGAAAACGAATTTTTGATGGCTAATTTTCTGATTTTTTTCAGGAACATACTTTGTCTCTGAAATCAAACAATTTAAAGTGTTGATTTTTCTGTAAACCAGGAGCTACATGTTTTGTGGAACATGAGAACATGGCTCACCTGGGGTGAAGTTCGGTTCTGGGCCATTTGGGCCAGTCAGTTGTCAGCAAATGTTGAAATAAGGAAGAGGAGAGGGTCACCAAACTGTAAGGCTTATTGGAAGCACTGAATAAAATTGCTTTTATGATCTGAGTTAAATCTTTAATGAACAATCCACATAAAAAAACTCACGGCATGTCTAAAAGGACATTTTGATTAGCAGTCGTGGCTCTCGTGGCATCTCATAAGTGAAGCAGCAAGAAGAATAAATGAGCCCTGTCTTGTGCTTTACCTTTTCTCTTAATATCACAGCTGATAAGTTTTAAGTACTAGCAGTTAAAGTAGAAAAGAGAGAGGAAAGCGTTTGTCATGGAAGCATCAACATAGCAGTGAGGACCAGTTATCTCGCTTTCATCGCTGAAGTGCCTTCAAAGTCTTTATTAGAGTCAAAACAATTTGGGGACTACCTGAAAAAAAAAAACAACAGCAGCAACAAAAGCAGGAGAGTGTAGAGTACTGAAGAGAAATAATATATGTATTGTTTGCCAGGAAACATATATTTTATGCACAAGGAAATAATTCAAGATGTAGCCTGTCACAAGGAAGAGCATTTGTCTTCAGGGTTGTTTAGGTAATCCTGTTCCCCTTGGCAGCTGTGTAACCTCCATCACTGCTTCCCTCCTCGTTTTTCTCTCTTGTCACTTTGAAGTTCTCACCAGCCTGGATACCAGGTTCCGTGTTTCCTGCTTTTGACGCTTATTCAGACTGGTTTGGACGAAGCTGATAGATTGACAGTGGCCTTTATCTAAAAGCAAAATATGAATTTTAGTCAATAGAGAATGAGGGTTGCTTTCAGATTTCATTTTGTTCTTTCACCCTAGTTAATGGTGGGCAGAAATTGATGTGCCTGTCTGAGCAAAGCTGTGTGAGAGGCTGCCTTTCACTTCCTTAATTGAATTCCTATATGCAAGGAACCTCTCGAGCTGCTGCGGATTCAAAACCTGATTGCTTCACATGTGAAGGGTGGAGCATCCCTGCTGAGTGCGGACTTCGGGTGGGGCTGGTCACACACCAGCTCGGCCCGCGGTGGCCCCAGTCCTGCCCAGTGCCCGCGCTCCTGGCAGCTGCCCCTGTGCTTGGGTTCTTCCTGATATGTTGGAGCTTAACATCATTGCTTTCACTGGGGGAGAGGTGTTGGGGCAGTTTTAGTAATTAATATGGGGGGAAATAAATACTGCCCATTTCAGTGAAGGTGGCTGATTCCACGGACTGTGTCTTGCACAAGCTGAAAATATTAAAACCAGAAACACTGGCCCAGCATGGCTCATTTTTTCTCCATTTTCTTCCTGTTCACAGCTGTAATATATCCAGAGGGTAAATTGAAAATGCAGGCTTTTCTGCTTCCTGATACTGGATACAGTTGAACATCCCAGCCAGGTCCAGGCTTGCATTTCATTCCAGGGGCATCATGTGTGCTGCAAAGCAGAGCTCAAAGCTGCAAAATGACTTCTCTGCAGCAAGTCAAACTCAATATTGTCAGTTTGAGCCTCCTGATTGGGAAAAATATCCATTCCCATGTCTTTTGTAGATAATTGTCCTGTCTGGCTGTGGTTCCTTACAGAGTGTGAGCAGGGGCATTCTCTCCTGCAGTACAGATAGGGTCTATAAATAAGAAAGAAGCAAGATTTATTTTTCTTTTTTCTTTTTTCTTCTTTTTTTATTGCCTAGTTCTTCCCATCATTGCTTACTCTCTGCAGTGAAGATACCACCTATTTCTAGTGCATTAGAAAGGTTAGCCCTTAGCACAAAACTAGCGCTTGAGATCTGTTTCAGGCTCCAGCTGTTTCTGGATTCTGACTGAACACAACTGTTTTCTTCTTCAGTTCCTCATCTTTAAAATAAGAAACTTTTTATTGTGCCTTTTTATGCAGCAAGTGAGTAGCAGAGTCTATCCGTGGACACAGCACTCAGCAAATCCAGGTTCCGATTAATTGTTACAAATTTGAAGAATAAAAAGTTCACATCAACCTGAAACACCCGGCCTCCTGCAGCACTGTCAGATGATGACATGCAAGGTTATTGTAATGCCATGTAATTGTTGCATGCTTATTATTATCACAGATACTGTCAGCGCGGAGGATCAGGTGAGCTTACCATCCCGTGATCCTGGCTGAAGGCCGCTGTAGGTGTTGGTTGTGCTTCGGCCAAGCTAAACCCTGCTCCTGGTTGCCAAACTCGTAATTTTCTGCAGATCAGGTCACAAGATCACAGACTGCTTAAGCCTGGCAGGGACCTCTAGGTCCATCTGGTCCAACCCCTGCTCAAGCACGACCACCTACAGAAGGTTGCCCAGGACCACATCCATATGGCTTTTCCTAAAAAATATTTTTCTTAAAAAAATAAGGATAATCCTGAAAAATGTCTTCACTTGGGTCTTCTGTGGCACTTGCAACAGCAAATTGCCTTCAAGAGTGTGTTTGTAAGAGCTTGGCGCTGTCACAGTGTGGTCGGCACCCTGCATGTCTCGGTGTTACTACTGGACTGTTCACTTCTGTAGAGCTGAGGGTGCTGTCCAGACACTAAATTCAGTGTATGGTTATAAGGTAATGAGCAACGTATATTGCAAGAGGGTCTGGAATATATTTACATGAGGTAGAGCTTCTAGGCAGATCGAGACTGAGGATTTTTTTAGGTGCTCAGCCAATAGCCAGCGCTGCACCGAAGGCTGGCGTGGGCCATCCTAGCAGTGGCTGCGCAGCAATGACAGCTCACCGGTGCTGTTGCTTGTGAAGGGTATTTTGGGCTGTTTGGGATCTGCTTTTGGATACAGCAAGTTGAACATGAGTCAGCAGTGTGCCCTGGCAGCCAAGAGGGCAAGACGTGAGGAACAGCTGACGTCCCTTGGTTTCTTGGGCCCAGAGCAGAGGAGGCTGAGGGGAGGCCTCATGGCGGCCCACAGCTCCTTCCCAGGGGAGCAGAGCGGCAGGCGCTGATCTCTGCTCGCTGGGGACATCAACAGGGCCCGAGGGATGGAGCTGCATTAAGGGAGGGTCAGGCTGGGGGTTAGGAAAAGGTTCTGCCCCAGGGGGTGGTGGGCACGGAACAGGCTCCCCAGGGCAGTGGGCACAGCCCCGAGCTGCAGGAGCTCAGGGAGCGTTTGGGCACGGCTCTCAGACACAGGGGTTGGGTGGTGCTGGGTGGGGCCAGGGGCTGGGCTCGATGATCCTTGGGGTCCCTTCCACCTCAGGATATTCTGTGGTTCTATGGTTACCAGACTGACATTAAAGAAAACAAGACAAAGTAAGTGTGTGCTGCTCTTTGGGCTGCCATTGCTGAGAGGCTGTTGGGGGGGAAGCAAGGTAAGGAATCAAGTCCATGAGGATCACATTTTCTCACTGACGTTAATTTGCAGGGTGCACGTGCTCACGTCAACGTGTACGGCAGCGCTGGGAGCCCCTTAGCTGAGGTAGGCAGCAGCGCGATGCTCATTCATGAGCTTGCTATTAATACGTGCAATAACTCATCATGGACTAATTAAGCAGCTCAATTTGTAAAGGAGGCATAAGGGAATTGGGTACCGGGCAGTTGTTTAAAGAGCACAAAGCAGTGTTTTGTTTTGGGCAGCCAACTGTTGTGAATCATGCTGTCCCCTTGACACCGGCAGCAATCCAGCAACTGTGCCTGTTGGCTGCAGGGATGCTCTCAGTGCTAGGCTGTCACCGTGTTTCAGGTAGCAAATGCTTTTGGCTAATCTGAAGTACCACTGAGAGCACCAGGGAACACTTATTTTCAAGATGATGTACTTGGAAGGTGCCAGGTCTGAGCCCCAAAATTCCTGATGAACGGAAATGGAGCAGAGACTAACGCCGACAGCTGAGATGGGGAGAGAGCAGCAGCACTGCAGTTGGTGCTTACAGGAGAGGCTCTCGGCAACTGCTAAAGCTGCTTACGGCAGATTTTTTAAGCTGGAAAGGATACTAGCAAATATTTTAAAACTGTCCTAATACCTGGAACTCTGTTCAGAAGCCATAGGCTTAATGGTGTGTTTATCCAAATTCTTCTGGTTGCTTCTATCAAAGCAGCAGTCCTGGTTGATTTGTTGGCTGTGTAGTCTCTCACATGGATTATGTGGGTGTCCTGCTGGAAATAACATCTTGTTTACTTGCCTTTAATCGACAATTAGGCTGAAGTGTTTCTACCAAATGGATAAAGAAGTTAGCAAGTAAGAAATAAAATTGTTACTAGGGGAGACATCTGGAATGACTGGCAGTCCTGAGTGTGTACCTGCACGGTACATGGGAAATATTTTGACAGTTCAAACTGAAAGCAGGCTTTGGTGTTTGCACTTCTTTTTTTTTTTTTAATACACTGATTTTTTTTTTAAAGAACAGCAGTGTGGGACATGGCTTGAATGCTTTAATGGAATCTGGAGAGCTCAGTAATATGTTTCAGGTTTGGATAAAAGAGGAAAATTGCTTCTAGCGCTTTTGTGCTCAAGAAAAACAAAACCAAAATCATCCCTCTGTGATGTCTTATCTATAATATGTTATCAGGGTGATATCTACATGCAGCTTTTGTAGAGCTCACTGAGACTTCTCAGCTCAGGGAGATCTAACAAGACTGGAACATATTCAGCATTACTTTGTATTGACCCTTCTTTTAAGAAAAAGAAGAAAAGCCGTAGAGAAGTGTAGGAGGATGGGTTGATTTTCAAGGACCACCAGTCCATGGGCTGTCATGAATACAGGGAGTTGAGGAAAGGTGGTAAGAGTGTGAGAGTTGTGGGTTCTCCATCCTTGGAGATGCTCAAAATGTGATCCAGTCCTGGGCAAGCTGCTGTAGGCTGGTTGGAGGTTGGGCTGGAGTGTCTCCAGCAGTCCCTGCCAGCCTCAGCAACTCTGTGATCCTGTGAAAAAGGAAACAAAGAACCCCCGTGGCACACCCCGACTCGGCAACATCTTGCAGGTTCACTGAAGGTGCCTCAGGAAAGACAGACAGGCAGACAGACAGCGCTGCTCTGCTCAGCTGGACTGAGCTGGAACAAGAAGAACTTCAGAGCAGCGTGGCAGTTCACTGGCAAACGAGCATTATGTCACCCTGGGAATTAATCTTCAACCTCCCTCCATTTGCTTTAGCTGCTGAGAATTCTGTCCTGTGTGATTTTCAGCGAGGAGCCCTATTAGCTCAAGCTGTGTACAGCGCCTTCATAAAGCTGAACAACAGAAGTTAATCTTTTCCCTTTCATCTCTGTTCCTGTGTTGGTTCTCAGCAATAGCTTTGTAAGTTTTCACCCTTTTTAGCATGCCAAGCGTTTCCCCCATCTCTTTATCTTCTATTTTCCTTAACGTCCTGATCCTTCTTTTTGAGGCAGCCTCATCTGCAGGGACCGCTGTGCTTCAGATGCAGAGCAGCTAGTCTGAGGAGGTTGAAGAAAATAGTTATCTGAAGATTAAGAGGAGATGGCAAGCAGCTGGCTCTAGTTTTATCTGCTTTTGCTCCTTGTTAATTGCCATTGGAGAGAAAAAGGGGTTTTATGTTTCCAGTGATGGGGAGCTGATAACTTTTTTAATCTTCCAATCTCACTCATTCTAGTCTCATGACTCACACAGGAAAGGAAAAAGTTTCTCTAAAAGATCACACGAGATAGCCACCGAGCAGCTTCTTTCTTTGGGCCAAGCTTCTCCCCCTCATTCCCCAGCTGAAATTAAGCCGGAAATATCACTCCAGCCCCAGCGCTGCAGTCCATGAGTGGTGGGTGTGGGTCAAATGTGCTCTGAACAGATTTCTTCCTGCTCTTTTCATCTGCAGAGCAGGCCTCGGCAGGCAAAACCCCATCAGCCTCAGCTGTGCAGCCACCGCTTCACCAGGGATTGGGCAGGAGGTTCTGACAGGGCTGCAGCTTTGCCCTGTGCTGCCTCTTGCATGATACATATTGATTTCGAAAGACGGCTTTACCCCTGAAACCTTTCTGGGCGGCTGGTGAGAGCGGAGCTCTGTGCTGGCAGTCGGTGTTTTGGGAGCGGGGTGGGTGGTTATGCTCATGCAGCAAGGTGCAGGAAGCATTTGCTCTCCTTTTTCCTTTGCTTTGGTTGTATCCCACTGAAAAGATGTGTTGACGCTTGCTGCACACAGGTCTTTTCTCCTCTTTTTCAGTCGGTACTAAAAATTCCTGCTGGAAGGAGCTCAGGAATTTCTTCCCTCTCCTGTAACCATTTGCACTTAATTCTTTTTATGAACAAGAAATAATGATTTGCAGATGGCAATGGGAGAACCCTCCAGGAATGTGCGTTTCATTTTGGATATGCCTTTTTACCGTGGTTTGAAGCCAATAGACTTAGCAGTTCAAATGAAATCACATGAGGCTGAGTGGAGACTGCCAGACACAATCTGCCCAGCTCCAGATATTTAGTTTCCCCTCATTTTTAGTAAGCAAAGTCTCAGTAAGTGCCCAGCCTGCCCCTGAATTTGCCCTTCTCAGCTGCAAAGTTCATCAGAGGGACTTCTTCAGTGGGGTGGTGCCTAAGGAAAACCGCCCAGTGACGTGAACCAAGGATTAGCAGTTTGTCCCTGAAGGTTTGAGATTTATTATCATGGTTTTTTTATCCACTGATTATCTCAGTTCCTACCAGTTCTTACAGTCCTTGAGTGAGTCACTGCTTCAGTTTTCAAGATGTTTTCTTCTGTTAGCTTGCAGATTTACTGCTGTTTTATAGATTTGCACTTTTTTTTTTTGACATGGGTGAGCTCAGAAACCTGTAATTGTTTGGCCAGCAATGCCCATGATGGTGTGAATCTCCTTGTGACTGCATTTGTGCAGTGTTAGGGTTTGTTCTGTAGTTACTGTAGCTGTTGTAACACGTGTGAGAGGGCAGAACAGCGTTTGTAACTCAATTCCTTGCTTAAAGCAAGCAGGAGGAGTCTGTTCCGTGGCACAGCAACACTGTGAGTGGGATTTGTTGTACTGAAATTTGGTATTAATCCCAATCTTGGATTGGGAATCCAGGATTGGAGGGGAAACGGGCACCTCATGTGGATGCGGCACTGCGGAGCGACCTGTCCCTCAGCAGTGCCCAGGCCTGGGTGACGAGCGAGGACGAGGATCCTCTCTTGTGAGCAGCTGACAGCAAACAAAAACGAGCCTCTGTAACATGGTGAATAAATAAATCACTGCTGGTGGAAGGGATTTGCAAAGAGGTGTGGTTGCAGGGGGGTGTGGGCTGGATGGGGGTCCCTGCCTCGTGGTCCCACACGGGCCAGGCCTTACAGCCCTGGCAGCAGCATGGCTGTCTCCACCCTAAAGAGGCGAAGGCCTTTGTTTTTTAAGCTAATCTACTTAATCTATTTAATAAGGACCTAACAACAGCTTGAGCTTCATTCTGGTGACCAAATATTTTACTCCTTATTCAACGTCTGGTGAGGTTAGCAGGAATTTTTCATTGATTTCCATGGGCATTGCCTGAGGCCTAAAATATGCTGCCGCATTCAGGCACATGCTGAAGTGCACTTGTCTCCCGAGAGCTGAGAGCGTGGGGATGCCAACCCTGACCAAAGCCCTTCCTAAATAACCCCATCTGGGGATGAGCTGTACAAAATCCATCTCTTCTGGCTCCATATCTGGGCTTCTGCCAGGGACAAGTGCCTGTAGAGGGCTGGTCAACCCACCCTGACATCCTGGGGGGTAGTGCTGCTTGTGGAGATACTGTCTTTCAGAGCAGGGAGGGAAAAGCAGAAAAAAAGAAGGGTTCTCAGCTTTCTTTTCCTTTTTTGGGTTTTGGTTTTCAATTAGAAAATGTAACAAGAGAAACACTACCAGCATGAAAATGAAATACAACAATAGGTTTTGGTCAAAGCAAAGCACTTTCAAGAAAAACAGCAACTACGATATCATTGTCCTAAGTAATTGTTAAGATATCATTGTCCTAAGTAATTGTTACTGCCTTTCGGAAGGGTTTAAACACCGCTTAATTGCTGATCCGCAGATAGCGTGGGGTGCGGCCCCTGACAACTTGTAAATTAATGGCTACCTTTAAACCATACATTTGCTTAATAGCTGCTGTTGGTTCACTTGAAGAGATTTTACAGATCTGGGACTAAAACCAAGTCCCCCTGCCATTGCCACTAGATGCCACTGGCTGTGTCAAGGCTTTGGCTGCGTTTTGCTCAGCATGGTTGTGTGACACATTAATATATGATCTAAATGCAGGTGAAATTAAGTGCCGTCTCTCACCTGTGTGTATGGAGGTTAAGAGAAATAAAAGCAGCTCTTTCTAGACTGACTTGCCACCAGCACTGCTGACTGAGGGGTTCATCGATGGCTTTGCTGTACAGATTTGGTCAGGAGGATCCATACTTAAATGCTGTGTGCATATTCCCCCAGTGCTCCCAGTTAAGCATTGCAGTGACTGGTCAAACCTGAGCAGCATCAGGGTTTCTGTTCTGCTGATGTCCTTATCTGGGGCTCATAAGAATGAAAGGAAATTTCCAAACTGCAGTGTTTTTCATAGAAACAGAGTTCCTGCTATCTGTCAAGCCTGCCTTGTCTGCGCTTGGGGTTCTTGAAGGGATTTCTGCTGGGGACATCTGGGCCTGCCCCATCCTTACCGGGCTTGGATGCCTGGCACTCAGCTCAGAGCAAGGCTGAAGTTTTAGGCAGTGCTTTGCCCCAGATACCTTCAACAAGGCTTTTTTACAGCCAGGGGCTGCTGGAAGAACAGAAAGCATGTTGGTCCCTGGGAAAGCTGAGTCATCCCTCCTGGAGAAGGAATCTATCTCAAAAGTAATTATACAGAGATGAAAACAGTCAGCGACGAGCTCTGTACCAGCAGTTTGAGTTCGGATTCTCATTTCATGTCGCAGAAGGATGAGTAATTCTAAATAGCTCTAAAGACATTTAAAAGCACCCAAACCATGACAGGCAGAATGCTGCAAATGAGAACAAGGTAAGTTATTATATGCTTTGCGAGCAGATACAAAGCCCTGTTATCGCCGGTACATTGCTACACGCGTTATCATTGTGTGTGAACTGGTAACGTGCTTTCTCTGGTGCAGGGCTGGGCTGGTGACAACAAGCCTGATCTTTTCTTTCCCCAGCAATGCTGAAGGCTCTGGCAGTCTTGTCGGCTCTGAGCTGGGTCAGGGAGTAATGAAAATAGAGACGCAGCAGCTCCATGGCAGCTCTTTCAGCAGGGCACTGCTTATTCAAACCTACGTGGGACCACTGGCTGATGGCAGAAGAGTCTTGATCTCTGTGCTCAGACAGAAGACTAACAACGCATGGAAATGCTGCAGAGGCAGGAGGAGAACCCCAGCCTTTTCCTATCCAGGCTGTCCATGGCAATAAGAAGGATGTGAGCAGCCAGGCAGGCTTTTTTCTGCCTCCAGCACGATGTGCATAACTGTGCTTAACGGTGTGCTAGAGCTTGCTCATTTACAGGAAAGATCAATGAGCAGCTCCTAGTTAAACTAATGAAGCAGAGCTCAGAGGCACTTCTCAGACCCAGTGCTCTCCATGTGCCTCGGAGGAGCAGATCCTTTTGCACCTGAATGCATCTTTCTAATTAAAATGAAGTTTTATTATCGTATTCTGATTGAAATCTTGGGCCTGGTACGTGCTGGTGGCATTGGCATCTCCCAAGTGAACCGCTGCCGCGTTCGGCGTGGGGGACCTCACTTAAGGCTGATTTAAAGCCTGTTGAAGTGGATGGAAACATTTCCATTTTCTTTTAGGGATTTGGCTCGCTCTTCGCAAGTGTAATTTGATGCTGAGCCAAGATGTGGCCCAGGCTTCATTTTAGAGGGAATTTGGTTGAAGGCTTTTCATTCCTTTAAGGTGTGCAGCAGCCTGAAGACTGCCTGGTGACTTACAGGTGTTTTAAAAAAAATAAAGATTGTTTAGCATGCCAATATGACCTGCAAAACCACAAATGGCCTCAGAGGAGCACTTCTCCGGCATAACCTTGCTAGAGCAGAGGGACACATAAAAAGCAGCCTCTGCTCAGCATCTGGTGCTGCAGCAATGGGCACTTTTTTCAGCAGGTGTCTCAGAAAAATTTAGTAGGAACAATTTGGCAGCAATCAGGGTGGGGTCTTCTGTGTTTGTGCTTTGTTTCTATCTCTTACGGTTTTGTATGTGTACAGGGAATCACTATATTTGTCAGTTTAAACTCATCCAGAACACATGAATGCTGATGAATCAGGCAACTAATAACAATTGGTGTTGAAATCTAAACAAATGAACAGAAGAGAAGTGAGTCATACTGTCATCATGACCTGGACACAGCGCTGCTCATTGTTTTCTGGTGTGGTGTTCACTTCATACACTCTCATTTCCAAAACTCATTATTTTGTTTTGAGTTTAAAATGCTTTCAAAAAGTACTGAAAAGTTTCCAAAAGTGAAGTTAAAAAAGGTCTAGTTGATGAAAATGTTTTGCTTTGTTGAATCTGAATTTTGCTCCCATCACAATTTTCTGGTTTCTTACAATTTGTTGCAACTTTTGAAGTTAATGCAAAATTTAAAAATGCATAGAATGTTGCTTTTGATGAGCTTTAAATGCTCTATTTCCTTTTTGAAAGGATTTCATTGACATCAACATATCGCAATTTTTTTTTTACAAAATAGTTTAGGTCCTTTTCACTCATCCCTATTTGGAGATATAACCAGACTTTTATACGCTGAACTCACAGCACATGTCCATAAGCTAAGGGATGACAACAGAGGCAGGCACTTCACATCCATGACAGCTGTATTCTTGGTGTATTCCTAGAGCCTCCTAGAGTGAGATGCGCACACATGCCATGGGTCTGCTTCTAAAAATATGTCCTGTGCTACCGCTTTGAGGTTTGTAGCCTCTGTAATGCATTTTAAAAGAATAAAATAGAAATAGCTGCCTCAGCAGAAAAGTTATTAGTGCTGGTACACCCTTGAATAGGAAGCTTCGTAGTTGGAAGGAAAAGCTGAAACGAGACTTTTTCAATTTTATGATTTTGTCTGTGGAGAGAGTCCTCTTAATCTCAATTTAATGAAAGCCAGCTCAAGATGGGTAAGTGGCTGTGTGAGTGCTTGGAATAGGCAGGAGAAAAGGTTGGAGGGGGCTCCAAAGGAAAATGAGTTTGTTCTTTAGATGAGGCAGAGTTTGGAATATGGCTGGGTAACCACCATACAGTTCCTTGTTTATAAGGGTGTGATAGCTAATTTAGGTAAATGGCTTGGGAAGTACTTCATAGACATGAAGGAAAATGTGGCAGAATAAATTATCTCAGTGACACTTACATCAGGAGCACCCATCTTATTCAGTCTCTCCAACCCAAATAACTGAGAGCAGTCTGGCCTCGTTAATTGTTTACTGCTAAGGGTGATGTCTCTCATCCTCCTTCACTCCTACTAAACGGCAGGGATTGCCTTTCTCACAGCACAGCCTGCTTGCAGATACGTTTTGAATGTATTGGTGAAAGTGCTGCTCTAAGGGACTTGCTCTCATCCTTCACCGTGCCATGCGAAGCTCCACGAGCCGCCAGAAGGCCCTACACAACAGGCTTCCTTGTCCTTCCCATCCCTGGTGTGCCAGGACGTCTAACAGGTGACTTCCAGTACATTTAGGATTTAGGCTAGCTGGAAGAGGGAACAGGAATGTGTCCCCACAGACCAGCACCATCGTGGAAGCTGTGGTGCCCTAGGCTGTGCTAGGTCAGATGGGTGGACAACACCGTGAGGAACCTAAAACTTGCTTTTTTTTTTTCAGGACATAGTATCTGATGGCAAAACTATTTTGCCTGAACAAGATGAGGTGATTAATACATGCTGTTAATTTCTGCTTGCGTTAGCCTGCCTCAGTGTCCCCTTGCTGGGAGCTGCCCTGAGTACTTGAGAAGCAGCAGCGCTTAGGCTGGGCTTCTGTCCTGCTCCAGAAAAAGCCCTTGTTGCCTGTGGCCGTTGGTGCCACCAAAGCCCTGTAGATTGGTGGCATGGCACCCAAGTCTTGGAAGTCCTCCTGTGCTGAATTGCTTCACTGTAGCTGCAGAGCATGGAGAGCACAACAGCAGCAAGCACACGTTGGGTTCCTGGTCTGTCCATTTTCTCCCGTATATTCCAACTTCTTCTGGAAGCTCTAATTTCATCTTCTTCCCATCGAACCACACTGCGCACATCTCCGCAGCTGCTCTCTGGAGACAGCTGATGTGGAGGAGCTGTCGGAGCGCTGAGTGAAACCTGGCTGCATCTGCCAGCCCGTAGGATTTTCTGTCCTCCTCTTGTAAGAGAGCTGTTCGTATGAAAAAAATCAGGCTGTAATTAGGGAAGGGAGAATGATTTGCTCCTCTTTACCAGCCTGGCTTCCTTCCGTGCCTCCTCCATTTAGCCCTCCCCAGTCCTGGAGTTGTTGGAAGGAGAAGGCTGGAGGAAATAGCTTTCCCACAGGGCACTGAGTCCACAGCGCGAACGTGTAATAAAAGGAAAAAACACATTTCTGTTGCCAAGCAATTGCAGAAGAGCTGCTTCTGGCCTTGTGTGGCAAAGCTGCTGAGAAGGAGCAAAGCCCCAAAGTCAGCCCATGCTCAGCAGCACTCCAAAGCTTTGCTGCTTTTCTAAGAGCCAAAGGAAGAAAGAGGGAATGTTTTTTTTTTTTTTTCAGAGAACTGCCCTTTTCTATCCCTTCTTTTTTGGTGCCTGCTCAAGCTGGGTGTAGGTGCAGAGAAAGGCAGTCCTGCACACTGGAGTCACCTTGAATCCCATAGAGCACCGTTAGAAATGCAGGCACAGATCAAGATCTGCAAGATGTATCGTGGCCATGACCTACAGGAGCCCTGGCCTGGCTTTTGCGGGCACTTAGAAACAGTGGGCTGCTCTTCCCATGCTTGCACCTGGAAAAAAAAATATAGCATGTAAAAATATATGCAGGGGGTTATTGAATAAAAGGCCTCCATCTCCTGCTCAGGGCGTCCCTAAGCCACAGATTGCCTGAAGCTGCGAAGATGCCGAGGCCAGGTGTCACCCACCACATGCTTGCCCTGCTCTTTATTCTCACCCATGGATGCTGGCATGATTGCTGTTGAAGAGGCCGGAGGTAGTGTACAAAACCAGCTGATTGCTGTGGTCTCTACGCAGCACAGATAAGGCATAAGTCCCTCGACACCACTCTGCAGAGGGTGCAATTTTCCCACTGGGCAGGCACCCATGGGACCATGGGAGAGCAGTCACAGTGCACTTGACAGAGATGCCTGGAGTCAGCCAAAAAGGAAAGAAAAGATGCAGTCACTGTGTGACTGCATGGTGCTGGGCGTTCTTAGAAGCTTTAGAGACGCTCACAGCTATAGCAGTGTGGGCCACGAGGGAACTTGCTGGTCGTTGGGAGGTGGATGCATGGGGCAGCCTGAAGTGCAGTCCCATTTTGGAAGAGCTGGAAAATAGCAATTTTGACTTACAGATGAATTTCTACAGCGAGTGTCTGTTTTCTGTGCTGTCCCACACTTAAGCTGAAATAAGTAGGAATATTCTCCATGGAAATGTTTGATTAGAATATAATCACCATTTTCATACTTCTTGGTGCTTTTCAAGGCTCAGAGTTACAGAGAATGATAATTGGTTTCTTCATGTTAGAACAAAATATCTGAGTGTGTGTTCATAAGTATATATGCATATAAATAAATGAAAACATTCATTGTTTTCATCAACATGCTTCATTGGAAAAAAAAATTCTTATGAGCTTTTTATTGCTCTCTAATCGCTATTCAGGTGACAGTCTGTCTGAAACAGCATTGTGGGATTGTATCACTTCTACTGCAGTTATTTCTAATTGGCAAATCAAGGACAAGAGAAGTCAGGGAAGAATGGATAAGGACCGTGCTCCTGTTATTCAAATGCAATCTCAAAATTGGACTGCGCTGTATGAAATGTAGTGCCACTAACCAGGCTTGCAGTTCCTTTTGGCTCCTTTTGCAGGAATTGAGGGCATCATTATTCTATAGAGGCTTTTTTTTTTTTTTTTTTTTTTTTTTGAGGAAGAGTAAATTAATTAGAGGTTTTAAAAAGGAACCTAATATAAAATTAGAAGCTGATGGATATTAGATGCTCTTAAATGATGATCATGCATTTGAGGAGTTAGAATAGTTAGAATAGAGATTCTTAAAATTTGTTAAATATTTAGCAAGACTTCTATAGATAACAGGACAACAGAAAGCACAGAACTATGGTAACCAAGGCAGTGTCAAATGAATGAACAGGACCCTGTCAGATGAAACACACAGAGGTGCTAGTGTATGTTTGTACCACATCATTCTGCAGATCATGCAGAATAAATGCTATTAGTTCCTAATAATTAGTGAGCTGAGGCTAGCACCCATTCAGAGGTATTTTGGTTTGCTTTGGTCCAAAGGTTTCAGCAGAATCTCCTGCTGCTAAGCTACAGAGGACTTTGGGAAATGGCTGTTCAGCACAGTGATTCACTTGAGAGAATCAACTGTTCAGAGAAACAGGGCTTTTGTTGCACATCTGAATTCCTTAAGGTTTATGCTTTGATACTTGGCAGTATACTTGCGTTGCCTAACTCTCTTCTCATGATTTAGCGTCTCTATTATAAATTAACTGCAGATCTTTGGTTGACTGAGGTGAAGACTGACCTATAAAAGGCTCCTAACCATGTCTTCCTTGTCCACCAGCCTGTTGTTCTTATGGACCCAGCCACAGTTAGCATCCTTTGGGCTATTTGCTATATGGAGAAGAAGGAATGTGTGTCCTGATCCTTCTCACGTGTGCTTGGCCTTCTAGTCTAGCCGAATCACCCACTGAATTGCTGTCTCCTCTATGGTCTAAGGAAACTAGCAGACACCCCAGACCAGATTTTTAGTCTGGTACCTGCGGACACTGGCTGTCCAGGAGTTACTGTACGGAGACTGTGAACAGGGTAGGAAACAAAAGTTCTCGTATGCTGTACGGTGATCGAACTTGGAGCAGTTCCTGAAGGGCTCTTCTCCTCAACTGGAAAACGTGTGTGTGTTTTTTTTCTTGATTTAGCCTTCAACCAGGGCTCAGGGCAGTGGCCAGACACTGCAGCAGCATGGAGGCCCACCCAGCCAGCCCTCCTAGGAACGTGACCAAAGGGACATCCTGCTAGAGCAGCTCGTGCCATCCCTTCTGCTGCACGGCAGCCGCGTAACACCCAAGTCACCTGGGGGCAAAGCGGAGCTACCATTTCACTGGGGTCTCACTGCCATTATGTTGCACTGATGAGGTACAATATAACAAGCATAACAGCCAGCTGGTATTTGCTGCATGAAGAATCAATAGTGGTCATGCTCTGTGGTGTCTGTGCTTTGATCAGACCCCGAGGGATGCAGGGATGCAACAGAGGCCTTGTGGCCAGGCTTTTGGGAGTGGGGGAGCGTTGAACCTTGCTTCTCGAGAATGGGGAGTAAGAAGCTAATGGGCTCTGCAAGCAGCCAAGGTCATCTTTCAAAAACATTTTGATCTCTACTGTGGCAATTTGGTCCCGCTAATCAACGCAGCAGTTTGCAGTGTGGGTTATGAGAGGATTTAAGGTGAAGCAGCGTGCTGTCTGGGCAGCCACTAAGGACACTTTCCTGCTGAAGCAGTGGGACATGAGCACGGCTGATGCCACGATGCGGGGCGGCACAGGTGTGTGGCCGTGCTGGGACAGGCTTGCTGCTGCTCTTCTGGGCGTGAATAATGTAATCCTAGATCTCCCCACGAAGCTGTGACCGTTACAGTGGGCTGGACCACCCTCAGCAGTGCAGATATGTGCTGCCTTTGCTGGGTTTGGTTGAATTAGGTGTACGGAGGGCTTATGCAAGCACTTTTGCCAGCAGATCTGGAGGATTTTCTTTAGGTACCCTTTGAATCTCTAATTCTGATAAATAATTCAAATGCGTAAATTCCCTGGAGGTAGGAAAAAGATACTTTTGGTAAGAGGATCCAGCTGGGTGCTGGTAACTTCCGAGTGGAATTGATTAAGATGCCTTTGTCTCTCTCATGGCCCTGGCACAAATCCCTTTAAAACATGGGACCTAACACCCCGGCATGCAGATGTGCACACAGCAGCCCTCGTCAAAACCATGTGAATCCTTGCTGCATCTGGCAAAAAGTTACAGCTGTTGCTTCTTAGGGAGGGAGGCTGAAATCCTTGCTTTGGGAAGGACAGAGGGAGTTGTGCTTCTGATTTCAGGGAAGGTAGGACTCCATACCCAAACAAGGCTTTGACCAGGGTTAGGTTGTGCAGTGGCAATGCTAATTAGTACTGGTATTAAAAAAAAAATAGGAGGGCAGCTCTGTTTTTAGGTGGTGCTGTGTGTAACGAGGAAAACACCGCTCTGTGTTAGATGCATTTTTATTTGCATCCTATCCAACTCTACACCCACTCACTGCACTGCCTATGTCATCTTGGCCATTGCTTTTGTGAGGTGGTTGAAGAGCTGAGTTCCTGGCTGCTGTGCGGAAGTTCAAGTCCTCCGGAGCCAGTGACCGTGTACCCGGTGTGCATCCGGGTACACCAAGGAAATGCTGTAGTCTTTGTTAAAACAGCATCTAACCATGAATGCAAGTCCTGGCTGCTTGCAGCAGAAACTTTTGAAGATGAAAAAAGGATTCCAGATGGACAAGCACTGAAGTAATTTGATGGGCTTGGAGTAGCTCATGGCTGGAGCAAGCAGCTGCACCGCAGTTATCATCCCCATGGCTGTCCCAGAGCCAAGGCTTCCAAACTTAAAATTGCAGCTCCAGCTCAGCAGCTTTTCTGTACCAAAGGAAAGTGTTTCAGGAGTTGGCCAGACTTGAAGGAGTGGTGTTCAACAGGTGATGGTGCCGATGAGCAGCTGTTAGTAGGTTTTTCATCTTAGAGAGCCTTTGCACAATGCTTCACCTGCACACGAACCAGAATTTTGAAGGAGTTGTTTAGTGGAGGTCGAAGGCTGTCTGTGACAATCAGTTATCAGCAGTTTTGCTGATGATACCTTCAGAGCTACGGCAATTGCTCAGACTTTAAACTTTCACACTTGCTTTGAGTTGCAAAGTATTCATCATTTCAAAGCACAAGACGACTCCACTGAAGAGGGGATTTTAACGCTGCCTGAGAAAATAAGCAGATGGCAGAGTGAAAGGCAAAAATATGACAGAGCAGCCCCAGTCTCTAACCATCTGGTTTGGACCTTATTTTCACATTTTAAACTTGCGCACATGAAGTCTGTCTGCAGTATACATGGTGCTGCGAGGGGGAGCGTGCTGAGCAGTAGCATGCGCAGCCCACAGACCTCAGTAGTGCAGGCAGATAGTTTTTCCCCTCTAAAAAAAGGGCCAGATGATAGCTACCTTCCAAATTTCACTTGCCCTACACAAGCTGCCTGTAGGCAATCACTAAAATGTCAAGTGTCTGTGGCAACTTCGCATTGCACCCTCTAGCTCTTCTGGACATCAGTTCTGAGCATTTCTGTGTGCGGGCTGGGGCCCACAGTATAAGAAGGCTATAAAGCTATTAGAGAGTGTCCAAAAGAGGGCTGCGAAGATGGGGAAGGGTCTGGAGGGCAAGAGGTGTGAGGAGCACCTGAGGGCCCTTGGTTTGTTGGGCCCACAGCAGAGGAGGCTGAGGGGAGGCCTCACGGCGGCCTAGAGCCCCCTCCCAGGGGAGCAGAGGGGCAGGTGTTGAGCTCTGCTCACTGGGGTCAGCGACAGGGCTCGAGGGCACGGCATAGAACTGCGTCAGGGGAGGGTCAGGGTGGGGGTTAAGAAAAGGTTCTGCCCCAGGGGGTGGTGGGCACGGAACAGGCTCCCCAGGGCAGTGGGCACGGCCCCGAGCTGCAGGAGCTCAGGGAGCGTTTGGGCACGGCTCTCCGACGCAGGGTTTGGGTGGTGCTGGGTGGGGCCAGGGGTTGGACTCAGTGATCCTTGGGGTCCCTTCCAACCCAGGATATTCTATGGTTCTGTGCTTCTGTGATTCCTCCTTTCAAACGTACGGTCAAACAAAATATAGTGCTGAGGTTCGGGATGGAGCATTTTTCAGAGGAATGTAAATACCTGAGGTCCAGATGCTTCCCGCCTGCTTGGAGATGCCTCTGCCGCAGTGATGGCTGGGTGGCAGCGAGCTCTGTGCACTGGGGATGGACAGGACCCTCTGAAGCCCAAGCTAATAGGAACAAAATCAAACAGTGAGGCAGGGAGCCTTAGGGAAACCTGACAGCCTGATTCAACACTCATGTTTGGCATTCTTTCCAAGCCTAATGAATGAGAAAGACCGTAGCAAAAACATCCGAGAGCCTGGAAAGCATTGTCAGTCTGGCTTAGAGCACTGCCAGGGCACGGCGTACCTTGTACATGTGTGTCTGCACATGGTGGGGATGGGCATTCACACCCCGTAACAGACAGACACGGACACTGCGTACGTTTCCTCCCTCTGTGTCTGCATATTCTAGTTTTAAACTCGTTAGCTGTTCTTTTTGATGTGTTACTTGAGCAATTTTCTGCAGAGAGGATTGGCTGAGTCACATTCAATCATATCCATCGATGAGTATCTACGCAGGAGCTCGGCTTCCTTCCAGCACCTTCCCATCAGCATCTGATGAGAGGATATCTATAATTACAGATCATAAAAGCCACAGTCGTGATATGCTGGAGTTAAGACGACTGGAAAGAGCTCGGAGAGCTGTCAGCTCAGGAGCTGCTCTGGCATGCGCTGCCTCTCTCTGCATAAATAATTCTGTTTCAGAACTGCCTCTTATGGTTAAAATGCTACATGACACCTTCCCCCTCCTCCTGCCGCTCCCCACGTGGAGCTGTGTTAGTCCAGAAAACAGGCTACGGATAATTTTCTCTAAAGGCTTTCTGTGCATGAAAAATAGATCAAAATTCTGTTGAACTGTTTATGCTGTTTTATTTTTACAGCTTTGACAGAAATGGTAATAGGAGAATGCAATCAAGATGCTCTTGGTATGTTATCAGCAATAAAAACAAAAAATGAGCAACCTCCGAGTAGATTAGGGTCAAATCCTGCAGGTAATTTCTGCCTTACAAGGGTGTAAAGCCTGATGTGTTTGTTGCCTTCCAAAAGGGCTTATAGGTATTGTTGATGCTAGTTTTAGGCACTTGTCTTTTATGGGTCTGTAATAATCTTTGCATTATACTATTACAATATAATCAGGCCCTGATGTGCTGCCAAGACTGATCAGATAACATCAGTGTACTGAGCAATTTTAGTACTAAATGTATTATGAGAGACCCAGATTTATGCCACGATAGCTGCGAACCACTTCAGCACGTAACCGGAGCTCTGAGCTCCATGGGCATGCAGGGCTCAGCTGAACGGGAGCTGGGGACACAGACCTGGGCTCCAGCTGCAGCCGAGGCTCTGAGTTCACGTGGGCCATCTCTGCAGCTTCAACAAGCACATTTGAGATGTGAATTTAAAAATATTCCATTCCTCTTAAAAAAAAAAAAAAAAAACCTTTTGGAAATGTTAAAATGACAAAGCTACTGTCACATAGCTATGATGATGCTGTAGTTTAGTTTTACAGTAATTGAAGTATCTGTCCTGGTATGCTGGGAAGTGAAATGCTCCTTTTTCCTAGCTTTTCTGAGCCAGGAGGGTGTGGATGCTTGCCTTACAGCTAATCCTCTCCGTGCTGTGCTTTGTGAGCGGAGTGTTTCAAATCCAGCCTCCCCCCAGACCCATTCCTATGTATCTTATCTGGTGATAAAGCCAAATCAATACCCATTGTACCCAGGAATGATGCACTATTTAGAACAGGTTTTGCTGGATTTGTCGCAGGATCACAGCATAAATTTTTCATTGGAAAAGCCTCAAGTTTGAGCAAACACAATTACAATGTTGATGTATCGTTCTCCTTGAATTGTGACGGCACAGAGAAATCGCTGCTTTGCATTGGCGTGAAGCTTGCTTTATTCTAGCGTCTCCAGTATGTCAGATGTTAAACTATTTATGTTCCTTGCAGAGTTAAGAGGATGAAAACTGTCCCTATTACATGGTGTTGCTGTAGGTTAGGATTGGTGGAGTGAATTTTGCACCTGGGTTCCACTTCTGTTTGGCATTTCTAAATTGGCATTATAGCAGGAATAAATGTAGTATGCTCAGCAGAAAAGCTAGGGCATTTGGAGGCTGAATAATCTGGACATTTCTGGTATTGGTCTGGCACAACACAGACAGGAACCTGTCCAAAGTCACTGAAGTTCCCATTTCAGCTGCAGGATGCAGAAACTCTTTCACTCTTCCTGGAGGTTTCCTAGATAATCTGCCATTGGACCAGGATGAACTTGTGTCAAGACTTCCATCACGAGGAGGGGCTTTGTTGGGACCATGTGTGTCGACATTGCCCCTGCCGACATGGAGTTGCCTCTTTCTGGATGCAGTGTCTGGCTGTCGGTCTGGGCTATAGATACAGCACTGCACCTTTGGTGGGTGGCCATGAAAGTTGACAGCTTTCAGATGAATTCTCATGTCGCTGGTCCTCTGGTGATGTGATCTCTGGAAATCCACATACCCAAACTAAAGACGACCCTCTTCAAGCAGTGCTTGTGCCCACCTGCAGAGATTATGAGTACTACATTCTTCTGCAGTGGAAGTAAAATGTTCCCAAAGAGAGCTGGGTGTTCTTTTCTTTTTTCCCCCTCTCTCCATGTGGTTTCTTAACTCACTTTCATGTGATTTAACTTAACATTTCTTCTCCAGTTCTTGCTGTGATTTTTACAATCAGATAGCTGCAGCATTCACAGCAGCTTGAAGCAGCACTTCAGTGATAACATGGCATATAGCACATATAGAGATTTATATATATAAATATATATAATATGAAATATCATCCAGCTTCCTGTTTGTGACAGCGTTGCAACTTCTGATCATCACCCACAGTGCCATGGAGATGAGTATTTGCCAAAAAGGATAAGTTCTGTCTAGAGAAGGTCAGGCCAAGGCATCACTTTGCTCCGTGCTGAGATGTTTAGTGATAGGCAGGTGCTGCTGCCCTCTCTACAGCAGGATTTTAGCTGTGTGGTTGCACCCACTTCTGTCTGGAGAACAGCAGTGGTTGTCCTTTGGGTGCAAGGGTTTGCAGCAGTCTGGGTAAGGCCTTCTTTATCTCATTCCTGACTCCTCTTCTGCCCTGGCATCTTGGGCATCAGGACATGGGAGCAGAAGTGTGGCTTTGGGGACGTCATCCCAAGGTGCCCCTCGTGGGGTGGGCAGCTCCTGCGGGGTCATGGGACGGAGCTGGGCTGAAATGGGAGCAGAAAGGGCAGGAACTGCTTCAGGTACGTGGGTAGAAATGTGTCTGGGAAAGTGTTGTTTCTTCTGACAAAAGGAATAATTTGGAGAGATGCCCTATCTCAGAGCTATATGAGGGAGCTTGTGGAGAAACAGTTATTTCTTTGCTTTATTTTGTTATTTCTCAATTTTATTATTTAGGTCTTTGTTCTGATATGTTCTTATTATTTTAGCTGCCCTGGGTAATTGTGTTTTTGCCTTAACTTAGGAAGTTGCTTTTAAAAGAAAGGAGGGGGGTGAAGATAAGGCAAAGCTGTTAAATGGGAAATCTTTTGCTAATTAAGGTACGGTTTTGCTAATCACCTTAGGAATGAACTTATCAGCTGCAAAAGCCTGGAGTTTGTGTAATGAAAGTTAGGAGCATTTTTTCCCCTGTTTCCTTCTGTCACAATACATTCGGAGATTAAAAGTTTACCTTGCAGACTTATCCTGACACCATTAGACAAGATGTCTCTTTGCATTAACTGCAGGCAGGCTCGAGCTGTTCTAGGATATATTTCAGTCTGAATACTTAAAATTTGGCAAAGGTATAAGCAGGGAAAGTCAGGATCCTGTAATGGGAGCTGTCAGTGCGCATTGTGGAAGTCTCGCCGAGCTCCAGCTAGAACGCTGCGTTCAGGACCCAAGATAGCTGCTGTCCCCTCTGACTTTTTGTTATGATTATTATTAATGATGTCCCAGGAGTGAGGAGGACACTTGGCATTATGTAAGGCATTGCCCAGGCAATGGGGTGGTTTTTCTTCTGAGGATGCTGATGATCAAGAGGAGAAGGGGCTGCGCTGGGGCAGGCCATGGTGCCTGGTCCTGGGGTGAGGGGCTGGTCCTAATTCTGCTCCTGGTGCCGCAGCAGTCCTTCTCTTTTTCTGATATCGGCTTTCAGTGCAAAAAAAGGCAGATGGTGAGCCTGAATTCTCTGCTACTGCTTGTGGCCACACGAAGGGAAGCACAGGATGGGCTCTCGGTTCCCTCCTGCAGGCAAAGCTGCTCTGGGGCTCCCTTTTCCTCCTGGCTGGCTCCAGTGACAGTCGGCAGATTGTCAGAAGTCCTTTTGTTTAAGTAAGGCTCCTGAAGAGTAATTGCTGCTTCTGGCAGACAGGAGCAAAGCAAATTTATAGTTGCTGTGTATTTTTGAGGGCAAAGGGGATCACAGACAGTAATTGTTCTTAACTGCCTACCACTTGGAAAATTGTTTCCGTGGTCACTGCAACGAGCTGGTCAAGTGAAATTGGGGTTTTCTTGCTGTCTCTGTCACCAGCATGAAGGGCAGTTTCCCATCTGCCCCCCCTACCAGCAGGACAGTTGCAGTGAAGGACGCGCGCTTCCCGGGATGCTCCCGCGCACGCTCGTGTCCCAGCTGTAATTAGGAATGAAGACGCGTGACGTGCTCCACATGAGCTATGTGAAAACAGCTCTGCTTTTGCAAGAGACCTGCAGGCTGATGGCCCAGGAGGTGCTGGTGCCTTGCTTGGGAGGTGGGGGAATGCCTTGCTCTTGAATATTGCTGCGTACCTGTGTGCTCATGCTGTTGTGCACACTCCTGCACATGAGAAGCTCCTGCACTTCCCTGGGAGCTCTCCTGCTCTGTTGCACCTTGCCAGGTCTGTTCCCCCGACTGGTTATCCCAGTGCAGGTCAGTGTGATGCTGGCTGTTTTGTCAACGCTTCCACAAACCCCTGACACCTTCGTGCTCCCCAAGGGCGATTAAAAAGCAAGGCTGGGTCACCCCGTCCCTGGAGCAAGGCGGTGCGATCTCATACTGACCGAGGGCTGCCTCCCGTGCCGCTTCTAGAGAGTGGGTGGCTGATGCGGTTCCAGACACACTCACAAAAATTTCGCTGCTTGAGAATCACTGCTTTTCCATGCTGAATTCTTAGTGCAGTCTCCTTTTGCTTGGAAGTAACTGCAAGTGTTTTACCCAGCAGCTTTTTGTAAAACACACCAGAGCTCTCGGGGTGATGGATGCGCTTTCTGTTTGTTTCTCTGGGAGTTCTTCACTAGACTTCAGTGGTAACTGGTTATTTATAAACCCAGGCATCTTTCTGTTCATTTGGTTGCTCCTGTGTGTAGACTGATGGAGGAGAAGTTACTGAGTCACTGTGGTTTACTGGAGGGGAATGTTTCTATTTTTAATTTCACGTCTCTTTACAGGTGGATGAATGGCAAGCTAATAGTCGTGTTGAAATTGGAATGTCAGAAAACAGGGGGAAGCTTGTGACTTCTTCATATTTAACCTGCTCTCTTACAAACTCCATCTTGAGTCTTTAAACATGCCTTTACACACTCTCCATGCGTATTTGATGAATTGATTTCATTGTGATTTGTTCCATTGTAGCGAGCACTATAAAAGATTTTGCCATGTTAAAGGGGCTAAACGTGAAATAATTTACTATAACTTGTTTTTCTCATTGGTCTCAACATTTTGCTTCTCTTGAGTAGCCACCTACAAAGAAACAATTCCTTAAGGAATTAACAGGAAAAAATAAACATGGTGGACTGATTGCCTAGTTAAAGCTTTTAGATGCAATAAATAGGGTATCCTAAAGGACTGCAGGTTTATTTGCTATGAATATAAAAAATCTACTGCTCAGCATTTCCTTATTTCTGAATGGTCTTTTTTTCTTTTTTAATTTCTTATGGTCTTTTTTTTTTTCACGTAAGTGCCTTTTTTGAATGAAATTTTTATCGATCTCTCTGGCTTGTGGGTATGTAAATAGTCAATGCCATTTCTGCAAAGCCCACCACTCTCTGAGTTTATTACAGCATGTGCATTTCACGATCATTTGTACAGATATTCCAGAAATCTGGGAAAGCTGTCTAGCATAAAACCATGTGAATTATTTAAATAAAACATAGAAAGACAAAAACCAGAGTTTTTTGTTAGCTCTGTGCACCAGCCAATAAACCAGGGCCTGGTTTTTATGGAGTGGGCGCCTGCACACTGCAGTAATCAAGTGACCACGTCAGGGTTGTTGCAGGGAAGGTGTTTACCTGCTGGACTGCCTGGTGCCACATCACCTGCCTTACTGAGGCGTGTGCTGTGCCCTTGGTGGGCTAAAGCAACCGCTTCATAATTTACTGGGGCAGCCAATAGAGTGGTTAACTAATTAAGCTTTTCTAATGTGATTTCATTAATATCTCGTAAGTGTCACTTGGATGTTATTAGCACAGGAAGGCTGGGGTTTGGGTGTAGCCCGTCTCATTCTTTGCTAGCTGTGGCCCAAATGCCTGCACAATGCTGCTCTCCCTGGGCCCTTTTTTTGACCCCAGTGAGGCAAATGGGGCGAGTTTGGGGTTTTTGTAAGGCAGCGGAGGCCTGGAGGCTCCTCGTGGTGCCAGGAGAGCGTACAGAGCAGGGTCGGTAACATTTAGGGAACACAGATGGGATAAAAGGTGGTGAGCCTGGATGAGATCCCAGAAACGCTGGGTGTTAGAACAACTGTGCAAAAGGATAATGCAGAGCAGGCTGCAAAATAGGCGAAACTGGGATTATTAGGCGTGCCTGGCATATGTATTTATAATGATTGCCCAGTGCCTGGTATCTTGCCACGGGTTTTTGATTTAGGATAAATAACTTCTTAGTGAGGACAAACAGGAAGCGAAGAACTCAGGTATGGCAAGCCTTTCTGCAAATTCCCTTCATGTATGAGAAAAAGAAGATCTCAGAATATTTTATTTACTTGTAAACTGTGATTTAAGGGAATTTTAAACAGCATGCGAAAGAAAAATAATGAACAAATGTTTTCAAGTGGGAGAAATCTGTCCCTGCCATATGTTTCTCTGAGTCATCCCTTCTGCAGAAGGAGCTCTTGCAATTGTTTCAATTAATCCGGTCGCTAATCCTTTTTATTTAGCGGAAACGTCTCCGTAAACTCGGCACCCCATCCTGTAACACATTAGCACCACGTGCCGGATGTAGTCCTCATCCCACCAAAGTCAAGGTGCGTTTTGCTCTGGGCTCAGGTTAGCTTCTCCTCTGCATTGCTGTTGAGCAAAGGCCAAATCTGGTTCCCATGTGCAGCTGGGTGATGAGGATGCTATAGTAACCACAGAACCGTCTTCACTGGAATTTGTGTGTGGCCCCTTTGTAGAGAGCTGTCCGGTGTTGTTGCAGGTGTGGCTGTGCGGCGGCAGCATGGAAGTCCTGCCTTGCTCCAGGGTGGCTCACATCGAACGCAAGAAGAAGCCCTACAACAACAACATCGGGTTCTACACCAAGCGCAACGCCCTGCGAGTGGCCGAGGTGTGGATGGACGACTACAAGTCCCACGTCTACATCGCGTGGAACTTGCCACTGGAGGTATGGCCATTGCGCCCTTCCCAAATTTTCTCTTCACTGGGTTAAAATCCTGAATTATAGAGCATTTAGTGCCAGCGCCCACTGGTGCTTAGGAATGAGGTTCAGAGGTAAAGAATCAGAGGCTGGTGGCTCACAAAAGGAGATGCTCTCCCAGCAGCACCATGTGTGTGCAAGTGCTCCAAGAACACTGTATAACTTTTATGGTTATATTTATTTCCATACAGAAATGTTTAGACTTTCCCAGATCTGTTACATTATTTTTCATGTAAATCCTGCCTTGTTGCAGGATGGTGCATCTTTGGAAAATTGTGGAATCCTCCCAGCAAGACAGGTCCAGGGAACAGATCCTGGGTGTGGATCTCTCTAGGAGGTTCCCAGCACTTCTGCATTAAGATCTGTAAGGTCCACGAGGATTTCATGTTGGTTCATGACTGCTGTTTGCCTCTGGTCTTTGTGCAGGTTATATCTAAATCACAAAGCCCAGGAGCATCTCCTGCCTGCCAGCTCCGATCACTGCCTAGAGGGCTCTGGGAGCACCACAGGGCAGCCTGGTGCAGCGTGCCTTGCAGTGTGTGTTAGTGCGAGCATTGGGCCCCACTGGTGATGCACGAGGAGAAAACAGTGCCAGGAATGGCCAAACCTCTTGTTATTTACAGCCACCCTTCTGGTGCTAGAAATAAGCACACCTTGCAGATCCCACCCTGTCTGAAAGCTGCTTCAGGGTTCTGCTGCAGCAGCAAGCCGGCTGGCAGAAAGGTGCTTCAGGGCATTCTGAAAGGCATTAACAGGAGCTGCTGCTGCAGGAAAGGTTACATCTGGGGAGATTTCCTGGCATTTCGAGCCGCTGTAGTCACAACTTTGTGCTGCATTAGAGAACAACAGGTACCTGGGAAGGGTCAGTCAGCTGCCTGTGCTGCCAGTCTGTCATTCTGCAAGTGGTGGGGAGCCCTGGGTTAGTTTGTTGTTGGAAAATAGATGAGTGGAGAGGGAAGGAGATGCTGTTTACCCAGTGAGGGCACTGGCTGTATAGGGGGTTGCTCCAAGCAGAAGAGGCAGAGAGAACTTTCAAGCCTCATTTAAAAATAGGCTGCAAGGTCCACGCAGACTCAGGCAGGGATGGAATGTGTCAGGGGTTCAGACCTGAAGGCCAGGCTGCTTTGGGTGTAGACATGAGGCACCCAGCTCCTACTCAGGAGAGGCTTTGGAGTGCAGCACAAAGGGATTCAAACCCAGCATGGAGCCACAGGTCCCATACGTGTCTGAAAGGCAGCATCGTGAAAATGGATGCTGCAGGTGGCTCATGGCATATCTGGAATGGGAAGGGACCCCAAGGATCACTGAGTCCAACCCCTGGCCCCACCCAGCACCACCCAACCCCTGTGTCTGAGAGCGGTGCCCAAACGCTCCCTGAGCTCCTGCAGCTCGGGGCCGTGCCCACTGCCCTGGGGAGCCTGTTCCGTGCCCACCACCTCCTGGGGCAGAACCTTTTCCTAACCCCCACCCTGACCCTCCCCTGACGCAGCTCCGTGCCTTGTCCTCGGGCCCTGTCACTGTCCCCAGAGAACAGAGCTCAGCGCCTGCCCCTCTGCTCCCCTGGGAGGGATCTGCAGGCCGCTGTGAGGGAGCTCCGGGCCGCCATGAGGCCTCCCCTCAGCCTCCTCTGCTCCGGGCCCAAGAAACCAAGGGGCCTCAGCCGCTTCCCCATCTTTGTAGTCCTCCTTTGGATGCTCTCTAATAGCTCAATGTGCTCATATTGTGGTGTTCAAACCTGCACCCAGTGCTTGAGGTGAGAATGATTTGGGATTTTTTTGTAGGTTTCATCAGTGAAATCAAGATTTAATTGCAGAGAAGCCTTGTTTGGCAGGTGGTATTGAGCAGGGAATTATGAATATACACTGAATTATGTTGTGGTGCCACTATGCACAAAACATGGCTGAGCCCCGGGCACTGAATATTCCAGTTGGTGACTGCTTTGCCCCATGTCCCATCTCACCCCTTCAGGTTTCAGCCTGTCCTACCTGTCTGCACTGAATCATCTCTATTTTACCTGCAAGACACCAGTCACAGATTAAAATGGTGTCTTCTCTAAAGCCGAGTGAATAATTCATTAGAAGATCATTACAAGCATTGTAATGGAAAATTGCTTTCCCAGCTGTAGTTAATGATCACTGGAAAAGACAAGAGAAAGAGCTAAAATAGAGTAGAAACCCAGAGACTTGTAGGAAGGAGCAAAAGTGGCTGCTTGTGCCTTTGATTTCCTTCACCTGACTGCTGCATTAGTTTCCCAAATTCTGTAATAGAATAAAAGGTTAAAGAGGGACTGTTCTCTTCAGCTGCTGCTCCTGGCTCCTGTGAGATTAGTCCCCTGGGACAGACACTGCAGTTTTTCTGCTTTTAAATCAACTGGAGCAGTGGGGTTCCTCTACATCTCCAGGGAGACTCCTTCATCGTGTATTTGTCCAAATTGTCAAGAGGTTTTTCTGAGGTTCAGCCTCAACTTCTGTTCTCCTGTGATTTTTATTGTTTGTTCTTAGCTATCTGCTTCTCTTATATATGAATCTTAAACCTTTCCCTTTTTTAGAAAAAATATATTTTTCTCTTATTTTATACATTTCTAACCATGCTGTCCTCTGAGTTACCTCTTGGTATGTAAGGGAAAGGGTTTTGGTGCTTGGTGCACAGGCAAGGCTTTGCTTTCCCAGGATTCAGCACATGACCATCTTTTAAACCCTGATGTACTTTTGCTGTCAAGCTCTCCTGGAAATCCACTGGCTCAGTACCTAAACAGGGGGTGACATCTGACAACAGTACCTCGGCATAGTGCCTTTTGATCAATTCCATCTTTTTCAGACTGATCCAAAGTCAGGGGAATTAGTGGGAAGCTTTGTCTCTGCTGTGTTGCACTTTTTGTATTTCCTCTAAAATCTTCTCCTTGTCTTTTCCATTTCAGTTCTCTTTTCTAAATTATCTCTCAGGACCACAGTGTGTCCAGCATGAGTCTGGTGGATGATGTGAGAGTGACTTCAAAGCCTACCAGAGAAGTGTGCATCTCCTCACTGTTGCTGTGAAGTCTGTGTCTGAAGTCAGACATAATGATGATTTCAGCCTTGGACGCACCTGCCAGAATTTCCTGGCACAGCTTCTGTACAGAGTTACTCAACCTTTGGCAGCTTCCAAGTGGATTGGAAAAGACAGCAAACATCAGTGAAATGCACTCGTTTTTTTCTTGTTTAAGAAGAACCAGTCAGTGATGTGCTGTTTCTCTGCTTTTCAGAATCCAGGTATTGACATTGGAGATGTCTCTGAGAGAAAAGCTTTAAGGAAAAGCTTGAAGTGTAAAAATTTCCAGTGGTATCTGGACCACGTTTATCCAGAAATGAGAAGATACAACAACACCGTTGCATATGGCGAGGTAATTAAGGCTGATACATCCTTAGATGAGACTGGTAATATTTACAGTTTGTGAGGCTCTGATGACAAATAGCCCCAAAGGAGTTGAATGCGAACCAAACCTTTCTATTTCTGTGTAGTTATATAAATGTTTGTAAATCTGTTCACAGTTGCTTCCAAAAACCTATTTTGGGATCTATTTCTGATCTTGGATACCATACACAGTAAAATGTTTTAATACCTTATTTACTGAATTGACACAAAATTATCTGTATTTCCTATTGAGTGCATGGATTATGCAGCAAATGTATATTTTAACAGATAGTCATTTTATAAAGCCTTTTGACTTAACCTCAGCCTAATTTTTTATATGGTCTCTGTAGGATACTGTACATTGTCACAACAGCTTAAGGCTGAGATAAAGCAAGGAGACTTAATTCAATCTCTGTTGGCTTTGAGAGCACTAGGAATATAAAAACAGGCATTTATGGAGGCTAATAATACTCTGCTGCAATAGGTCTCACAGAACAGTGGCAGCTGGAGAAGGCTTCTTGAAGCATCCCAGATGGGCATTAATTTAAGAAAGCTTTCTTGTTGAAGTTATTTAATAACTTCAAGCTAACCCTCTCTTAAGCAAGCAGTATTTTAAAGGTAATATTTCATTTCAGTTGCCCTGTGTGGAAAAATTGGAGAAAGGGTATCTCAGCCTTCACAGCCCTGGTGGTAGGGTTTGTAGTGTGAGTCCAGCACTCTCGTGCTCCCTCCAAATGTTCTCTTTGAGTACTTAGCCGGCTGGTTTGCCAGCTCTGCATTTCCTCCTGCATCCCTGTGGCAATGTTAAGGGGTTCCTTCTACTGTCTGAACATCTTTTTCCTGCCTTCTTGAACACTTTGGGATTTTGATGAAATACAAGTGATTCTGCATTGATTTCAGGCTCTTGGCAACATGCTAACAACAGTCTAAAAATATGTTGTTAGTACCACGCATGGCCAAATGCAAAGAATACTGTTCAAGGAAGCTGGCTCCTATGAATGGTGCTTATTATATAAAAGTAGTCATCATTAGGCCTGTGTTTAAAGAAAACACATGACACTAAACCTTTCTGTGCCTGATTATGCCTAGTGATATGGTACCACGTGTTCTTTCCAAGACCAGAGACATGGCTGCATATCAGTTCAGAGCTTGTCTCTGATGAGGCAGGGCTGTTTAACCATGCCCTCTTTACTTCTTACAGCTTCGAAACAACAAGGCTAAAGATGTCTGCCTTGACCAGGGTCCGCAGGAGAACCACACAGCAATATTGTACCCGTGCCACGGCTGGGGACCGCAGGTGAGGAGCCCACATGTGCTGGGAGCAGGCAACACCTGGCAGAGGCTGGATGGACAGAGGATAGAGTATGGATGTGCAGCATGTCTGTTGGCTTCACTCTCAAATGTATAAAGCCCGGCTTCTTTTTTTTTTTTAAAAAAAAAAAACCTCAGACAAAAATATGTGTTTTCCCAGCTACTCTTAGAGCTATTTCCAGGATTACCATAATCATGGCAGAGCTGCAAGTAAAAGCGTAATTTGAAAGCATCTTTCAGACAAGGGTAAATAATGCTGAAAGCAAATGGCCAGAGAACAGAGCAGAGCACACACAAGCAGAGCATTTTGAGACTTTTCCTTTCTCTCTTACCCAGCGGAGTTAAAACGTGCCAACTGGGAAAAGAAAACAGACAGTGCTTTTGGGTGGGATGGGAATGAGCCATTTCAGCTGGGCTGGGCTTTAGCACAGTGTCAGTTTTCTAGCACTCCTTTTGCCACTCCAGAATGTTAGGAGCAAACCAGAAGCTTTTTGTTCTAATTCCAAGCTTGTTCTAGATCAAAAGCCATCATTACAAGATTCATGCTAGATCATTTGGAGTCTCAGTGGATATGTCAAATGCTCAAAGTCAGTGATGATGGATTCATTTGGCCTTTTATGTAGTTTTATCTTCCGTTGTGTTTTGAAAAGACAGCAGCACAGGAATGCTGCTGGTTCAGTAGCTGTGGAGTTGGAACAAAAGAGGGGAAATGCTTACTCTGTGCTGCTGGTGTCTGTAAAGCCAACGGCAGACTCTGAGCTGGACTTCCAGGACCTGCAGGATCCTGGACTTACACAGTTCCATGCTAACTCTTCCTGTCTTTTTTTCCTCTTACCCTCTTACAATTCATGCTTTTTTTAAAAAAATAGTGGTATGATTTTTGGTTTTTCCTTCATTGCCAAAGTCATGCACAGCCTTCCTAAAGCCACAGTGTCGCAGCACTTATTCTTCTGGCACTTCAGCTCTATCCAGTGAGACCCTGGTTGGTTATCACCAGGATGTGATGTGTATCTGACTTCAGCCTCCTGAATGGAGGGTGCATTTGTTTGCATTTCCCATGTAATTGACCTGGCTGTCTGTATTGGAAACATAGCAGAGGTGGAGGGCTTGCAGGTAACAGGTTCTGGAATGGGACAAACTCTCCTGCGACAAGGCTGTTTCTTCCACTGCTTTTCCTCCTTTGGAGAGTCTGTGGTCACCACCAAACTCAGAAACATTTCTCTGCTGCCTTCTATGTCAGCCACACTTTTACTGAAGGGGTTTCATCTACTGATCCGCTTAGAAACTGGGGCAAAACTGTATCTGCCAAGCTGTCTGATCACTAAGCTTCTAGGCTGAAACCATCACACACGTTCTCTTGAAAGAAGGTGAGATGTGCCACAGGAGCAGAACCAGGACACCTGGCATAGTGGGAGAGGTCCTGCCAGCTGCTCTCCATTGCCAAGAGGACGAGTCTTACACAGGAAGCTTAATGCTGGTTTGGGTGAGAGTAGGTAAGGCAAACCCATCCAGCTGTGCTAGGATGCTGAGTTGGGTGTATTTAAGGCATACACAGAGATTTACCCTGTCCATGGCAGGGGGGTTGGAACTAGATCATCTTTGAGGACCCTTCCAACCCAAGCCATTCTATGATTCTGTGATTCTATTTATTTGTAGGACAGTCTGTCTTTGCATGTTTTAGGGAAAGCCTGCCCTCACATTACATGGATCCTGGTATCCTGGTAGCTGTGCTCTATGGGATGTATTCTTCAGCCAGGCAGCCCCAGCTTGTCCTTCCACCATTTTCTGTCTTGGCATCGTGATGTTTGTTATTCTGGCATTGGCCAGGCCTTCCAACAGCTTATTTTAACCTCACAACCCCAAATCAGAGCTGTCTGTGCTGGCGGGTAACATAGAGCTTAGGCTGAGATCTACTGGGGGCAGGGCTAGAGTTGTTCAGATCCTGCTGGTGTTGCTGTGTGACAGCAAACTGCCGTGATGAAGCAGCACAGGAGGTTACACAGCAATGACTGAAGACTTAACATCCAGGCCACTGATAAACTCTGTTTGACAGATTTGCTATGGCATTAAAGGTGAGATGCTGCATCAAACCTTCAGCTTGTCCCAGAAGTGCATAAATTACATAGAAATGCTCAGCGCCAGTGGTTGAACTCCTGCTCCCAAGAGCTCTGTAACCCTGCCTCTGCTCTGGGTCGCTGTGGTCTCCATGCAAATGGAAGACTTCCATTTCCTTCATAATGTTGCAAAAGAAAACTCAGTGCTGCATTTGCATTTATTAAAACCACATTGGCAGAAACAACATAATCAAGACCATCCCATTAAAGGCCGGTAGGTATTTCACAGAATGGTTTGGGTTGGAAGGGATCTTGAAGATCATCTAGTTCCAAACCCCTCTCCAGCCTGTCCAGGTCCCTCTGGATGGCATCCCTTCCCTCTAGCGTGTCAACCGCACCACGCAGCTTGGTGTCGTCTGCAAACTCGCTGAGGGTGCACTCGATCCCACTGTCCATGTTGCCAACAAAGATGTTACACAGCACTGGTCCCAGCACCGATCCCTGAGGGACGCCACTTGTCACCAGTCTCCATTTCCACATTGAGCCATTGACCGCAACCCTCTGGGTGCGACCATCCAGCCAGTTCCTTCTCCAGCCAGTCGTCCGTCCATCAAACCCGCAATTGTCCAATTTAGCAACCAGGATGTCATGCGGGACAGTGTCAAACGCTTTGCACAAGTCCAGGTGGATGACATCAGTTGCTCTTCCATTATCCACTGATGCTGTTACTCCATCATTGAAGGCCACCAGGTTTGTCAGGTATGAGTTGCCCTTGGTGAAGCCATGCTGCTTTTCAGGTGGGAAATTCATATCAGAGTTCACAGCAAAATCTGGTAACTGTTCCCTAGGGCCTGGGAACATGCAATCTCATTCCTGGTAGCTTCTCAGGACAAAATTTGATTTTTATCTCTTGCAGTTCTCCACTTGCAAAACAAATGACTTCTGCAAAGACAGGCAGGAGGGTGAGTTGAAGAATGAGATGGAGCCGAGTGGGGACTTAGAGCTGCAGGACGCGGCAGCTGTGTCAGCCTTAGCGAGTATCTGGGTGTCCAGCATGCTCAAGGATGTTCATTTTCAGCTAGAAAATGTGCAGTTCAGGTGCTGGGAATGTGTAAAGAGTCCATTCTCACCATACAGTCACCATCAGCTTTCCAGGCTCACTAGGACTAAGTAAATCTAAAGCTCATCTGAGCCTGAACTGCAAGCCTCAGGAGCCACCTGAGCTGAGGAACTGGCCACGGGTGTCCTTTGGGGTAGAGAGAAACCTCACTTTAGTTTATCCTTGCCTTTAAACAGCTGTGGTTGATCAAGTCACTGCTAAATATAACCTAGCTGTTGCTTAAATGCACACAATTTTTTTCTTAAGTGGCACAAACCGCCTATTGGAGTTTCTGGATGGAAACAAACCTCTAAGAGCATTATAATATGAGAAACTGAATTAGTCTGGCATTGCCTGCTAACCCTGGGCTTTAGGATGAATGACTAAAAGCAGGTTAGTTATTTTTTCTCGGCTTAATTTGTGATTAAACACAGCAATGTTTTCTTTTCCAACCTGGTATTCTGAAATAAACACTGCAATGTTCCTCCCTTCAGCTCTCCTGCTGCACAAGCTCAGCACAGGTTTTCCTTCCTGGTCTTCCATCTCCCCATCGTCTCTTCCCTCTCCAGCTGAGAGCCAGTTCTTGGCAGTTCTTTTGTTTCGCCGTATATGCCATTAGCTTTAACTCCTTGAAAAGCAGCTATCAGTCAGTGCAGGAGCTTTGAAATCAGCCTTTCGCAGAAACACAGGCGCAGCACGAAAGAAATCGGACTTTGACTGCTACGGTTTAATTAATGGGTTGCATGTTGTAATTTATTACTGGGAATATAATTAGAAGTGATGTAAACACTTTGTTCAGATAGCTCACTTGCTGTATGTATATAAAACACAAGGACTTGCAGTTCCTGTTGGGTTGTTCTGCACACAGGGTGGTGTCTGTGTTCTCTCCCGTGTGCTGCGGCCCATCACATCCACGTTTAAGTCCATTTCCCAGTTCAGGAGCAGGCTCGTTGGCTCAGCTGCAGGGAGTAATGTGCATACTCCCTGTTGGCATTTTAACAGCACAGGGACAGCAATGCCGTGGGTCCTGCTCCCTGCCACTCTGGGTAGTTCTGGGATTTTGGCAGAAGTTCACTCGTTCAAGCAGTCCATCCCCATGCCATGATCCTGCCCACGGGGGCTATGGTGTGTCAGTAGATGAACAGCACGAGGCAGAGAGACGGCGAATGACTCTGTTGGGAGAGATTTGTCCCATTCAAGGCAGGGCAGCTTGCATTGTATCTGGAGTTTCTGCTTGCTCTCTGCTGTTAAAGAGCTGTAATCAGTTTACACCACGCATACAGCATGTGTATCGGTGTGGTTGTGTCATTGTCAGATCCCGTGCCTAGTGCTGAGTGCGGGTGAGATCTTGGCTTTTTCTCACAGCACCTCCGTCTATCACTGGGAGAATTTTTTTGTTTGTTTGTTTTCTGTTTATTTTCCCTTTAGCTTCCCATTCTACCTGCTTTCATTCACTTCCAGGTCAAATCAGTATCAGATTTCATGATGAAGTATCCTTTTATCCAGTAATTACATTGAACATGCTCTTAGAATTTTTTTCCTGATGGCTTCATCTTTTAAGTGATACATCATGAAAACACCTTGCTGTAATGATGTATCAGACTAATAATATAGTAATACCTCATTGGGATGACAGAACGATGGTGATATATTAGCATGGCAGAAAGCACGGTAATACTATAAAACTTAAGATAATGTTCGCCCAGCAGAGCATTTCATTTAATTATAGGATAAAATATGTTTTGCCCGTTTAATCATCAGAACCTGGGGACAAAACCATCAATACTGAGATCATCCGGGACACCGCGATGTCAAGGATGACAAAACAGCACATCAGATGAAATTGGGCTAAGGAGAAAATACTGTACGCTTTACTTATAGTTGCTAATTGATGATCTGCTCACTGCAGAAAGGAAGCTAAACAACCTTAAATTATTTTTCAATAGAGTCAATGAAGGTCATCAAGGCTTTTATTTCCCAGGTGCTAAGATGTCTAATTAACTTTCTCCCATCCCTGAGATGCAGCCAGCCAGAAACAATAATCAAAGAAGATGTGTTGGTGGTGCAGCTTTGCTGATGGGAGATCAGCCCGAGCGATGCACGGGGCACGTGTGCAGCAACAAATTTTAGGACTCAGAGCCTCATTTCAGGATCCAAGCCTCCTTTTTTCAGTCCTCCTTTGTGATGGCAAAACATTCATTTTGAGAGCCCAAAGCTTTTCAGTCCCTTGTTTTGAGGACCCAGTGACTCAGTCAGAGATCCAAAGCTGCCTACCCTGGCCACTTACACTGATTAAGGGGCTGAAGACCTCATCAACGTTAACCACTTCTAAATGCTAGCTCATTAGTATTTTCAGGCTGTTTTTCTCCGGTTTGTCCCTTCAGTCTGTCTGGTTTGTCTGGTGTCCTGTGCAAGGCTGAGCAGCTCCTTAAGTGCCTTGCTCAGGCTGTTCTCCTGAGGCTGGCAGACCTGCTCAGCTGGCAGTGAGGTGCTGGACAGATTGCTCGAAGGGTGGGTGTGATTGTTTTAGGGCAAGTAGAGCAGAATGTAAACTCGGATCATTTCGGTGATTTGCCTTTCCACAAAGCCAGGAAGACATGGGATTGTTACACAAAATATCACTGCTTTTAAGTGAACATGTGACTTTGACTGCCATTCCTCCGGCTGGAGATCATGTGGGCAAAGCCCACATCATCAATTTACTTAAAAAAGGACACGCTTATAGTATCTTTAAGTGCCATGATGACCATATGAGGAAATCATTGACAAATACAAAACAGCCATCGGGTGTCTGAGAGAGTACCCTTATTCCAGCACTTGCTGGTGGAGGTAATGGTCTTAGCATGCCTGGCATGGCTGGCAATGAGAGAAGTGAGAATGAGAAGGTCATAGAATGAGAAGTCATAGAATCACAGAACCACAGCATGGTTGGGTTGGAAGGGACCTTACAGCCCCCCCAGCCCCAACCCCTGCCAGGGGCTGGCTGCCGCTCCCCAGATCAGGCTGCCCAGGGCCCACCCAGCCTGGCCTGGAGCACCCCCAGGGATGGGGCACCCACAGCTGCACGTTCTGACCTCTTACCCATTCCCACTTTTCCTACCACTATCTGCCTGTAAAAAAGTCTCTCTCCCAGTCCTTACAAGGCATTTGAGAGGAGAAAACCAATGTTGTCCAGTAGGAAAGAGTTTGGTGGAAAAGCCTTCCAAGAGCCTGGAGGAAGAGCTCGCCTGGCTGAGCTGTGAGGATGAGGAGGAGTGAGGAAGAGACAGGACTGGTCAGGTGGTGCAAGGTGGATCAGGTCTGCTTCTGGACAAGAGGACAGATGTACTCAACTACATCACTGAGACTCGCAAGCCCAAAGACTCAGAAGGAACATACTGAGATCTTGCTTGTGGTCCTTCTTGTGCTGCCCTGAGCCAAGAGCAGTGTGACCCCAGGGACATTTGGATGCTGGGTGTCCCTATGAGCACCTGCGGCGTCGATCAGGCAGCAAGCATCAGCCCTGGCTCGTTCAGCTGTCATCGTTTGCCTGGGGCTGCCCAGCCACCTTGGTGTGGGCAGCTTGGCTGAACTGCTGAGCTGTTGAGGTGGTGTGTTGCTGCAGCTGCTCCGAAGGTTTTAATGGCAACAGCATGTGTGATGCATTGATGTTATGAAGAACCTTTGGTTTCTAAGGAAGGCTCAGGTCTTCTGTGAGTGGTGAGCTGTCTGGAGCTGTTCTTTCAGGTGTTGGTCAACATGGTGATGGGACACTTCCCATCTCTTTTCTTTTCAGGCAAACCCAGACAGTAAGAGCTAGTTAGCTCCCCCGAGCAGCCTCTGGGGCCATCTCAACTGCCAGCCTCTGCTCTGCCTTTGCTTCCCTTTGATCGTTCGATAAAGACCCAGTGGTAGCAGGATCAGTGCTTTGCCCCTTTGCCTGAGTGCTTCACCCCCTGCTTGCTGGCGTGGAGACACAGGTGCTGCATCAGGCTTGCTCTGGAGAGCAGCGAAATAGCAAAAGCAGAGATAAGGCATCAAAGGCAAAATTTCCCCAGATGCATCTTGGAGCTTGCACTCACGAGTTAGAAGGGTTTTCTGGGAAATCAGCGCTTTCAGCTTTGAAGTACTGAGGAGGGGCAGGCTGGATCCACAGTGTGACAGCACGCTGGATCCAGACACGTGTTCAGGGCTTTATTTATCTGGCTATTAGACGTGGTAGATGACACATCTAATAGATGCACTTGATGCATTTTTCATGATACCCGTGTTTGTTTTGCAGCTCGTTTAGCCTCCCTGCAGCCCCTGCCCCTTTCCCTTCCTTGGGAAAGATTTGATTTTTGCTCCACTTATTTTTCCCACCGCATTAGGCAATAACATGGACGAGCAGAGATCGCGTTGCCTTGTGGGCACGGGGCCAACTTTCTGAAGACAGACTGCCAAATATCATTAAAAAAAAAAAAAAAAAAAAAGAAAATGTGTATAGCACGCTAATTGTGGACATTGTAAGAAACATTAAAGGAACAGGAGGAAGAGCTGACCCTTTGGGACCTCTAGATGGTTTTTCTGCTCATCATGGAAAGATTTTTTTTTTTGTCTTTTCCTTTACATGCCTCTCTCTTTTTGCAAGGCAAATGGCCTCATCCTCTGGGCTGATGCTCAAATGTTAATTCAAATGAATTGCCAGTCTGAGAACACCACCTACCTCATTTGAAACATCGAAACATCAACTGCTCCAAACAAATAATGTGAATTTAGCCTTTGAGATGCTCAGGGAGTCCTCCCCAGCTTGCTCCTGCCTTGTGCACGGGGCAGCTCCCTTGCTGGGATCCCAGTGCCGCGTGAGCTGGGCTTGGTGGTGAGCAGGGTCCCAGTCCTGTGCTGGGCTCTGCATTCATGCTGCAGCTGAATCCGCATCTGGGGGTGGATGCAGCTGGCAAACGGGCCTCTGTGAGCTGGAAACAGCAGGGGCCTTGCTCTGGTCCGCAGCACATTGGCTGAAGGTGCAGATCAGCCAGCAGCTGGGAGCAAAATGCACCGAGCACCATTCCTGGAAGAGGGGCAGCAGTGGGGGGGCAATGGGAGGATCCAGCACCTCTCTCCCTGTAAAGGGGAGAAATGGAGGGAAGGAAAACGAGATTCAAGCACTGCAGCTGTTGCTAGCTCAAGTCAGACCCTTTTACATTGTTTTAACTTGATTTCCAGTGTTTAATTATTCTAACAGAGATATCCCGAACTCCCAGTGTGATTTACTGTCTCTTTTTAAGCATCTGGGTCACAGATATGCTCGGTTAATTAACGTGCTGAATACTCCTCATTTGTCTGCTAGATAATAGATTGATTCATAATTTAAATAAGCAGCTGTGTATATCTTTCCCCTGAACTATAAAAGCCAGGCCGCTGTCATTCATCTCCTTTCACTCCTGAATTTAAATATGTTTAGGGAAACATTTTCCTGGGGTCCCTTCAACACTGCAGATGCAGGAGCCCTTTGTGTGTGGTGCGGTCGCGGCACCAGCTGCGTGCTGCTTCCTGCATAGCCCTGGCCCTGTCCCTCCAGCCTGGCTCCCCTTAGCCAGGATGAGTCCATGGGAGCCCTGCAGCATCCAGGGACTGACTGCAGTCGTTTGCTGGGGCTGTTGCAGAGATCACGTGTGGTCCTGAGCCTTTGCTGCAGTGCAGAGCCGTGGGGAGGTTTGGGCTTGCATCCCGGGTAACAGAGCTGGTGATCCCTTGCCCTTTGGCTGATGTTGGGCTTGCTGGAGGCTGTGCCAGGTGCATCCTGCTGGCCAAAGCAAGGCCAGCATGCCAAGCACATGGGTGGCCACGAGCTGGGCCAGTGCGGCCCCTGAGCCAGCTGGCTCCGGCCGAGAGCCAGGGGAAGTTGTGCATCGCCCCAGCCCACGGGGCGCTCAGGCTGGGAGGAGGCTGCCCCGTGGGGGGTTTGAGGCTCAGAGTTACTCTGTTCAGCGTGCCCTGCCTCCTCACCTGCATCTGCAAAGTAAACATCACAACAGGAGAAAAAGACTGGAGAAAGGGTTTTTTTTTCCCTCCTAGGGGTTCTACTTTGTTCATCATCCTCAGTTATTTTTTCTTGGAGCTCTGCTTGTTTGTCCTCTTCTCTGCTGTGTTTAAGTGATGCTGCAAGCATACTGATGCTCTTTTCCCCCTCCTGCCTTGCCCCAGCTTGCACGCTACACCAAGGAGGGGTTCCTTCACCTTGGTGCCCTTGGGACCACGACTCTCCTGCCCGACACCCGCTGCCTGGTGGACAACGTGAAGAGCCGCTTCCCGCAGCTCCTCGACTGCGAGAAGGTCAAGAGCAGCCTCCACAAGCGCTGGAATTTCATCCAGGTGTGTTACGGGTCCGCCATCGCTGCTGCTCCTCCTTCCCAAACCGTGGGCTGTGGCACGTTGTCTTCGGCATGGGACAGTGGCGGATGAAGGTGGAATGTCCTGTGGGACAGGAGGAGCCAGGTCCTGGGTCAGAGGCATAAGACAGAGAGAAATCAGGGACAGTATTTTCAGGCAAATTGCTGTAGAAAATTATTTTTTTTTAACCCTTGGGTAAATGTAACTGGCACTTGCTATGACTTCTAAATTACTCTGTTTCTTGAGATCGCCTGTAGGTGAAATACAGAGAAACATGGTATTTTTGTCCCAAAGCAGAGTTAGTCACATACAGCCGAAGGGAGCGTCACACTTTCCTGATGCCCAGGATGCAGTCACCCTATGTAAGGGTTGCAGATGTCATTTTGCTGCTTCCGCGTTAGGGATCCGTGCTGTTACTGATACAGGTTGCTCCATTCAACCCCACTGATTACTGTGGAAATTATTTTATTGCCTGAATTGCACTACAGCTCCTCTAAGTGCTGTGCGCTTTCCAGCCGTGCACCGGCACGCAACCTCTCCTGCAGTGTGCGGTCCTGACTTGCTTCACGTGTTGAATTTTTTTTTAATATTTTCTGTATGTCTTTAATTTTAGAACGGTGCCATCCTGAACAAGGGAACAGGGCGCTGCTTGGAGGTGGAGAACAGAGGAATGGCCGGCATCGATCTGATTCTTCGCAGCTGCACGGGACAGAGGTGGACGATTAAAAATTTCATCAAGTAAAGAGTGGAGAAGTCTGAAGGGTTTCACCTGAAACACGGCTGACTTGGACCGATCCGTCTGGACTCCTTTGCAAAGGACAAAATATCAAAACAGAGCTTTATTCGTGTTATTAGGAGAGGACATGGGGGAAATGGGCATTTGTGTCTTTATTTTTGTTGTATATTAGTCTCCCACAGCTGATTCCGACTGTGTGAAATTGGGTCAGAACTGCTATTTTCTTCTGGCAAGCACTCTAAAAGGTACCACTTATTTCTGCAGGAGTAAGCGTAATAAGCTCATGCAGCCTTGTGAGCCTTTCACTGGCAGGGAAATGCTGTTTTCCCAGACGACTCCAAGCTCTCCTGAAGGCCAGCCAGGTTTGCACCGTGGCTGGAGTCGAGAGGCCCTGCACATATCTGCATGGCAAGCATGAAAATGTGTGTGCTTGTGAGAGGAAACGTTCGCCAAGCCCCGAACAAGCTGTGTCTGTCTGAATGACGTGGTGTCTTGCTTGGTGCATTCTCTCTTTTCCCTGTCTTGCCCCTGCATCCAGCAGCCCCTTCCTTGAGTCTGGGAGAAGCAAAGCTCTCTGAGACGCCCTGGTAGACCCTGTAGATCCTTCCAATCCTCAACCACAGATGTCACCACATGAAATCCTGTTGAATAAAAATACTGACCTCCCGTTGTCCGCTCCCTGTCGCCCACTTGCTGCTGTTCTCCAAACCAGCCCCACGCAGCACCAGCCCCTCTGTACATGGAGACCCCGAGTGGGTCACCTGTGGAAACCTCGGATGCTTTCCCCACGGCTGGCTACCTGCCTGATTTGGGGTCTGTTGGATGCGCTCCTGGTTAGACTTAGCCCACGGCAGCCCAAGCACTGAACAGCAGGCTGCTGGCCTGGCACTGGCCCCTTGGGGGTCCCCTTTTTTCCATTTTTTGCCGTTTTCAGGCTGGATGCCATGATGTTTGCAACAGGCTGAGGGCAGGTAAGTTGAATGTCCAGCTCAGGCTTCCCTCCCATGGAGGCTATAGGGTTTGTTTTTAAGGCATCCTTGCTCTCAGTGGCGACATCAGTAGCGGTGGTCTCCTGACCTTTGTAGCAGCATAATTTCCTTCCTGAGACTCAAACGCATCCATCGTGCCTGGCCAGTGTGTGTTTCTGCAGTGCTTCCTGGGTGACGTTGGTCTAAGGAAGGGAGAGGAAGGGCAAGAGACCAACAAAAGGTCTGAACTTTTCTGAAAAACTTGTCTGAAGTCCTTCACCTTGAAGTCATCTGAGGCTTGTTCGCGCAGTGGGGCGATCTCACCTGCTTTTTCTGACCCGCAGTAATGCTGGGCACCAAATCTACGCAGCCACTGTGGGAGACCACTGCATTGGGGTCCTAGTGTCTGGCTAACTGGAAAAGGGAAACGTTGTCTTGCAAAGTTGTTTCACATGGAAGTAGGACTAATGGGCGGATGCGGGCTTTGCTGAGCGCAGAGGGGAAGCCAGCCCATCTCCTGTCCTTCTCACAGAATAATACTCTTTCTGGTTGCCCTCTGGCTAGGGTGCACTAAAATATGTTAATATATGAGATGTACATGTAAATATGTTTCCCAAAGATGGGATGTGCACAGAGTTGTTTGCTGCAGAGCACTCATGCCTGTCTTCCATTTGCATCAGGATAATGCTACCTGGGTGATTAATGAGTTTAATTTCCAATGCCATGCAGCAGGTTTGTAACTGATGTTTTAGTAATTTATTGAACAGAAACAGGTATACTTCATTGTTCCTTCTGCAGCAACGAGCACCACATAGGACTGGTTGTTCACTTACGCGCGACAAGACTCCCGCAGCCATTGGAGTTGTCTCTGAGTTTTCTCCCTTGCCTTCCCCAATGAAGTAAAACCTCGTAGTTGTCCTGACTTGCGAAGCAGGGAGCCCGTGTAGAATTTTGCTCTCTTACTCGCTGTTGCATCATCTCTTGTGTAATAAATTTTAGCACTTAAAAACCCGACATGATCACAATGTCTTTAGATGCATGATGTGTTTCCCCTCGCATTTGTTGCTGCCTTGTGAGAAAAGCAATTTGCCAATGAGGTGGACTCCAGGAAAGTCTGGGGGGTCTGAGACTTCTCAGCTAATGGCCAAAATGTAACATGCCCTTTAACTGAGCCATCAGTTTGCTGTCAGTCATCAATGGAAGCCACATATTGTTTAGTGTTGGGAGAAGCCTGCATGTTTGGGGGGAAAAAAAAAAAAACAAAACAAAACAAAAGGAAACAAAAAGCTTTTGGATGTTGCCGTGCTATCGTTCATGGTTTTCAGCTCAGCTCCAGTCCTGCCAGCGCTCAGGGCGCCAGCAGATGGGCTTTGTCAGATTTAATTGTGGTGGTGGAAGGTGTCACCGCCCCCAGCCTTCCATCTGCCTCGGCTGCTGGAGGCTTCTCTCCCCGTCACCATCAGCAGAGGGGAGCGTGCGGCTGCACCTTGGCTGCTGGGATTTGCAGGACGTGCCTCAGCCAGCAGGCGGGGGGTTGCTGTGGCTCACACATGGGACTGGTGGCCGAAGTCACTTTGGGACGGCCGTGTGGCTCTGCTCTGCAAGCGGCAGCTGGGCAGAAGCGGGCATGGCCGTGGTGGGAGCATCTCCAGCTGCACGGTGGCACTTGGGGACGTCCATGCACTTCTTGTGAGCTTGCCCAGGTGACACAGAACAGCTGGATCCCACTGGCAGTGGGCTCTGACTCTAAAAAAAAAAAAAAAAAAAAAAAAAAACACAAGAGATGTGTTTCCTTCATGCAGCATGAAGAAAGCAAATGTCTGAATATCGCAGAGGAAGGGGATGGTGGAAATGAACGCTTTGCTCCAGGACCCTCGGGGGGGCAGAAACCCCCCGGAGGCGGTTTGCCTGTTCTCGGTGCTGTACATGGAGTGCTTTAAAATGAGTGAAAACCGGCGGGAGGAGTAGAAGCAGGATTAAAATGGAGACTTCTAGCTGCTGTGTCCGTGTAAGCGAAGTTCTGTTCTTACAGTGGTTTGTGGCATGCAGAGATGATTGCTGAGGCGACGACCTGAGGTCTTCACCCTCCTAAACCTTAGAAATCTGTCTTAGGAATCTGGATCTAAATGTTGCATCTCGCGCTTATCTCTAATAATATGTTAATTGCTTTAAAAAGTGATATCGAAGTGGTTCTTATTAAATACATGATTTGAGCCTTGCCTCTTGAGTGATTTCAAAAAGATTCACCGTTGATGAGATACAGAGGCAGTCATTCTTCTCTGTTACTTAGTTAATAGAAAAGTGCTGCTGTTTTAATGGAACTTCCATTTTAAAAAGAAATGGAAATGAGGGAGAAATCGAGAGAGATGGCCGATGCAGATTAACCTCGCGTTCCATCCATCCGTGCTGGCTGCCACTCACCAAGATAATGCAATTACATTCAAGAAGTTGAAAAGAGACGTTACGTGGTGAAACAGCATCGCTTGCAGATGTACCCAGGCTGGATGCTTCTGAAAGTACCCCGAAGCTTGGGGCACTCCTTAGACCCAGTTTCTTGCATCCCCATTGTCCTAAAACACAGGTTGGCCGGTGATGGGATGTCCCTGTAAGGACAGAGAGGTGTGGGTAGATACGTGCCCACACAGTGCGATGTGTCTGTGCGTGCTCCCTACAATAAAGGCACTGTTGCAGTTTTTGAGGTAGGAGCAGCAGCTCACACACCTGAGCTAAGGACACGCAGGCTAGTCCAGGTGAGTGTAGCCTCCAGCCCTGAGCTGGTTTCTGCAGAGCATGGGCAATAAAGGTCCAGCATGGAGCATCCCGTTTGCACCCTCAGGTGCACTCCTTGAAGGGTGCCACAGGGTGGATGGAACGAAACCCACGTTGCTGTTCATGCATTTGGCATGCTCAAGAGTTTCTAGGGAAAAGGTCCAGGTTGGAGAGCTGTACAATCCCACGTGCTTTCCAGCAGAGAGAAGTCTACAGCCAACTCTTGCTCTTTAGATCCCATTAGCAGAAACTTTGTGCTGCCCTGGGCAGCGAGCTGAACTCGCAGAAGGTTCCCTCTAAGCCCTCAAGTGAAGATAAGCTGCTGCCAAACCTGTGGGCTCCCAATGGCCTCTGCTTGGCCCTTGAGCTGTCTGGGCACTCCTGCACTGCTGGTGAGTGCAGAGTGAAGCGCTCTGCTACGCAGGGTGGAGTCAGCCATTTGGAAATCTCCGCTGCCTTTGTGGATGAAAAACCATCTCGCATTAGGGCTGGGGAGTGGGAAAGCAATTCCACAGGGAATCTCAGCTGGCTTTCCAAGGATGTTGGGTTGAAGTCAATGGTCCCTTTTCTCCTGGAAAAACTTTGTGCCAGATTTAGGGACATAAACCCTTGAATCCCCATCAGCCTAGTGACGGACAGCTGCGGTGCTGAGCTCTTCTGCGTATTTACTGCATGTCCAAGGCCTCATAGCTGGGGTGGTGCTGTGTTTCTGGAGGAGGTGGTTCCTGGAATCACCGCTTCTATAGATCAAAAAAGACCCAAATTACTAATGGCTTCAGCTCTTCAGCAGTAAGGAGCCACACAATGTGCCCAAGTCCGTGTTGCTCACGTCACTCAGCAAAGTCAGTGCTGGTGGGACCAGGATCCCAGCTGAGCGTTCTGCATAGAAGCAGAGTGACAGCATCCTTCCAGCACCGCATCCAGACAGAACAACACAGCAGAAATTCCAGGCTCCAGCTCCAAGCTCAGCAGTCTTCACTTATCCAGGATACCTCAGTGAGAGCAAGCAGGTTGACTGTCACACCCCAGGGGCACAGCTGTGACAAATGCCCAACTCTATCCCTGCTGGGTGCAACTCTCTGAGCCCCAGCTGGGATTTAGGGTCACGCTTGGAGGAGCGATACCTGCACACTGGTTGTGCTCAGCACAAGGCAGTGTCATCTTGGGGGAAATAATAATCTAGGCATTAGCTCTGCTATCTTAATAGTCTGTTTTGAAGGCATGTGGGAATTGCTGCCTAGAGCAGCTATCCTGGTCCTTTGTGTCAAGTGTTGTTCCTCAGGCAGAAGATAAAATAACAGGAAGAAAAACTGTGTAACCCAGAGAGCTTTCCAAGGAGGAGTTTCTTATTTTATTCCCATCTGGTGGCTCTGAGATGTGATGGGTAATAGCTCTCCAAATGTATTTCCTGGCTATTGTAATTCTAGGTTTTATTGTTATAGGCAAGTATTTCATAGTTAGGCAAGAACCCGTGCAGGAACTAATTTCTTACTGTGCTCTTCAGAAATCACAGCCAGGAGGAAAATAACAGCAGAGTGGGGTCAAGGTGATTTGCTGTGCAGAGCTGCAGAATTGGCAGCCAGCAGTAAACCTGTAACAACTTCTGGCATCTTGAGAGCAGAGCAGCAACCACCAGCGTCCTCAGAGCCTTTACAAGCACCCCTGGGGAGGTGGGGGTGTCCCCTGGGCCCTGACAAGGTGCTCGAAACCTCACCCTGGGGACGCTTCACAGTGACGCATCCCACGTGGGTCAGCGGCACACGCAGCAGCTACCTGAGGCTGCGGGATGCTGTGAGGCGGGGGCTCACCTCGGCTGGCTGCGAGACGCCCACCCAGCCCCTGCAACAGAGCAGGGGGGGATGAAGGTGGGAAAGCTGGTGGCTGGAGATGGACAGCTCTGCTCCACCCCGCACCCGCTTGCCCGGTCCAGACCCTGGAGCAAAGCAGGTGACACCGTGGCTCTGGCTGCGGGAGGGGTGAGTTCTGGCGGAGAGGAGCAGTGCCCCTGCCATGGGTGGCCGTGCAACTGGGTGCAGCTGGGGTGGGACTGACCCTTCCAGTCCGGGCCCTGCTGGGTCTCTCCCAGGACCTCGGCAGCTCCCCCAGTGCCATGGCACGGGGATGGCTGCAGGCAGGGCTCCCCAGGAGCAGCATCGGCCCCGCGCTCCCCGTGCTCTGCTTTCCCCTCCACTCCAGTGTCAGCTCACCAACACCTTCATTCCCTTCATGCTTTCTCTGTGGTGCTATTTTTTCTCCACTTTCCTTTTGTCTTTATGGCTGCCTTGTTCTACTTTCTGTGGCTGGGCTGCCTTACATTCCTCCCTTTGCTCTCAGCAGGAGGTTGCTCCATCCCTGTCCTTGCTTGCTCTTTTATTCTCCATGTTTTCTTCTGTTTGCTCTCTCCTTCCTTTGCCATTGGTTTTGATTGCTTATTTCCCCTTCTGATTTTTTTTTTTACACTTCCTTATTCTTTCCTGTTTCATCTCTCCTTTTTTCCTCTGCTTTGTTTTCCCTGTGTCCTTGTTCTCTCTCCTGTTGTTTTATTTTTTGTACATCATTGTTGTGTTGTTTAAATTCCCCATCTCTCATTTTCCTCTCCAAGTCTGCATTTTGAGCTGGAACCCAGGCAATCCATGTTCTTTCCTTCAAATTTTAATCACAGTGCCTATGGACCAAACCTTTGGTTTTGTGGCTTGTACGTAGGCATCAGCGCAGTGCATTAGAGCAGCTGGTGCCCACCCTGCCTCTGCCAGCTCTGCAGGGCTTTGGCACAGGTTGGGCAGTCATTGTGTGGCCAGAGTGGTGTTTTCCATCCCCTCAGACCTCTCCAGCATAAAACCCTGCAGGCAGTGGGTAAATCCTGTTTTCAGGCAGCACAGAGCCGTGGTGCCTGGGGACACATCCCTCCAAAGCACTGGGGTGAGCCTGTGGTCATCCATTGAGAGGGTTCATGCAGGGGGTGGGGAAAGGGGTTACAGGTAGATGGGAAGATGTGGATCTAAGAACCCAGACTTGCTGTGGGCTATGATATTTAATAAGAGGGAAAAAAAAAAAAAAAAATCCTCCAGCAGCTACCCCGAATGAGCTGAATGAGAGCAGAAGAAATGCCCAGAGCCTCCTGTCCAGACAGCCTGCACTGCACGTGGAGGGACCATGAGCATCTGCCACATCAAGGGAAACAGCAGGAGCTGCACGTGGAGGGGAAAAAGTCAGGAAAGGGAAGTGGCAGAGATGAGGGTGGAATCGGTGATATGGGAAATGGGGGATGCCTGGGCTGTATCCTCCATGATGGCACCGTGTCTGCCAACAAGGAAGGTGCCCAGCCCAGCACTGGACCTGGGAAGGGGTCAGCACAGTCCCAGCACATGGGCACAAGGGTCCCTCCAGCCATGGCATGGGTCACCCCGGTGTGTGTGGGGCAGGGCTGGGAGGCACCCAGCCTTTCCCTGTCCCACAGGACGGCTGTCCCTAGGCCCCTTCATGGCTGCTGCTTGTCCCATCTGCTCCTGAGCCCTGAGCCACTCACTGCTCAGCCCTTCCTCAGGCACAAGCACTCAGGAATGTTCTTCACACGCTTGCTTCGCAAGCTGAATTTTCCTGCTTGAACCACAAACCTGACCCTTTCTTCCTTCCTTCCCCACCTGCAACAGGGTCGTTGAACGGATTTTTTTCCTGCCGTTCCTATTCACCTTTTCAACACCCTCAGCCTGGTGCTGTGCTGCTTCTGGTCCAGAAAAGAGCAAGGTGCAGCTCTCATGCCCCTCAGCCCCAAAGCATCATCTCCCTGTCACCTGCCCACTGTCCACCTGTCCACGGACATTGCTCCTAACTGGGTGCATCGCAGGCCTTCACCAGGAGGGGACAGCCAGGGAGCATCCCACCGCTGAGGCCACGACCCCCTGGCTTGTGATCACCAGGCTCCGCTATAAACCATAAACCCAATTAATTATGGGCAATCTATAGAGCCAGGTCACGGTCTCACATTTACTTTCCCACTAGAATAATTTCGTTGACCTCCCCTGTTTAAGTGTAACAGCTCCTGCTGAGCGCTTTGTTGCAGTTGATAGCAAGATAATTATAATCCCATCAGTGGTTAAACTGTTTCAATAGGCAAAAGACACACTCTTCAGGCCTTTGATGGATATCTAACAGCTCCCAGAGATTTGATATTAATCAGCTGCTATCTCTTGACTGCTGGGAGGCAAGTGATCACTGACAATAGCTGGCGAGGGAAAACACGATTTTTCAGTGATGCACATGTAAAAAAATAATGCTTTCAAAGGAGTGTGCTCGCTGGCGCATCCCGGGGCTAGCTGTGACCTGCTCCTGCCTGGCTCACTACAGCATGGCCTCAGAGCTAGGAATGCAGCAAGAAACCTTGCTGCATGTGCTCTAATCCCAGTTAGCACCAATTTTCTGTTGCTGTGAGTAGGAGGATGTGAACCAGAGCATCTGCATGGTCTGGCCAGAGGAGGGGGGGATCTTGTCCTTAGCTGTATGAATTATTTAAGGACAGGAGCTGCATGTTGGGGAGTGAAAAACACTGATTAGAATGTTAATTAATGTGAAATCGAAGCCCCCATTTGAATTTGGGTCCTTCCTGGGAAAAGGTGGCAGGTAAAACCTATTTGTTATTCCAACCATTAAAAATCAGAGTGCTTAAAACCTTTAAGTCAAACAAGCTGCTTTTCATGTTTTAATGAACAATTTCCCCCATGCTGAAAACTTGTGTGTGAAATTGCTAAAAGTAATAAGCTCATCCATTACTCTGCAATTTTGCTATTAAACTGCAATGAGACAGACAATCGAGTCAATAATGATAACACTGTTCTTCTAAAGAAGTCAGCTGGGCAGAGGGCTTCAAGCAGGAAGGTCCTCTTGCATAGCATGGAGCTTTTCCCCAAATACTTGGGATATAACCCATGTAACAGCATCCTATAATATGCCTTGTTTAAACACGGGGCTCCTCTGAGACTCCAGATAGCTAAACAGCACACGGAATCTGTAATTGTGTTCCGAGGAGGTTTTTCTATTATTATTTTTAACCCTGTTAGGAAGACTCACAGTTCTGATGTTTTTTTCCTTTAATTATTAGTATTTGTGTGTGAACACCAAGAGCGATTGCTGTAATCGCTGGCCTGGAAAACTACCTGGGAGGTGTTTGTTCTCGCTGCAGCGTTTTGTGCTTCATGACTGTTATTGCTCAGCTCCGCTGTGCGCAGCCTGCTCCAACCATCTATTACCAGAGACCCCAGGTGCCCTGACCACCGTGGGCTCCCCCATGCTGGGAGATAAAAAGGAGACAAATACTGGAGATGGAGCCAGGAGGGTGTTTGGGCACATTCCTGCAGCGGAGCAGGGCTGTGTCTCGTCTGGGGCTGGGCAGCTGGCCCCGGGCAATGCTCCTTTGGCGTCCTGGGTGCTGGAATCCAGCCCGTGCCTCCAACAGGGGACAGGGTGCTTTAGGCATCGCTGATTTTACATTCTCTAAACAGCACAGAGAGGTTGTGCATAGGTGCTGGACAGCCTGATCCAGCAGGTGGCAACCAGCCCATGACAGGGGGTTGGAACTGGATGGTCTGTAAGGTCACTGCCAACCCAAACCGTTCTGTGGATTTATGATTCTGTGCTTCATGTTTTGGCTATACTCTTCATTTGCTTCAACCCCTTGCATGGGCGAGCACACAGGGTCATCTCCTGGCTTTGCTGGCAAGGTACTGCCTGTCCCCTTCCCAGCAAGGCTCGTGTGGGACATCCACTGATGCCCGTGGGGTAAAATGGTGCTGGCAGATGCTGTGTAGCTGCTTCCCCAGTTCAGGAGGCCCAGGAAGGTGCTGGTACCCTGTGCTTGCCACCTGTTGCCCCCTCCTGCGTGCTTGCATCTCCTCCTGGAAGGGAAATGTAGCACAGTGCATGAGCATAAAAGAGTTAAAATAATTTAAAAGCCACCATAAAAACAAAACAAAACAACAAGTCAGAAATCTCAAGTGCAAGAGGAGCCCCTTGGGGAGGTGATGAGAATGGTTGTCCTTGCCTTGGAGCCAGGCCATCAGAAGCAGTGGCACAGGTGGACACCAGCCCCATGCAGGCAGGGGAAGAAGTCAGTAGGGTGTCACGGCCGCCAGGGTGGTGGGTGATGCCGTTCTGCAGCCCCTGGACCAGATGCCGACCCTTCAGGGCTCATCCTTCACCTGCAGTGAGATGTCACCCGCATGGAGAGCGCAGGTCGTGCCCTGAATGCAGGCTTTCTGCTGCCCCGCTCCCAGGTGAGCGTCCCTGTCTGTGCGGGCGCAGCGAGAGAAGGCTCTGCGAGATCCACAACAGCGCTGAAAGCTGCTTCCCCAGTGCCACCGTGTGCCTGACACGCGAACAGCCCGGCAGTTTGCAGGATTGGAAAGCGCAGGGTGACAGCAGAGCTGTGAGCAGCCCAGGACTTGCCTATGGGGCTAGCAAATCCCAAACGGGGGCAAAAAGTGGCGTTGGAATAACGCTGCAAAAGGCTCCTCGGGGTGGAGCAGTGCCCTGGTGGCCGTGTGACTTGTAGGAAGGTTTTGCCAGGGAGGTTGGGGTTTGCCTTACCAAAAGATGCATGTAGAGACGGGTCATGCTTGCACTGATGGGGACAGGAGCAGGGGAGGGAATCTCTGCCAGGCTCACACCCTGTCTGGAGTCTGCTGCTCGGGACAATAGATGGCATTAAACAGAGGGTGCTGTGTGTCGGAAATGCGGTTCCCTGCAGAGGTGCTCTCCTGGAGTCAGCCGCCTGTCCCCAGGCTGCTGAATGCAGAAGCCAGCTGTGCCGTGGAGCACAACACATTTCCATTCCACGCGTGTCCAGCCCCCTTTTTTAACACCAGTCCTTAACTCCAGCGAAGTCCTGGAGTCGGTCTGACAACCAGGGAGCTACACTTTCAGATGAGGATTCCTCACTGCTCTCTTGAAGGGCCCCATGGCAAGGGACCAGGATGGTTCTACCTTGGGCTGGCCGAGCTGGTCAGGCCTGGAGGAACACGGAGCTGCAGATCCAAACCTTGCCTCCACATCCAGCTCTGCCCAGTTCTCCCCTCAACCTGGAAACTTCCATCATAGTGACACACCCCAGCCTGCTCTGGGGGTCAGCAAGGGAAACAGAGACCCGAAGCAGTGCAGGTGTTTACCATCAGCACTGTCTTGGTCACAGATCCAAAACACAGCACCACAGCAGCCGCCGTGAAGAAAACGACCTCCATCTGGCCCAAAGCAGCAGAGCAGTTTAGTGATAGTTTTTGGCAAATTATCAAGCGCACTTCAGTAACTCCGGAGCCTCTCTATTTCCTCACAATGATACAGCAGATGCACACACGAGTTACAACGCAAGTGTGGCATTTTTAAGACATGGTGTTGTCAGGTGTCTTCTTGACTGACCCAAATGCTTGGTCCAGATGCAAATGCAAAGCCAGATTTAAGCCTGCATCTACAATTGCTCCTCGTATCTGCTCTGTTTGCCTGCAGCTTGGCCAAGAGTTCACGGGACGGGCAGCAGAGCTGGCTGCTGGGGTCTGCAGCCCTGCAAGCCCGGAGCTGGGTCTGTGGCTGGGTGCAAGCGCACGGGTGTGGGTGCCATGGGTTTGGGGCAATGAGATTGCTGCTGTGTTAGTGACAGGTGGTGTTTCCACATCGTCAATGTGTGAGAAGCAGGTTAAAAATAAATAAATAAAAATATCTTCCTGCACCCAGTTTGCTGCTTAGCTGAGCCTGGACCATCCCTGTAAGAATTGTACTCTAGCAAGTTTGTCCCAAAAAAGACAAAAAGGCTCCACCTAGCTGTGAAATCGAGTATTTAGCAATAGCTTCAACCCCTGTGTTTGGTGTTTACGGACCAGCCTCCAAAACTGCCTTGGATCTGGGTCAGTGCGAGGGGAGCAGCTCCCACACGTTGAAGCTGAGGCTGGGAGGCAGCAGGAGCAGGTGGGCTGCCCCCAGCTGGGATCTGAGCAATTCTCGCTGCAGGCTCGCAGCCAGGGTCTTGCCGTTCCCCAGCCAGCCCCAGGGCTGCCTCCCCTCCACATGTTCCCCATCCCGGGACAGCCACGTGGCTCTGCCCAAGGCTGGGTGGGATGGGCCATGCTTTTTGGAACTTGGATTTTCCAACATGGACTCATGTGAGCTTAATGAAGCCCATCTGAAGTACTTGGCAACTGTCAGGGAAATGTCAGAGCAGCATTAGAGGCATCTCCGTGTGTTGCAAAACACAGGACGGTCTTCAAAAAAAATTAAAAAAATGCAGATGATGAAATAAGGAGAGAAGTTAAGAATTACAAATCTGCCATTTGGATAGCAGCATCTGGGGAAAAAACACCTGGATTGCATAAAGTCTCTCAAACACTCAGAACAGAGCACATCGCATGGCACTGCAACAAATCAAACCTGAAGAAGTACGCTTCCTCAGCTCACTGGGCAGCAGCCAGGGCCCTGCTCCCGGTGGGATGCTCCCATGTCAGGCTCTGCCCCGTGCCCTGGGAGCGCAGCGGTCCCAGCGTGCCCCTGGCAGGGGCATGTGAGCAACTGCTGGCGGGTCAGTCCCAGGCCCTGGGAAACAAGAGAGTAATGGGTGGTTTCATATTTTAGAAAGGAGCCATAGACCGCTGGAATTTCCATCCAGGGGCGGTGTGGAACTGCAGCCTCACACACACAGCTTTGGTGGGCAGGGAGGTGTCTAGCAGATGATGGAGGAGAGCAGGGGACACACACGGGGCTGCGCAGAGGCGGCTTTGCTTTCAGCAGTGCTGTTCTGCCCCGCCTCCTGCGCTGTGCTGCCCGTGGGCTATGGCAGGGGCACAGCCGTGTGAAACATTCACCCTAAAATGTCCTGAGCTCTTTGAGATGCTGAGCAGGAGAGAAATAAAGCTTTTGAAAGCTGCTCTCAAGTTTTTTCCATTGTAAGAACAAAGCCAAAGCCCTTGTAAATAAGCCAGTCAACAGCACAGCAAATGAGCTCTTTTCTCCACAGGCTCCCCAGCCCTGTCCTGCGTTGGGTCTGGTCTTCATGGTCTCTTGGCCACCACACCTTGGAGGGGGCAGAACCTGAGCATCCACCGTCAGGTGGCTTCCCAGAGCTCATCCTGCCAGCAGAATGGAGAGGACATCAAAAACCTCCAATGAGACTTAAATCACCACCCGTTCCTTAGCAACACGCAGGCATTTTCCAGGGGGATGATCCACCTTCAGCTGTTTTGGCTTCTCCTTCTTTACTTTGCCTACCCCCCTAGGCCCATATTGTCTCAATACAAATAACCCAATGTTGAGAGCCAGAAGCCAGGATGGCAGTGTCCTCCTTCGCTCCAGAGGTGGACACAGCAGCTGTGTTGGAGGTCCCACAGCTGTTCACAGCCCCAGCCCAATATTGATCTTCAATCTCAGAATCTGATAGGCATCACTGAGCTGCAGGGTGATCACAGTCAGCCTGCACGTGGTGTGGCTTTGTGCATTGAGCAACTCGTTTGTCTTGTCTGAGTTTTTCCCCTCTAAAAAGTCCTCAAAAATGGAAAAGGAAAAGAAGTCCCAAATGAAATAAGCAGCCTAGGCACCAGAGGAGCTGGAAGTCCAAAACGGAGCACAGCGTAGCCTGGGTCCTGCAAGGGAGTGAGCTGCAAGGATGGAGACCAAAGGAGGAGGCATCGCTGCTGCCTTCTAATTTCGAGGTCACATGGTTTGTCAGAGAGAAGTCACTCACTGTATCCCTGTGAAGGCTGGAGCTCTTTGCCTGGGATATTCTGAAGGGGTGGGAGCATCTGATCTGTATTCATCTGTTTCTGAAGTTTCTCTAAAGGAGTTAAGGAGCCTGCCAGCCTGGCCTTCTCAGCCTTCCCTCACTCTCCCCAGATAAACACATTTTTGCTTTCCACCACAAGAGGTCCTCAGGATCCTAAGGTAGAAAAACATATTTCCAGCAGCCAGGTTTGGGAGCGGAGCGTTACGTTTTTGAAGAGAAGATACAGCCAGAAAGGTTGCTGCCTCTCTCAGACGTGAGACCTGTAACACAGGGTCTGGATCCTTGGGGTGAGATTTCAAACTTTCTTTGCAAGAGTGGGAGGTGGCTGGGGAGCCAAGGTTCTCCCAGACTCTGCTTGGAGAGGAGGCCAAACTGGGAGAAAGAAAGAGAGTTTTAAGCAATGGGAAGCACCGAGGCGATATGGTGGAAGGGCTGGCAGCTGTAACAGGGTCACTGACCCTTCAGCAGCTGTGTTCTCTTCAATGCCTGTCATCAAGTGTCCAAATTCCAGCTTTCAGTCCCTCTTCCCTGTTCTTCGGCACCCTGTGTCCCTGCTTTGAGCTAAATGCGTTTCCATTAACAAGCATGGTGATGTTCTCTCGTGGCAGTGAAATGAGGAGTGTTGTTGCTGCTCTGAGGTTTTCTGAGTCCTCCAGGATCCTTTCTCCCCTCCCTCTGTGCCTCGCAGCAAAGGCTTTGCTTCAACATCTTTCAGCACGAAAGCAAAAGGAGGAGGACAACAGGACTGCTCAGAACAGGGAGTGCCCAAGGAACAGATCTGAGGCCAGAACTGGCTACCGGTTCAGGTGACAGCGGGATCGTTTCTGGTGGCCGTAACTTGATGCACTCACAGGCAGGTACCCCTCTGGCCCATTGTCACCACAGTGTCCCCGTGCTTCCTCTTCCATTTCGTCTGCTTATCATATAAAAAGTGTAATGCTTTTTCTGGTTGCTGGTGGGGGTTTTTGCCCATTTTGGACGGGCTTTCGCTGTGCAGTTGTCCTCTCCCGCTGCATGGTGGCAGCTCGGAGCACACAGGCAAAAACGGTGCTGTCCCTCACCCCCACTGCAAACCTCCTTTGGGTGTTTACATGTTCAACTAAATGATGCAAATCTGTTTTATTTGGCCTGGCCTTTTTTCTCATGTGTTCCTAAGCACGAATGTGTTTCCAGATAAGAAGGTAAATTGTTGTCTTCCTCTCCACACACACCAGCATCGCCTTGGCCATGCTCACTGTGTGGCGGGGCCATGGGAGGCTTGGTCCACCCCCAGCAGGACCCCTTGTCCCCCAGACCAGAGAGGTGCTGAGTAATACCCACCCCGAGCTCTCTTTTTAGTAAAACCCTTCGGTGTTACTCAGAGCCTCAGCACTGGATGTCAGCATGGATGTCTCTGTGGTTGTGATTGGTTTCAGCTCACCCACAGGCAAAAATGGAAACAATCTTCCCTTTTAAATGTTAATAGAGGCCTTTCTCGTTCTTATCTTGCAGGCAAACTTGGTGACATGTGATTTACTCCTCTTGCTCTTTCTGCAGTGCTGTCTGAATACTGCACGTGTGTATACGTATACTGCACATTTTATATCTCTATACCTAGTCACACTCTCTGGTGCTGTGTAAACGTTACTTCCATGTGCTCAGGACACATGGGTATGTTGCAGGAGCTCCTGCTGAAGGCTGTGCCTACAGAGCTGGCCAGTAGAGCACCCAGTGTGAGTGGATCCTGTGTGCTTGGGCAGCCTGGGAAAGGGGGTGGCTGTGCTGGCCCAGGCACATCCTGGATGAAAACACAGCGCACAGTTCCCCTAGTGAAGGGAGCGTGGTTTTTTGTGTGTGTGTTTATTCTTCATGGCAAGAGGATGTATAAGAGGAGCTCTGGCCAGGATGGCTTCAGACCAGCTGCGATCAAATCAGGAGAGATGCTGGGACTGGATAATTGAGGATGCTGCTTAATGAAGGGGCTGTGCTTGTTCAGATCCTTTTGCAAATGTGGCCAGAGACTGATGAGCTCAGCGTTGCCTGGACTGAGGTGACGAGGGTGTAGTCATGGGGATCAATGTCACCAGTGAAGGGAGTTAGGAAGGTATCTGGGGCTAGACACCAGCCCATGGCCATGGGAAAGCAGTTAGCAAACTCAAGATCCTCCTCCTGCCCCTCCCACTGCCCCATATTAGAAGTGTCTGTGTGTCTCCCAGGAAGAGGAACCAGGACAATAAAAAAAAAAATAATACTCTTCCACTCCAGCCTGCTCATTTCAAAACTGTTTCCATGATTTAGTTCAAGGTTGGGTTACTGGTATAAGCCCTCAGCTGTGGCAAGGCAACAGTGCAAATGGAGTTGCAGAAGGGAGCCTGTGAACTCTGTCGCGAGGTGGCATTTCTCAAGCTCTTCAAGTGGGATTGCTCTTGACTAAACCCATGAGCTTCAAGTTGGGTCTTGCTTGCAAGAAAAAGGTAGCTTAAATGGAGAGTTCAGCTCAGCAAGAGTTACCCAGGTAAATGAACACAGCCAGGCTCTTGCTGAGTTTTGGCTGTGAAATGTGGTGCCAAAGGCTTCCGAATATTTCCTGGGAAGGAAATCAACACAGTACCAAAAATGCTCCACTTTTCCCTCCTGGCTCTCTGTCATCTTTGCCCCTTCATTTTAATGAGGCACCAGCGCCTCAAGGAGCATTTTGGCTTTGCTATCAGTTGAGCAACTCTTACTTTTCACTTCATGTGGAAAACAAGAGGAGCCTGTCTGGCTCCCACCCCAACTCCTTCACCATTCTGATTGTATTCTTAGATGTGGCCTTTATGAATGGTGGAAGGCAGAAGAATGATTTTCACTGCAATTTCTTGCTCATGAAGCAGATCCTTTTCTCCATGCTGGCTGTGAGAAGGAGGGTAAGTCTCCAGTGCACCCAGTGGCTCTTCTCACAAAGGGTGACTTGCACATTTCCCTCAAAAAAATGCTTTCCCTCTCTTCTTCCTGCTGCACGCTGTGGAGCATGTACCATATTTCATGCAGGAAGGGCTGAATTTCGTCCGTTAGAAGCTGAGCCACTGTAATGCATGGACCCCTAACAAGTCCTTGTGCACTTGTTTTAAAAGAACGTGTTGGCCCACAAATGCTATTTATTCATTACTGAAGAGAGGTACTTCAAGGACAGACTCCTCATGCAAGACGGTGTACAGTCCCTGAGCCTGCTCGCTTATCTGAGCTGCATCGCTGCAAAATATAGCAGAACCTGGTGCTGGAAAGGTGCAAACTCTGCAGCAGCCCTGCAAGTAGGGTATGGCTGCTGGATGTGCTCAAATTCCCTCTGAAGGCAATGACAGCTGAGCTGGAAAAAAGAAAAAAAAAGAGTTCAAATAAATGTTGGCCTGGAGCTCACATTGACAAGCTGTGTGACTAATGCACTACCTAGGGGACTCCTAGCAGGAGTGTGGGCATTAGTGCCAGGCTGAAAGCAAGCACAGCTCCAGCATGGATGGTGGAAGGGGGGATACGAGAGGTACCGATGCTTACGTCGTCTCATCTACCTGTAGCTGCCTAGCAGGGTGTCTGGGTCCTGGATCCAGCAGAGGGGCTGGCTGATGGGACTGCCCCGGGGACCTAGTGTAAGTTACGCAAAACTCCTCCTTGAAGGAGACCTCGCGAGGAAGTCCTGGAGCAAGCTGCAGTTCTCACGCTACTGCAGGGGGAAAAGCTAATGAAAATTAATGCTGTGGGGTGGTGGCAGAGAGTGTGGAAGGTGTTTCATGTTAAATGGCTCGAAATAGAATTTCTCTTGGCATTTTAATCCTTCCATTTCTTTTTCTTTGGATGTACTCTTTAACTGCAACTTTCTATGAGTTCTATAGGCAGCTCTGCGTGTCGATTTGCTCTTGCAGTTCTCCAGACATGGAGCCCCACCAAGCCCGTTCAGCACATCGCCACCACAGCCTTCAGGGCTTTCTTTTAATGAGATTTTATTCCAAAATCTCTGTTGCTGCAGTTCCAGCTCATTGCTCTCCTTTCTGCACAAGAAGTCTCACCACATGCACATGCTCCTTTGCATCTTGAAAAATACGAAGCCTGTAAGGATGTCCCCTCTTTTCTACAAGCTCCAACAAGCTTTCTGTGACTGTGCTTTGGGTCTATTTAAACTCACCCCTTAATTTCTTTCATTACTTCTCAGTGCAGAGAGGGAAAATAAGAAAGAAAAATAGACCAAAAGTTGTTTGGGACCATCTCTGTTGAAGGAAGTGCAGTATAATCTAAAACCTATGGTAGGGAAGGTGCTGCCTTTTCTTACAGATTGTCCTATGGTGGGAGGGTTTCTGCAGCTGGGAGGGTTTCTGAAGCTGGGCAGAAATGGCAGGAACACAGGAGAATCTGTTTTTTATCTGATTTGGCTTGCTTTATCCAGCTCAGTCGCCTGCAAGAGAACACTGGGGTCCTATGGAGCAGTGTTCATGGTGTGCCCATTGCTGTGTCACTTGGTAAGGTCCCTCTGTGCCACGTGCTCTGGATCAGTCACCATGTCCTTCCTCTGGCATCTAGGCAGGATCCTGGAGCTTATAGGGTTTNTAGGGTTTTTTTTTTTTTTTTTTTTTTTTTTTTTTTTTTTTTTTTTTTTTTTTTTTTTGCTAATTTTAGAGTCTGATAGCTCTTAAGAGCAAAGGTTTTTAGCAGCAGAAAGGCAGGTGTTTCAGTGATTTTTAATGGGTACAACTGTAGTTTAAAGAATTGCTTTAAAAAGCAGCCAGGGACATGGTTTACCCTATGCAAACTTTAATATTCTTCTAAATTGGTCCTGGTTAATTCACTGTGGACAATTCTTAATTCAGTGTTATGCTATTATGCTATTTGTGCTGAGTTATTAGGCAGAGCAATGTGTGTTTTAGCAGCGCTATCAAGTTATGCAGTAACTAGACACATGCAGCAGTATTTACCTTCCCCCTAAAAAAGGCACATCCACGCTTTTCATTTTCTTCCCCCTTCCTCTTTCAGGGGTTTCCTTTGGGTTCTGGGGACCTGCTCTGGACATTATCACCAGCCCTCCTGGTTTCTAGTTGCTGATCTTCGACGTATATCACAGTAAGACCAAACTGAACCCATGTCCAAGGCGGCAGCTCCGTGGGCAGGAGGAGGTGCTGGGCTCCCCTGAGGATGGCGGTTTCACTGACATAGATGCCACCATTAGCAGGAAGACTGCACTCAGGTGCTCAGATGCAGGATGCTCTTAGAGCAAGGTGCTTTTGTTCTCACGCCCTACAGACCTCGGCTTTTGGTGGTGGCAGTCTAGCAAAGGTTCCCCCAGATTCCTGGAGGGATGCACGCTGACACCCTGCTGCACTCTGAATTAATTCTGGCCGGGGATGAAGCGATGCTCTAGCAGAAGCTTTGCTACAGAGATGGTCTGGTGAGGTCCATGGGGTTTCTGCCAGCCACGGTCTCGTACAGGACTGGGGCGGCTCTTATGTGATGGATGGGAGCACTGAGTGACCTGGAAAAGCAGAATTCATCCCACATCCTGAAGTAGGAATCACAGCACTTTGTAGCAGGGTATCTCTAGAAAGAATGCCAACAGTTGGCTGTTTGGAGAACAGGGTGTATATAAAGGGCACGAAGGAGATGTTTTTGCGCTAAGGTGCAATCTCTTACTGCTGCAGTGACAGAAGATGACACAGTTTTGTGTGCCTTGGGATCTCCTATTGCCTCTGTGCTGTGCTCCCACTGCTCAGCAGTGACTGGTGCTTGTTCACTTCAGAAGCCCGGCTGCGGTTTCAGCTCTTCTACATTCTAGTGTGGAGATTTTCCAAACCAGAAGAGCAGAGGGTGCAGCCAGTCATCATTTCTCTGAAACCAGCAACAAGGCTTATGATGAAAGCTCACAGATATCTGGGTTTGAGCCGGAGCTATCTGCTGTTGTCAGTGTGATGTGTGCCTACGCAAAGGTCTGTTTTCCATGTGCAGTGTAGCTGGCGGTGGAACTAGAAGCGCTCACCCGTTGCATGTAGTGCATTGACTTCTGATAGACCTGCAAAGAAGGAGGTTGCACTTTGCACACAGATCATTGTCAAGAAGTGCAGACGTAAGTACAGTGAACTTGCTGCCGAAAATAGCCTGGCTGTCATGACTGGCATACGAGTGTGTCTCGGAGAGCTTCACGCAGCGCAGTGCCTGCATGCACATCTTCTTTTACCACTAGATGTCATAAACTGTTTTGTTTTTTTTTTGTGGGGCTTTTTTTTTTTTTTTTCCCATTTTCAGAAGCTGCTTTCAGTGCATGACACATTGATAACCCCTGAATAAGCTTACCTTTGGGAGTCTTGCATTTTGTTGTTGTTGTTGGTTTTTAAGCTGACTGAAATGTAAGGTGCAATGCCTTTTTTTAACTTCTCACATGCGTGCAAGAACATTATTTCTGCCATGCTGCAAATCACACTATGGCATGTTTGCTGCAATATCAAAGCTCACTTGGGCTTTGATTTGCATTTTAACATTAAACAGCTTCAGAGTCCTTTCTGAAAGCAGTGACAACAACATCAATGTACCCCTGTTTGTGTGAAGCTCCTATCTCAGCAAAAATTGGTGACAGTTTTAGAATTTCTTAGTTCAAGTCCAGCTCAGAACTTGCTGTGTATCCACTCTGTGGAGAGGCTGATGATTAAAAACAAAACAAAATAAAGCAAAGAAATGCAAACCAAACCAAGTAAAACAAACCCTCTTTTTGGAGGCCGATTTATAGTTTTTCTTTTTTGCCAAGTGACGCCTCCTAACAGGGCAATGGGAGGTGTCCCAACATGAGAAGCATTCTTTCTGCAGCCAGAGGAGCTGCACTTACCAAGTCTGACAAAATGGCATTTTTTCAGACTTCACCTTAGCTTCATTTGAAGACAAGCATTGTAAAATCTCTGCCCTGAACTGCGCAGTCACATCAGACATCAAGGACAGACAAGACTACACTTCTGTGCCGTTAGACCCCTGACTGCTCTCCGATTGCCCCAGGGGATCTGCACCTTCCTCGTGCAGACATACATATTTGTACATAAGGTGAGCTTTACTTCAGGAGGGGAAGGCATAGCCTGTGAGTGTGCAGAGAGTAACTGCACACTTGGGAGAGATCAAATGTTCCTGCAGGGCCAATTAAGGATCTTATGCAAATGCTGTGCAAAGACAGTGCTAGAAGAATGACTCCTTCTTTCTCTTTCATCTGTGCTTTGGTGCTTACTTCATAGCTGTTGTGTTTCCCAGGGTAAAAAGAACTGGAGTATATCATAGGGGAAAAAGAAAAGGCAAACGAGGTCGTGCTAATTCTTCAGAGCAAAAAGCCTGCAAAAATGTGGAACACAACCTTGTTTCTTTCAAAAATGCCCATCTATCTTGCAGCCAACATCATAAATATCTTGATAACTTCAAGAACAGGATTGCTTTCTTCGCCCTGCAGTATTTCTGGGAGAAGCTGGGCACGTGGCCTCCTCCAGGCTTTCTGACATTCCCAAACGTTACTTGAGGTGTTAATGGTTTGTGCTGGAGAGAGCACAGAAAACGCCAGGATCCCACTGACCTTGCTTCAGCCAGCATTTCCCGAGAAGAAGCACAGCCCTTGGTATGGAGGGAGGTACACAGAAATTGCCTTCAGCTGAAGGGATTGCAACGTACAGCACCATTATTCGAGCTCTCTCTGGCTTCTCCCCTGTGCTCCACATCAGTAAGGGGCAGCTCTGCGAGGACAGCCCTGCCCAATGTGATGGGTGCTGGAGCCAGCCTGGCGCAGGGTGGTCTCCTTGTGTGCTGGGTGGGGTAGATGCAGGCCCTGGGGTGAACGTACTCATGATGTGCCTTTGGTCACAGCCAGTCCTCTGGGGTGGCAACAAAGGAGGAAGCACTAAGTGATGTAAATCAAAATTCTCTGAGACCTGCACAAGAAGGAAGTCCTGGCATGGGTTGTCATTCCCCATTTATTCTGTCCTTCTGCCTTGGGCTAGGCCCCTCGAGAGTCAGTGCTTCCTAGAGAGGAATCTCACTGCTCCATGGGTGCCTTTCATGCTGCAGATCCTTCAGTGCTAGAGGTGAAAGGAAAGATGTGGCCTCCCAGTGTGTCACTGAGGAATGGAGGTTGCTTTGGACGTTGCAGTAACGTTTCCTTAGATGCTTGTGAAAGAGGGAGGGCAAATGTCTTCACTAAGCACCAGAATGACCTTCAGTAAATCTGGGACAAGGCTATTGATTTGACCTAGCTGCCAAGTTCGTTAACAAACTCATAACGGATGCTGTCTTGAAGGAAAAATGCCTTTTTGTAGATACAATGGATTTCTTACAGTTAATTTTCAAATATAAACACAATTACCAGAACTCCTCATTACCCATAAATTATCTTCATGGAATATGGTTCCCCGGGATGGAAGATCTGCTCTGTCAGAAGTTTAGGAAATATCAAGACAAACAAAGAAACAAGGAAACTCTAGCAAACAACAAGAAAGCAAAACGAACATAATTAAGTCCCAAGAGATGCTTACTCCCAGCTCCATGCAGAAATTAACTCAATACAATTGAATAGTTAAACATTGACTGAATTGTGATATTTAATCAAGTAGTATACATATTGCTCCACTTTCAAAAGAGGCTTAGCTGGTTGCTTTATTGGCTTTTTAATCAATGCTTTAATTACATTGGTGCTCTAATTTCATAATAAGCTTGCATTAATTAAGGTAGCTCTTCTATATGCAGAGAGTAATAGGAAAACCAAACCGAAAGAAACGACTGTGCTTTTCTCACTCTCCACATGAGATATTGACTGTGCTATTTACACCCATTTGCTCTTGCAACAGAAAAAAACGCCAGGAATTTCTATCACTCGGAATGACCATGCATTCTTTATATGCTGCTTAGGTCAGCTCTGTTCCTGAGAAAGATTTGTGAAAACAAGAACTTGGATCAACAGCGTCTCATGAGGTTATTGATCAGGTTCTGAAAAATAAAGTGTTTCGATATACTGGAAGATATATGGGGATCAATATAAATAGAGAAATACCTAAGCTTATTCTTGGACCGATCTCTGTCTCATCTGGCATCATTCACTTTTTCCAGCTCTAGCTGGAGGGGCCAGGACACTGAGCAGAGAAAATCGAGCTGTTTGTTAAGCAGGAAATTTGTCTTAGTGCTAAAGATGCTCCCAAATTCACACAGCCTAGGGAGAGCTGTTACGGGTTTACCTACCATTTTTTCCCTAGCAGCTGAAGACATAGTGATAGGTTTCAGGCTGGTAAAGGCAGATGGCTGGAGTTTAGGTGCCTACACCTGGGGTCCTCTTTCACTGCTTGCAGCTGTGACTTGGGAGAGTCTAGAGCATCATGTGGGTAAACAGCCCCTTAAACTTTTATTAAAGCTGCCTGTGTCACCTGTACCTGACTGTAACCTCCCTTAAGAACCACTGTGATCTGGGTGGCAGTGGTTAAGATGAACACCCCTAGAGAAAAATGCTTTGTACCGTAACTGGGAAAAATCACTGAGGCTGTCTCCAATGCTGGCTACCTCCATGCTTTGACCAGCCCGTCTCCATGGCTGTCTCTTGGTGAGGGCGGGGACAATGTGGGGCTTTAGCAGGTTTAGGTAGGTTTCTTGTGTTAGCTGTGCAGCAGATCCACCGCTCCTAGATGCGGGCAGCCCAATTCCAATGGAAAAGTAATTCCTAGCCCTACTTTTCAGAGAGAGAGCAAGAAGGTAAGTGACTATTTCTAACCATCTATCTTTGCATTTGCTCAGTAAATGCAGGCAGCTGCTCCTGGTTTGGATTAGCACGGAGGTGTGAACTGCAAGCTCTGCTCCTGAAACCTTACCTTGGCATGCCAAAGAAGTGAACGATTTCCCTGGGATACAGAGGAAGGCCTTGTTTCAGCAAAAGGCAATAAAGCCTTGTGGTGAGGTCATGTCTTGGACAGGAGCATGCTTGGAAGGCCATGAAGATGCCGTTATCCCAAGGCTTCTTTGTCACGCAGTAAGGCCTTTACAGAGCTGGCCTGTTTCAATACAAAGGATTTTCATCAATGAGATCACTGTGACTGGAAGGGTTCTGATTTCACCAGGGTCACCATAACTTTAATAACATATTTTTTCACACTTAGAAGTGACGCAAACATAGCCAATGAGATAAGGTGCCCCAAAAGTATTAAGAAATGTCTGAATATATAAATCAGATGCTTTGGGCTGTAAAAGGATGTGTAACACAACAGCTTTTTGGAGCTTCCTCCAGCTGATGCTTCTACATCTGTTGATCATCATCTTGTCAGAGTGAGGAGACTGTGAGCTGTAAAAGGATATCAGTTTGCCTTGTAACAATGCTTCATTGATTTTTATTAACACCAGTTGTTAACTCTACCTGCTGCTATCTGCTTAGCTCAGCCTGGGGCGTTCTCTAGCAATTTCAGAGCAAGTGTTCAGAGCCAAACCTAGAGAAAGGAATAAGTAAATAAACTTACTGAGCTCCCTCTGCTGCAGAGGAGAAGATGTCTCTATAGCTTATTGTGAAGGCGTCAGCACGTCAATATTTCATAAGGCAAATTTAGAAAGAATTAAATGTTAATCCTTCTTTGGGAGCACGGAGTTGGCATAATTGCAGTAATAACAACCTTTGTGCGGGAGTGGGGCTTGCTGCGAGGCCGGGTTAGTAGTTCAGCAAGTCTGTAAAAGAAACGAGGTGTTTACCTGGGCTGCCTGAGGTTGCTTTGGGTTTCTGGAAAGCCAGCAATGGTTTTAACCTTGCCAGCTTCTACACAAAGGAGCCTATTTATTCGTGCAGGTTCACTTTCTGATTTGGTGGAAAACACTGAAATAATTGCAGTTGTGATCTAAATCCCGCTTCTTGCCTGACAGATGTCAACAGTACGCACTTTGAATTCCCAGAAGCGATTTATTGTGGCAGCACTGTAACTACTTTCCCAAGAAACAGCGATGATTCGTAGTACCCCTAACATACTATCTGTCTTGCTTAGAGCCTGTTACTGTGACCTGCATAAGCAAATCCATACGCTCAACATTCCTTCTGTTTTGGCACACTGTTTTCCCTCTTCAGTTGTTTCTTCACTTCTGGCCTCTGAACTGATGCTTATTTTTCTAATTTATAGGGGACAAACATTTTAAAATAATTGCTAGTTTCATTTGTCCACGAGGCAGTAAAAGTTGTGATCATTCTCCAAATGAACAGGACAAATTTTGATTTTAAAATTGCTCCCTGAAATTGAGTTTAAGTAATGAAAAGTATTCCGAGTAGGCGGTTGAAGGACTTCAGGATTAAAGTGTGGGTTACACACTTGCAAATGCATTTACTTTTGGCAGGACTGTCTTGGCAGGACCTAATCTGGAGCCTGTTTCTGGTACCTGGAGCTTTCTTTCACCATAAGAAGCAATTCCCATTTTCAGTATTCCTCAGGCTTTCAGATGCTTTCTGGTTTGAAATGAGAGAAGACACTAAAATTGGCACTAGCAGAGTAGGAGCTGGCACAACTCAGTAAGAAGCAACGTTCCCTCTTCCTCAGATCTTACAGCTTTGGCCATTAGCTTTTTCATGCAGCCTGGTCTGGCTGTTCACAAAGTATCCAGGCAACTTCTTAAACACAAAAAGTCTCCTTAGAAATAGGGCGGAAAAAAAAAATATGTATCTTGGAGTGAGTAATTGCCATTTCTGGCCATATGATTTGAGAAATCATTTATCCCTTAGCTTCTTTTAGCAAGTCTTACCTTCAGTCCAGGGTCAACAGAGCCACCTTGACTGAGGCAGGAGAAAGTCATGGGTTATCCAAACAGCTTTCACATGCAGGATGCTCAGAGTTACTCCTACCCCTCCTGTACCAGGAAGGCCTATGATGCTCTCCAGCCGTGGTCTCTAAGCTGGAGATGAAAATATTTCCTGGGCTTTTATTTGGATGATATTTCAGATTTAGCACCTAGACTTACAAAATCATAGAGGCCTAGAACCATAGAATATCCTGGGTTGGAAGGGACCCCAAGGATCATCGAGCCCAGCACCACCCAAACCCTGCGTCTGAGAGCCGTGCCCAAACGCTCCCTGAGCTCCTGCAGCTCGGGGCCGTGCCCACTGCCCTGGGGAGCCTGTTCTGTGCCCACCACCCCCTGGTGCAGAACCTTTTCCTAACCCCCACCCTGACCCTCCCTTAATGCAGCTCCATGCAGTGCCCTGTCGCTGTCCCCAGAGAGCAGAGCTCAGCGCCTGCCCCTCTGCTCCCCTGGGAGGGAGCTGTAGGCCGCCATGAGGCCTCCCCTCAGCTTCCTCTGCTCTGGGACCAACAAACCAAGGGACGTCAGCTGCTCCTTCTTGACCTCTGTAGGAAAGAAGACTAAGAAACCTCTTCTTAATCATAGCCAGAATATTTGGTGATACAGAATCTGGCCCCTCATCACTTATGATTTGTCAGGCTGCTTAATGGCAAGGGCACATGGAGCACTTAAAGCATTGCTGGGAACAGGAGCCAGGCTGGCAAGAGAGCAAGGCATTTAGAGCAATCTAATGAAATGAAGATGAGTGGTGTTAACTGGTAATGCAGCAGTGGAAATACAGCAAGCTGCATCCTTACACTTCCAACAACGTGAGGCTAATGAACTGATTGTTCATGGTCTGTCTGAAATCATCTGCTTGTAAGTGAACATGACTCTTAATACTGATAACACGCAGATGTCAAGGTGGTTGGTTCTGGTCCACAGTGTGCAGAGTGGCCCGTGTGTGCAGACGTGCCAGGGGCTGAGCTCCCCAAACACGCTGCTGAGCCAGTCGGGAGGATGCTCTTGCTATTCGATTCACATAGCTTACTGAACATGCAGATGAGTTTAATTTATATTTAATCAGCCTCTGCAAACAGCAATCACTTGAGAGGTTTTCCATACAACATGCGGTGATTACCCTTATTACAGTAGTACTGTTCGAATTGTCAAAGCTGGGGTCTCTCAGCCCCTCTGTTTGAAATCCTTTGTTTCTGGAGCTTTTAATGTTTTCTGTGGAATGCTCTGCAGGCTGGGACTTGAAGAATCAGGACGTGGCTCAGTAGAAGCCATGATCTCCTCGGGACTGCCTGTCCCTGCTTTGTCCCTGCAGCAGTCCTGGCTGAGCCTCACCTGCCTCACAAGACACTAGAGGAAGGTGACCCTGCCTGTAACAAGAGACCCCCTAACACCACGTATTTATAGTGGTGGTTTTGCCCTAGGGTTTGTGGGTGTGAAATATCAGCCCTCCAGTCCTGCAGAAAGCTGCTTCTGCTCTCTGAGATGTGATGAACTTTGACTACTGGCTGACGTGTCAAAACCAGCCATGTGGATCTGTGCTTATGCCTGCAGAGGGGCGTTTTGGCATCTCTACTGGAACAGGGCCTTATTGGCTGATCGGGCTTGATGGCTTCAGAAGGAAGCATAACTATTTTATGATGTTAGAAGAGCTGGAGCTTTTGCACAACTTCAGCTGGTCCTTTTCCATCCCAGAGCTTTCACGATCTGTCCATGTTTGCATTTTAGCTGAAACCTAAAGCACTCCACCATCAGTAAGCAATGATGGGAGCAATGTTGAATGCTTGAAGAGGTTCTCAGTCCTGTCTGTACAGCCACAGGACACTGAAAATGTGCTTGCCAGCACAATCGGCATCGTGCTACAGTTTGCTGACCCCACGGTTATGCCGTTGCACTGCGTTTGTCTCTGTAGTGACATGTTTGGTTGGCCTGTGATTATCTCAGTTTTCTGTCATTATATGAGAAATATTTTTGACAGCTTACTCTAAAGCCAGCTCATTATGGGCAAGTATAAATCTAGGCAGAAATTGAGGTTAAAAGACATTTATTACAGTGTGGCAGACGTTCACTTGGCATCCTTAATCCAATACTTTCCCACTGAATAATATTGTGGGTGCTGATGGCACATCCAATGCCTTTCAGGGAGGTGGTGGTAAGTCAGGACTTTATTCATTACAAATGATGTTATAGGAACAAGGAAATGGTCATTCCCTTTCAGCCAGTGACAAGAGGAACAGATGGCAATGGAATCACTAGCTTTCAGCCATTCCTTGCTGTTCCTTGCCCAAATCTCTGCATCTATAGCAGTTCCTTAATTGTATATCCTTTCTTTCCCCTTCTTCTCCTCCAAATTCCCCATATCCTTAGCAGCTGGCATGAAAGCATCCCAGCTCCCCAACAGACAGCCTTCTTTCTGAGCAAAGACTAAGAATGGAAATTTTTAGTACAGAGTGTGCTGTTTCAGAAAGTTGAAAAAAAAAGTGGAAGTTGGGAGACTGATGGGTAGCATTCAGCAGCTTCAGTGCTAGCAACAGTGATCAACATCTGCTGTAATTAGTTTCTTTAGAACTTTAAAATGTACTGATAATTTTGGTGGAAAGAGGAATAAATGGGAAAAGATCTGGAAGATAGTCTTGGTGAATTTTTTAATTAAAATGTTTTTGATTTTTAAAAAAAATTCTTAAAGAAGCAATTAAAACAAGATGATATTACTTTATACTTACAAGGAAAAACCTTGCCAGGATTAACTAGCTTTCACCAAATAAATTACTGTCTCTGTATTTGCATTAGTAAATGCTTTCTATAGATGTTAATCAGGAGGAAGTGTGCATTGAGTGGATGAGATCTGAGCAGTAAAATCAGCCTTCGGGGTCACCGGGCAAGAGCGTACATAACTGGAGGAAAGCACTGTGTCTAACTGAAGCCACGGCCTGCTGGGAGTTTTGAACATCAGGAGCCCATTGATGGGAGGAGGTTTCAAATGGGGCCATGCCTGAATTTTATTCTGCCTACAGAAAGCCTTCTTTCTTCAGTATTTGTATTTCAGTAATTAAATCTGAAGCCTTGGCCAGACTCCATTTAAACAAAGCAAAGAGCCAGAGTGTGAAATATACTGTGCTGGATGATGACCTAATCCAAATCCCACCAAGTCTGGGAATGTTTCCACCGACTCCCCAGGAGCTGGATGGGACTCACACAGTTGTTCCTCCCAATGCCAGTGCCTGGTCCCATGGCAGCCAACATCTGAAACCTCCTGGTGGCACAGCTGAAGCACGAGGCTTCTGGATGCTATTTTTCCCTGTTGTGTAGACAGCATTAAGATAACGGGAGCTAAAGAGGCTTTGGTGAACCTGGAGCAGTGGTCGTGTTTGTGGGCTTTTTTTTATGATGGGATAAAGCAGTTTGGTCTCAGTCTGAATGTGGTATGGTTTTCTATTTTATAGTTTGTTTTCTCCCTTTGGTCAGTGAAGATTTCCCGGTGGTATCATATCAGTTAAACTTCGGGACTGTGTTTCTCTCCACCATGGGCTGCTGGCCAGAGAAGATGCATATTAGCAATGATACCAGCGAATTTTAACTCCTGAACAGTTCTGGTGGCTGAAATATAATGTAAAATATGTGGTTTCACTGAGCACATGGACTTCAATAGTCTGAATATGAACGCTGTTTGCAAAGAAGAGCTGAGTGGTGTAGAACTGCAGCAGTTAATTTCTTCAATTACTCACTCGTTCCTATGATAAATATATAGGAATTCCTGTAATACATTTGATTCACTCCTATAATGAATTCAAGCTCATTCCTAAGCCATTCATTAAAATGCTCTCCACTTGCATAACATAAAAGGTCAACCAGAGTGTGCAGTGTCTTTTTTTTTTTTTTTTTTACTATTGGAACACAAATTTTGTAAACATGTTTCCTGCTCACTTGCTTTTAAGTGGTAATCCATGCATAGTTTAATTGCTCATCCCCAAAGTTGTGATGGTTCCAGGAATAAGGAACAGTATCTGAGCCGCCAGACTGTCATCCAAATGCTTACAATTAATAAATAATGTGAATCCATGAAATGGAGTGTGATACGCATCGTTGTCTGGGGAAAAACACTCATATTTCAGGGTTTAAATTAAGGAACCAGAGCTGCAATTTTTGCAAAAATGGCCAGGTCTAAAGAAATCAGTACGGCACAAGGTTCCAAGCACAAGGTGGAGGGGATACTTGACATATGGGCATGGTGGAAACTTTGGGGTTGCGCTATCTCTCCCACTGTGACTTGGGTCTACCTGGATGAAGACTGCTTGCATACACCAATAGTTTCCTTCAAAGCTTTAATTTAGGCACCTCTACAAGCCCTTTTAGGGACAATCCTTAACCTCATTTGTATCTCCTCCAGCCAAATGGCTTGTGGCGCGTGGTGGACATTGAGGACCAGTAGCTGGAGGGAATGGTCTACAGCAAAATGAAGAGCTCTGGATTTGCTGAGGGAGCAGCTGCTCTTCAGGATACGTGAGGGTGGTTAAGCCACACAGAACAGCTCTCATGGTGTGAGGCTTTGGCTGCAGCAGAGCAGGATTAAAACCTGTGGTCAATGTGCTCTGCCCAGCAACAGCGCCCTGGAGCCAGGCCCATCCGAGCTCAGGGAGACAGGCCCTGACTCCCCAGTAGGTCTAAGAACACTGGGTTTGAGTCTGTAAGCCAGTGTCGTGGAAAAGCACATGGCATGGCCAGATCCTTCTCTCTGAGATCTGCGTGTGGTGCCCACCAACCGCACCAGTCCTGGTTTTGACTCCCACCACTTCCAGAGGAGAAGTGAAAAGCATCTCTTTGGCATGCTAATGAGTCCTGTGCGTCTGTTTTGCTCTAGAAGCGTTGATCCTTGCTCAGAACAACCAAGGCATCTCTTCAGCCAGGAGCTCTTTTTGTAATAACAGGCTTTAAAATATGTAAATCTATTTTCAAAGCAAAATAAAAAACTCAAATGTTCATGTATCCCTCAGAAGGAAGAAAGGGTCTCTGTCCTAATATTTTATGCAAATCTAGCTTTTGCTCTTGTACTTGGGTATGAATAAATATCAATGACTGCTTCAAAATGAGGAAAAAAGAAACATCATGCTTCATCAAAAGAAAAAAAAACTTTATTTCTATTGCATAAATAATGGTAAAATTAAAATCTTTTTATACAGATTATATATTTACAGTAGTGTTTGGTTAGAGGAAACAGCCGATACATATGGCATTCGGTTTTCCTTTTATACACGTCTTTATACACTTGGGTAACTTGCAGTAACATAGGATTTATTTAAGTTGCATGCCGAGTTAATTTATATTAATATTTACAGTGTTTTGTACAAAGTTATTTTTTTTATTTTTCATTTTTTTTTACTATTTTGCTGCTGACTTTGTGAGTTGTCTTTAATTAAAATGCCATGTCTTCTGTTAACAAGCAGAAATGGTCAGTTCTCAAGAACGGATGGTAAATGGCTTGAACACAGTGAGAGATGAACTGATGACAAGAAGGAGATGAATGCATTAGTGAAGCACTTCCTAGAGATGAATCAGGAGGCATTGATTACTTAGATCCTAGCATGGATTAAATGGCAACAGGCTGGATTCTGGGTTTATCCCAGTTTAAGCCAATTAACTCTAATGAGTTACTTCTGATTTACTCTGGAGTCCGAGAGAACTTCAGCTGTTTTCCTCCCACCACCCCAATTAAAATCTGAGAGAACAAGAGCTGCTGCATGAAGCTGAAATAACTTTGGCTCCTCTGACAGAGATGGTGGGAAATGTAATGCCATTCTTGCAGTGTGCCTTTATTTGACGATTGCTGTCAAATGGCAACCCCAGGGGCCTGATGCTGCAACACATCGGCAGTGTGGTTTGGGTTTGGTGGCACTGCTCCCAGGAGAGACAAGACATGCCTCAGTGCCGGCAAGACCAGAGGGGTAGCTACTAGAGCAAGCTCAGCAGCTTCACATGGGATGGCCAAATGTCTACTTGTTGGCCAATGAAGGCAGAAGACAGGAAAGTCACAGTATGGATCTCACCTAAAGCGTTGTAAAACGAACACAGTTTGAAGAGGCGTATTCATGCTGCTGGCAAAGACTGACCTCGAACAGCTGTAGAAAATAATTGGATGGAAAATGGCAGCTTCATTTAATAATGCTCTTCAAGCCAACAAAGTATTTTGGTCTATCTTGACAGAAGATAAAAATCCTAAGATATTTTCATGATCAAATTGTCAAGTACTGATTCAGAGGATTTACTTTTTTCTCCTTTTTCCTATTTTCCTCTCTTTTCGGGGTGAAATTCTTTACCAGTGAAGATACCAAATTGAGGCAGTTGTTCAGAGTTTTGTCACTGGAGAGGCGGGAGTAAAGTATTCTTCCAATTAAAGTGTTGTTGTCAGATTTTCTGTCCATTTTCCTTTCAGTGAAGCATCTATGCTTCGTAGCACTGCCTAAAACATCTTACCTGAACTGGAGAAAAACAAGATTTCTTCCTGATAACAACCAACAACACAGAAAGATTAAAATGTTTTGAGCCTTTTCTTTTTCTGTATTAAATTCCTTAGTTCCTGGGAAAGTAATGGGTTCTAAGTGATGCCAGGGAAATGTAATTGCACTGTCAGAACTCAGTACAGTAAAATAATAGATTGAAAACCAGCAAGTTCTGTACATCTTCATCTGTGGAATGCAAGCATGATTCAGAGCCAAGAAAAAAGATACTTTATCAGATTCTCATTTTAGAAGAGTTGGTTTTTCTTCTTTTAAATAGTCATCCATAAAGCAGAAAATAAATAATTTATTACACGGGTGGATAAGATAGGGAACTTCATTCTTAGTGATCTTAATGTATTCCTCCTACTGCTTCTCTCTCCGCAGATCTAAGTCTGACTCGGGACTGTGAACCTCTTGCTTTTGTGCGATGACAGCCCTTGGCAGCACTGTTTGCTTGTGCACGTGCGTGCTACGTGCAGGGTAAGAGTCTTCTGCAGAAAAAGCTGCAAGTCTCTGTGTACCAGGCACCTCGCAAAGCAATGTGTCATCTCGAGCAAAGCCGGCTCTGGACCTTGGACGGCTTTGGAGAGTCCTCTGGGTGTCCCAGGAGATATTTTGGTCTTTTGCAGCAGGTAGAAAGATGCAGCGTGTACTTTCCATGGAATTCAGTGCTTGCCAGTAGGTACTTTTCTCATCCAAGTCTGTCAAAAAGACTATATCCATCTGAAGTAGCACCCTTAGGGATGCTTTCTACCTGTTCCTCATTTGTTTCCTCACTATTTGATTTCTTATGGGATAAGAACCAAAAAAAAAAAAAAAAAAAAAAAACAAACCCTCATTTACTTGACCCTTGACCTCAGCTTAAAACAGTACCTATGTACATATATATCCATTATTTTATTCTTTTACAGAGTTGATGAAAATCTCTGTTGTAAAGCAACTAAAGTCCAGCCCTACCAGTTCATCATATACAAAGTGAGCTCCCAGTCACCACCCAATAGCGTGTATGGAATCTCTCCGCAGACGATGCCCAAATAGCTCACCTGGGAGCAGGGACAGGCAGTCAGGTCTCCCACCTCCCACCCCTGCTGCTCATGGGTGGCCTTTGTCCTGGAGAGCTTCTCCATCAGGATGACGTGCCCTCTAACAGTCACTGGCACATTTGCGGGAATCCATCAAACGCAAAAAATAATTACTTTTTCCTCTTTGCCTTCTCCAGGAGCAGATGCCTTGTGCTGCATGAAAATTGGGATGTGCCTTCAAAGTTAAAGCCACCAGTGGTTATCAGCCAAGCAGCCGTGTGCTGGGCAGGAGCACTAAGCCAAATCCTGTCCATCAGAGACTGATCCCTCCATGAAGGATTTGCCCAACAAGCACAGGACAGCCTGTGTTGAGCAGTGCTTATATTGCCTTAATTTCATTTGCTTCCAAGCCAAACCAAACCAAACCAAACCAAACCAAACCAAACCAAACCAAACCCTCTCTCATGCTAAAACAGTCACAGCCACTTCAAATATTTCTCTGTGTGCCAATGTGTTTTTTGTTTTAATTTTTTTTTTTTTTTGGAGGGGGGGGTGTTAAACCAATAGATCTTCTTTGAGGTGCTCAGAAGTTGCTGATAATTTGCTAATCTGTGAGCTGAAAGGTTGTCCCGGGCTGCTGGGAGTCATTTGTCCAGCCTTGGCTTGCCTGGGAAAGCATTTGCAATTGCTGCGCGTCGCTCCGACTTTGTGGCACACATGTCACGAACAGCGAGGGTTGCCATAGCAATATTCTTTTCATACAGAATTGCAGTGCTGAAAAGACACTTAAATTCTCATGTAACTGGCAAGAGCATAAGTTTAGTGCTTTTTCTGACAGCTCTACCTAGTGCTGCTGCTGCAGTCTGGGTATTTTTTTAAAGTATGTTAATTAGCACTTAAATAGTTTTTTTTTTCCTTTTTTTTTTTTTTTAAGTATGGGATGTGGGTTTTTTATTTTTATTTCTTTGATTCTTCTACTTTCTTCCCCCTAAACCTTTGCCATCAGGTTCCAATCAAAATTTTACTGTTCTATTTTTACCTACTGTCTGTAAAAGCAATAAAAAGCCCTTTTTTCCTCCTCTTATGTAGAAGCAAAAAAAAAGGAGAAGAAGAAGAAAGATAAATGTGTGTTACATAAATGGAGCCAGGTAGGTAGGTAGGAGAGACAGGTCCAATGCTGCTGGCTGCAAAGGATGGGAAGGTGCCACTGGAAGGTTGTTGCGAGAGGAAGGGTTGAAATGGGTTGGTCTGATCCATCCTGCATTGCCACTAGCTACCAAGCAGCGTGACTGATTGAAGAAGGGATAGCTTCAAGATGCTTTAGATGAGGAAAGGCTGGTCTAGGAAGGAAAGGGAGACCTCTGCAAAGACATGGCACTGATTCATAATTGAGTTCCACACAGAAAAAGCAAAACTAAAAATCCCCCAATCCCGTACCCAGTAAAATCAGTGGGGAGTTTTGCAATGAACTCTACTGACCCCAGGCTATGGCTTTTACCAATATATTAATTATAGGTTTGGTTTTACAAATGGACCTTCAAGGTGAAGAATTGTGCTAACAATGGCTGTATTTACAAAGGTTTTTATGAACATGCATGTATAAATTATGGAGCTTTCCAGAAAGCTTGACGGAAGGAGAAGATCATCTTGTCTGTAAGGTAGCTGTTATAATTGGAGTCTGCCTGGTGTTAGCTGTCGGATGGGTGAGAAGAATGTGGAGAAATGCCTGGTCTATGTGTTTCACTTGTCTTTCTATGCTTAGCCACGTGGCACTTCTCTGCCCCATGTTGATGCTGAGCTGAGCAGGGCTGGTGGTTCCATGCCCACCTCTGCTCCATCTCCATCTGCTCTGCTTCCCACATTCACTCCAGCACTGTCCCAGGGAAAAACAAAAACAACAAAACAACAAAACTTAGTAAGTGTCACTCAGTAGCAAGTAACATTTGGACTTTTTTCTGCTGCTCCCACCTTTCCACGTGCCCCTGAGACCTAAAAATGTGGTGACAATTCCCTCAGAAAGACCTCTAAGCTCCTTATCTGCAATGTCCAGTGCAGTGAGAGCGAGGGGCACCCCTGAGCTCCCCAGCAGTGTGCATCCTGTGCTCAGAGCTTGCCTATGATTTTCTGATGCTGGTTTGAAGTCTGCTTCTGCCCTACAGTGAACATAAATCCCTCCATCTTCCGTGAGATGTAACACGTTTTGGAGTTGACCTCTATTAGTCGCAGCAGAACAGAAATACAGAAGTGTGTGTTTGTGAAAGGCAGCAAACCAACTCAGCTGCTCTGGAGATGACAGCTGTCATCTTCAGAGCTGGGGGAGGGCACCAGGAAAACGGCAACGTGGAGGTGGGTGACTGCAACACACCTAAAGGCAAAATCCTAAGCAGTGACATTGGGTTAAAGGGGTGGTGGGACACAGAGCAATGGGAAGCAGATTTGCGGTATCAGGTTTCAAAAAAAAAATACAGATTAAATGAATTTGTAACCAAGATCAAAGACCTGAAACGAGTCTTTGGGATGGATCCAAATGCCGCCATGTAGGACACAGAAAGCTCACGGTTCACAGTCCCTTTGGGAACCATCCTGGCCCCTCTCGTGACACAGAAAACAGTCCTCCACATTCACAGGAGCGAGATCAGGCTGTCCTGGGCTGTTTCTGGAGCTCACCCAGCTGGCAGCGGGAAGCCACCACTGCTCTGACCCTGCACCAATGCTCCCCGCGCCAGCTCCACGTATGCCAGCTGCCGCCATCTCCCATCAGGGCAAGGGAAGCAGATTTCCCCAAGGGTGACACACAGGTGCACAGTTCATCCAAAGGTAAATGCAAGGATTTCTGTCAGGTTTAAAAGGAGAAACGCTTTCAGACGTAATCCTGGCTCCAGGAGTGCGCAGCCCTTGTGCCTTGGACGTGTTGTGCCTCTGGCCTGCATCACTTCATCTTCTCCTTGCTGCTCATTAAAATCTCTTCCAGGAAAAAAAAAATGAACACTTGTGGGATCTGAAAGTCTGACACACTACGGAACATACGGTGCTATGCTCTAGCTTGATTCCTTCTTATCCTGCTGCAGCCTGCTTTTCAGCTGTCCATGGGATGGCTGGTGGTGGTGGTGGTGGTGGTGGTGGGACCATGACGGATCAGCTGGCTGGTCAAATCCCACCTCACCATACAGGCGAAAATGTAACTGCTCCCATGAGAAGGTGCTGGACACAGAGGCTTTACTGCAGATTACAACAATGAATGAAGCAAAAATCAGGCAGGCGAGGAACAGGGAAAAGCTCAGAAAGAGCTCTCCTAGTGGTTCTGGTCTCAGGTATGGTTGTTGAAGACCATTACAGCAGAAGGGCAAAACTACTGTAAAGCAAATGTTGCTGAATATGCAGATGGGACCAAACAGAGGGAGTTTTAACCGGCGCTGGTGGTTGCAGAGTTGGCTGGAAGACTGCACGAATCTCGGGACTGCCCATGTGGGAAAGCGGGTGGCGGTTCTTAAACCCTGATTCTTGGTGGGGAAAATGGCAAACAGACTCAAGCTACCCCACAGTCTTGTGTCGAAGGTGAAGCAAAAATAGAAATCTGGCATGATGCTGGCAAATCCTCCTCTTCTTTACTCTGAAAATACTGTACAAGGATGCTCTAGCTCCCCTCCAATGCCGTAAACTCAAAGGCATGGTCATAAGGGAAAAACAAGGTGAAGCTGAAGTACGTGAAATAAAACGAACAGGACTTGCTTGTGGCAATGCTACGATCAACTTCCTGGGAAGGTGGGCCCGGCAGGGAGCTACGCGGCATAGTCAGTCGGCCCCTGGGTTAAAAGACAGCCCCGCTGCGGAGAGTCTCAAGGCTGCACCTCCTTGAAACTGCAAAACAGACTGCTGGGTGAAGGCGTCTTCCAAGTCACCATTGCTGTTCTGAAGCAATAATTCAGGACTCGTGTATATGTTTTTTTTTTTATTGCATTAGGAAACAAAACCTTTAAAGCATTAAGACAGCCCTTTTATGTCCCTGCCAAAAGGATGTAGTCGATTCACGAGACACGTTACGCTGCTGGCCCCAGGCTCCTTGTCGAATGGTGGTGCGTTATCTGCCCGCCTCGGTCTCTTTGCCGTGTGAGAGTCGGTTCGGGGGAAGCTCACCCGGTGGCATGCGCATGCATGGTCATTTTGGGTCACAGTGTCATGGTGAGAGGCTACTCCATGCCGCTCCGCAGGATCTGGTTGGCCGCAATCAGCATCACGCTTATTATAAAGGCCATGGCGAACGCGCAGATAAGGCTCTTCCGGACGCAGGTCTGTCTGTTCTGCTTCTGGGCGTGCACTGCAGAGACACAAGGGGAAGATGAGCTACTCGGCCAGAGGAATGCCTCTGCTTCCCATCGGGACCAGCTGAGCTCAGAAATCCTCTTTTACCTTACTGTGGACCCAACCTTGGCCAAAACCTACAGCCCACACCTCAAAGTTAGCCTGCGCTGGCCAAGTCCTACCTCTCCTTGGAGACCATTATGGGGTGAGTACTGCTGGGACATTTCCAAATTATCAGCCTTACCTTTTATTACTACCAAATTAATTTGCCTATCAGACAAACCTCTCATTCCCTGTAGGAAGCCCTTACTCACTCACATTGGCTTTAAACCCCCTCAAATGCCTGAAGATTTAAGTGTTTCTGGGGAGTTCTTTTTAAGCTCTTTATGAAGTTCTTTATGCATTTCCTTTATCAGAAAGATTGGTCTTCTGCAAATCCCCTCAGACGCATCCAGGTTTTTCCAGTTATAGGTCAACCAGGAATGAGCAGAGATTCAAGATGTGCTTCCCGACAACACTTAAAAAAACCACTGTGATCATTTCCATGAGTATGCATAGTACATTAGTCATTTTTCTGAACTGTTTTTAGGTTTTCTGTGCCTAAGCAAAATCAGACTTATTAAGAACCTTTTCAAATGAATGCTTGCAGAACAATTGTCAAAAGAGGTGAGAGTAATTTGCAGAGGTTAAAATGCAGACAGAGTTGGGATTTCTAGCATTTGACATATTTTATTAAATTAAATTTTTTAAGTTCAGCAACAAGGATACATCCCGTGGTCTGCTAAAACCAGCCTCATGTCCCTGCCTCAGTCTCCCCACCTGTGAATACCAGAACAATATGTGGTATTGGGGTACTGATGTTTGAAAAGCCCTGAAGTTCCTGCAAGATGGACACGGAAAGACAGAAGATCCTTGAGCACATGACGCCCTGCCAGTATGGGCAGTACCCTGTGGTCTTGTTTAGGCATAAAGGATGGACCCACCTCCTTTTGCTCATGGATGGTTGTACTGGTGATGATGGGAGATGTTCAGATGGTTGACAGCAAGAGGAGAATTACATTAAAAGTCAGAAAAAAAAGCTGCGAAAAATAAAAACCCTTATTCTGATCCAGGCTTGAACCTCAACACACAGAGGGGAGCACTGGGTGCTGCATTTCGAACACTTGTTTCATCCCCCTTGGCCTGCTTTGGCCAGGATTTAGCTGTGTCTGTCTCCTAATCCCAGCTCCCACGCGGTCCCAAGTATCAGCTCAGTGCCGGAGGCACAAGCAGTCCTCGTTAGGCAGCACTTTGAGGCAAAACGCCGAGGGCAGGGAAATGCTGCACAACCGCTGCTCCGAGGGACTCGCTGTATTTGGCTCTGATAATGAAATCCCCCTTACAGCACTGCTCCTCAATTACTGCTTTCTGCCTGCACAGCTCTGCTCCCTGATTCCTTCGATCGCTTTCATAATGCACACAGAATCAATGCAGTAGTTCCTTGGTTTTGTGCATAATGCCCCAGCACTTTAAAAAGCTTCTTAAATAACAGCTTTGTTTATTCCTTTTTTTATTTTTCTGTTATTTCTGCACTTTGAAAACTCTCCCAGCCAGACAAAACAGTGGCGTAAGCCATCATGGTCAGCGTCGCTGCTCAGCATAGGGCTCTGATGCCAATTACATTGACTGGGAGAGTGGCTGAAGACTGGCCAAGACCTTCTATGATGGCATCTTTCCTTTCAAAAGAAAAGAGTAAAGCATATTCAGTGTTTCTTGCAGAAGCGTTCCTAAAGCAAATGATTTCTTCAGTCTTCTGTTGTACCATCAAGTAAAGATAGAGCTTTAAGGTTTCAGGATCCAGGCAAGTCATCAATATTGATCTTCACCTACTAGGAAGGTGAAGGTGCTGACCCTCCTTGCTGTTCACACAGGTATCTGCTGCCCTGGGAGCAGTCTGTGAATTGTCCTCCTCAATATGAAGATCGCTTTTGCCCTCCCTGTAATAGCTGTTGGGTTTTTGCCCTCAATTGCCTCTTTTCTCCAAATTCACCAGTCCTGTGAACATGACATCTGTTCCTTTTCCTGCCGTTTTCCACAGTGGGCATTGTCACAGGGCTGGAGACTCGATCTGTTTTGCATTTTGTTGCCAGTAGGAGTTTTTAATGCCTGTGGGATGTGCAGGAGTTTGGATATCAGCTGGTTCCCTGGATGTGGCCAGAGCCAGAGGCTCCCTCTGAGATGTACCCGCTTGTTCCTAGCAGGAAAAGCAACTCCCAGGCTGTCCAACGTAAAGGAAATCTCAAGAAGCAAAGACACATCGAGGCTCATCCTTCATCTTCCCAACATGCTGGTGGGGAGGACTTGGCCTAGGGGTGGCAGAGGCAGAGCTGCCATCACCATAACTTCTCTACCAGGACACAGGTTCAATGGGTCCAGCCTGTTTCAGGCTGCCTGCCCACTGGCTCTAACTGCCAGGCTGGTCATGATGGCCACAGTGGGGTTGGGATGCTCAGGGTGATCACTGAGAGTCTTTCCCTTGCAGAAGAAGGCTTGCTAATGAGAACAGCTGCAGTGTATTTAGAGTGACTTCTGTCATAACCCTGGCAGAGGTGAGTGATACTTGCTTTCTCTGGCTGGCTGGAGTCATTTTCATTTTAAGAGGTCAGTTTTTCATTCCCACAGCCCTCAGCTGAGGAGTGGATGCTCCCAGCACTTGCCTGGAGGGAGCAGGGAGGGGACCTGTGGCAGCTCTGCACATCCAGTTAATTTGAGTGTCAGGGCTGAGGATGAAATACCCGTGGCAGGCAGCATGGGTCACTGTAACCATCCAGCACTCGTTTGCCTTGAGTTTAATGTCATGAGCCTTTGGATAAAGGGAACTGCCAGACAGATGATTTTTGTACTACAAATTTTTGTTAGTGCAATGTCACTGCAAACAGTTGTCCTTTCCTTGTGTCTCTTCCCATTAAAACATGCGCTCTTCTTGGCTCTCAGCCTCATTCTCCTGCCCTAAGCATTAATAAAAATAGCGAGAAGGGCTGAAAATGCAACTGTACCTCCCTTCTGGTTGTGTTCTTCATTGTCAGGGCTGGTGTGGGCTGCTGGTACGGAGGAGCTGGGCATTTTCATTGCTTTGCTCTTCATCAAGTAGAAGGCTAACAAAACTCCCTAGAAATGTGTAGGAGGGAAAGTTGTAATGTGAGCCTAGGTCTGACATCTTGCAAATGATTCTCATGTTCAGAGCTAACTGAACAAAATCCTGGACTTGTTTCTGACTATAATGTGAACTTGGTACTTCATTTAAAGTGTGTGTGGCTGTGTGTGCATGAGTATGATAGAGAGAAATAACATGCACCGTCATCTTGGGGCTCCTTTTTGGTGGCAAGAACATACCCAGAGGTGACAGTGGGTGGAGATCCCCTATTGCAGCAAGGCACTGAAAGAATCTGCTGTCTGTCCTCCCCCAGGAACCATTTCCCAGCTTCAGTGAAAATCATCAGAACTCAGCTTCATTCCTACCCATAATTAAAGGCACTTTACTGGGATGGATGAAATGTACATTAAACATAGATGTAAACCTCTAAGCTAGTGTCTTTGGGCTACCTTTACAGTTAAACGAAGTAGGTACTTTTTACAGTGCAGTTCACCTCATACCTTCAAATAAATTAGAGGAATTGTACTCAAAAGCATCTCCTTCACTCTGCTAATTAAGAAGTAGGCAAAAGGCAACTAACTCACGCTTCTTAATGCCAGGCTGAGATGCTGTCCCACAGGCTTCATGACAGCTCTCCCTTAGTGCCATCAGTCCATGCCACGAGGCCCTGTCATTCCTGCTTCAGAGCCCTGTAGGGAATTCAATGTTTGGGAAATGGGAATGCTTAGGGCAGTCTTCTCCTCTGGCACAGGGATGTCCTTCAGGTAAAATGATGTGTCCAGCCCAGAGAGCTGCGGGACACAGCCTGCCCTCAGCCTGCCTTCCCTGGGAGAAATGCTCACGTCAGAGCTGCTGTGGACCAGAACCATCCCTTCTGCTGGGACCTGAAGCAAAACTTAGCATCTTGGTTGACAGAGCTTAGTTGATCTTTATTCTCTGGTGGATTTGTGCGTGTGTGTGTGTGTGTGTATTTCTAACAACATCTAAAAAAGGGTCTGTTTTGCTTCTAGGTTCTGCCTAGCACCAGCAATGCCAACATCCCACGAGGAAAGCTGTTCTCGCTGTACTTTTGGAAGCTGGGACTTCCAAAATGAGACACTGAGCATTTCAGTTTTCAGGCCCATTTTTTTGTGTCTGGGATAGTTCACCCCAGTCCCGAGGCTGAAGAAGCCTGAGTGCCTCCCGCAGCAGTGGCAGCTGGTGCATGTCTCCACGGACTCAGCAGGTCAGTGGGGACTGACGGCTCCATTCATGGAAGCAAGCATCCCTTCCTCCCTTCTGCTCTCAAAGAGGAGAATAAAAATGTTGCTGGGCTTCATTGGAAAAGTGTCGCTGCTTGCCTCCCTCCTGCAGGCTTTTTAAAATTCAGCCGTGCTCTTCTACAGCTTTTCTGCAGTATTTAGTAGAGGATAAGTGTGCTGGATACAGCGTCTGAATGCCATTAATTAGCCAGGCTCAGAATTGCACTTGTATGCTTATCCTTTGCATTGTTTTAAGACGCTCCAATGTTTCTGCCTGGTGTCCTTTCAGAGGCTACCTGACCCCTCAGAATACTGGGATTTCCCCCAAAATGGCCTATGTGAAGTGTGTGGGAAAGCACCAGGGTGATGTGCTCAAACCCTGAGTTTCTCTGGAGGGATCTCCCTGGACTTTTCTGCACTTGAGATGATTTGTGTGTTTGGTCATTCCAGCCAGCAATGCTTTGAAGCATCATTAGTTCCTTTGGCCAAGAAAATCCTTCTCCCAAGGTAGCTTAAAATGGTTTCCTTAAATTAATTGTCCATCTTGGCAAAAGGAGAATGTTCTTGGCAGTGGCAACTCCATTCAAAGCGCAAAATGCTGTGTAAAAGTTCAGGCTGTGTCCGATCCCTGTTGCTGATCACTTACTCAGTGCTCTTGTGGCACTGCTGAGGGGGTGCTCACTGAGCAACAGCTGCTGAAGCAAAACATTCCCCTTCCCACAGCTGCCCTTCACCTGGAGCACATCCAGCTGTGCTGCTCTACTGCTGCTGGCCAGCAGCTGACTGGTTTGCGAGGAGTCGATGGATTTCTGTACTGTGAAAAAATGCAGGGCTTGGGCTTTGAAGGTAAAATTGTCTGCTGTGCTGTTACACACTGAGGGCAAACCAGACAAGGCTGGCTATGTTTGACACAAATATTCCTTTCCAGGAATTTCCTAAGAGGCACTAAAGCTGACCCATGGGTTTCATTCTCCTGATGTGAAGTGAAACTCGTACCACCTTGCAGCTGATGGTGCAAACCATCAGAGGGAAAAGTTGCTTAGGGCATAGTCCCGGACCATTCGGAAAGAAAAGGATTCAATGTTGGCTCAGGAGCTGTGTGGGCTAGGAGACTGAGCACTGGTCTCAAAGCTGAGAAGTCCTCAGATTTCCTCTACCCCTCGCTGCCCTGGGAGCCCAGAGCAGAAGGCCTTTTGTGTTCATGGAAGGACAACAGAAAACAGGTGGGCATGGAGACACCAGTGAACATCACAAGCATGTTTCTGTAGCAAAATCCGGACACCTATCTGAGCATCCCTCTGGATGAATCCCCCCAGAGAAAGGGGGGCCATAAGGCAAAGCACCCCCTGGTTCACCTGCCAGCCTGAAACAGGAGCACATGAAGAAGGCTAATGGCAGCTCCTGAGCTCTCTAAATGTCCCTGCTATTCCGCCTAAAGTAATCCCATGCTAACCGTGCACCCTTGCCCGTGGCATGTCACAGATCAGACTGAATTTTACAAAGGAAGCAGAACACTCGTACAGAAACACTCTCACCTTCAAATTCTGTTTGGCAGTTGCCAGAGTTTTCATTTAAACTCTCCTCCTCGTTGATAATGATGTTCTCGATGTCCTTCATCGTTAAGTGGTCCCGGAAGGCGTGGTACAGGATGTGTTTCAGCTCCTCTAGCGTTATCCTCTGCATGTCGAACTGCGGGGAGAGGGCTGCGTTAGGCATGGCCAGCAGCAGCAGGCGTGGTGCTGGGAGGAAGGGAGGCATGTGGGCACATCTCAGCTCCCCACTTGTGGGGTTTTTTCAACCTCATTTCAACACCTCCATATAACTTTTAAAAAGCTTTTAAAAAGTTTTATAAAACTTTTTAAAAGCAAATTTTGCTCTTCTGGGTTCACTTGACACTAACAGTGTGAATAATTCAAATGGATGTGGCTTAGAGCTCTTGCCAGCTTACTTATTGCTGGTAGAGCTGCAGAGATACAGCAGTCCAGCACCAGTCCTGGTCATCACAGCAGAGGTAAACCCCTGAGAAATTCCCCTGTCACTCTTACGCCTTGCCATGAGCCACAACCTTCTCTCTACCTGGCTCTTCCTCCCAACTCCTGCATGGAGAGCATGAGCAGAGAATATTTCCCTCAGAGAAATGTAGATTCAGTAGGTCAATGTTGTTCCTCTGTATACCAAATAAATGCTTCAAAAGCAGATTATTCCTGCAGAATATTTAGAAATGAACATTTTGTAGCAGAGGAACTTCGCACATGTGTAAAGTTCATACTTTCTGCTAATGGCACACAACAGAGGGCACTCCCACGGGCTGGCTGGCAGGGCTGAGGGAAGAGACCAGGCTCTCTGAGCAGACAGTAAAGGAGGATGGAAGTGCTCCGAGTCTCCATTCGTGCTGCTGCTGGTAGGCAGGTGGTCATCTCGTGAGCAGCACCTAAAGCACTAAGCCCTTGCAGCCCAAAACACAGACTCCCCTGCAGCAAGCAGTGAGCACCAGCACTTGTACACCCTTTTCCAAACTGCCTCCCTTCAGGAGACCTCAGAAAGGCCAAACAAGCCTGGCTCAGCGCTGTGGTGGAGGAAGGGGCCCACGATTGCAACGGAGAGCGTGACGACAGTGCGCGATCAGACTGCACAGCTGGAAATGGTGCAGCACAAATCCCCCCTCCTTCCCCCTAGGCTTTAAGGACAGCACAAATCTTATCAGTTCTGAGGTGCTCCGTGCGTTATCTAAGGTCGCCTTCCCTGACCACTGCTCCACACCTCACTGCACGAGTGCAAAATCATAAATCCTCAAAGTGATTAACTGAGAGAAATCAGTGCCCTGTGATTAAACCAAGACCCTGAAATATTTGTGTGTTTCTGTGTGTGTATAGGCAGATTTGCACACACACACAGACACACACACACATTTATCCTTAGAAGCAGTCCTTAGAAGCACTGATTGCTACTATCTTATTTATTTATTTCATGCAATGATTTAAAACCTGGTGTGGAAAACACAGAAAAGTGGACAGTGGAGGGGGTAGAGGAGAAAGTTCCTTTTTTTTTTTTATTTCCTCAGATGAGTTCTCTGAAACTCCGGTTTGGTGGATTTGCTTGTTCTGCTGCTTTCCTTGTTCCTCAGGGATTCAACATTCACACTGCCCAGCTATAAATAGCGAGCATGCAATTGTCACCAGCAGCCTCTTGCTGCACAGTGCAAAGTTGAATTGCAAATCCCCCTGGAATTTAGTCACAGATTTCCAGCTTGCTTTGTTGTGCATGAGATCGCACCACTCATATTCTTCTTTCTTTAATGATAAAAGTGCAAGTAAAATCGAGCAGCTGTGCACTTCACAACCGTGCTTATGAAATGCATTTCTCCTGGCAAATAAAGGTGTGGAAATCAGGGCTAACGTGTGCAGCTGTCATACAGCGGTGTCAGGAGCTGTCATTAGTGCAGGTTTGTGGAGTGCCTTGAGGCTGCCCAGGGTTTGCAGCCCCCCTGGTTGGTTCCTGCAGCGCTGACTGCACACCACTGCCGTGGTTGTATACTCGTGGGGAAAAGTAAAGCTTTCTCATCTGCCGCCTTGTGCTGCTCTCCTTTGAAGTTTTTCTCTTGGAGGAACTCAAACCTGAACTTCAGTCCATGTTAAAACCCATGCCTTCACCCTTGTGGCCATTCCATGTCAACAGGAGCATCCTCTCTGCTTTGGGGTTACCCCGGCCCACCTCACTAGGGTGTAATGGTCAGCCTGTGCTGGAGTTTCCTGAAGCCAACACAAACTTTTTGCTGCAGTGTATGGGTTTATTTCCATCCTCCTTTAGAGAATTGCCTTTCTAGAAGTTGTCCAAAACTTGTCACCAGCCTGGATGGATGCTCACTCCTGGGAGTGCTCCAAGGCCCAGAGCAGCATCTCTGTGATCTCAGCTTTGCTTGAGTCCTTCTTTGAGAATTTCTGCAGGAATGTGTAAGCCTTCTTTAGACTTACTGGTAGTGCTTAAAGACTTTGTGTGGGCAGGGTAGTTGAGGACAGGGCACCTCCTGTATTTGGTGCACGCATCTGGCCTTGTGGAGAGTAACAGACACACCAGCCCCTATGCTGACACCTGCTGCTCCTTTCCTCTTGCTCTTCGGGGTCTTTGCAGGTCTCCCTTTACACCAGCATTGACTCTAACAAGATTTTGCAAAGCTTTCTGCAGTGCTGCCTACTGCCTTACTTCAGGCTACCTGGATTACAGACACAGTCCAGGATACCTACTAATCTTAACGACATGGAAACATCAATGACTTATGGGTTTCAGGGGTGTTCCTGTACCAGTTCATCTGACTAGTGGGAAATAATTATTCTCTTCCCAAATATGCATCTGTTGCTGTGTCTCCAGTTCTTGCTTTTAAGCTTGATATCAATACAGGCCGAAATTATTTTTTACTGTTCCATTGCCATCTTGTCTCCTAGGAAGAGGAACCATCCCAGATGGGGTCAAAACAACCCTTGTTGGCTCAAGCCCTGAGTGCCTGGCCTGCTGGCATGCATACAGTCATTGCTCCTGCTTTGCTCTGTGCTCCAGCACTGGCATGCAGGAGGCATTTCCTCCACTAGATACCTATCAGTACAGGAGTTCATTCAGACTGGGCACGAGCTCAGTGCAGCCAGAGACAATGCTTTGCATCGGGTTTGGACTCCCAGGTAATTTCTTCTATTATCGTTGCTCTCCAATCTGGCAGCTTCCCTGATTCACTTTTCAATTACTCTGGCTTTTTATTGTTGCAATGACAGTAACCAGGGAACAACTCTTAACTTTTATTGGCTCTGCTGAGAATAAAACTGTGACTGCTGCAAGCTGAAAACTTTCTATAGGATTTATAATTAGGAGAAATCAATGATGTTGCATCTCAGTCAGTTCTCTTGGAATACACTGTAAGCAGCAATATAGAAACAAACTGCACCTGATGCTGATGCTCAGATGACCCAAGTGATGCAGTGAGAGCCTGAATGAAACACCTGCACCAGTTTGTATGTTTGGCTTCTTATGGAGAGCACCAGAAAAGTCCACTGCAGTTTCTGGTGGACTTCAGTGACTGTAACCAGCAGAAATATTTCATGATGTCAGAGGATGCAGAGACACCTTGGGACATTTCAGAAAATGGATCTGATCTGATGTAGTCCCTTGCTTTGAATTCCCTGCTAGGAATGAAACAGTCCCACCTAGCTCCTTCTGTCTCCCTACACCCAATTTCCACAGTCTGCAGCTTAGTGACAGCTGCCATGGCTGCAGAGCACTGGTGTCATTACTGGTGCCTTTTGCAGATATTCCTGTGTTGTATCTGGCATGCTCTCCAGGTTTATGCATGGAAATGACACTACGATGAGAGCTTGCTTCTTCCAAGCAAGCAAATGCCAAAATATTACTAATGATAATTTCCCTTAAATACCAGCTCAGCTTTTTAAAAAAATAGGGTGGGAGGGCACCTCTCCTGAATCCCAAATTGGCCTCGCTGCCGTGCAGAATGGTGATGTCAGGATGGGTCCCTGTACGGTGCAGAGTGGGGCTGTTCTGGTGACCTGCAACATCTCTCAAAGCTGCATCAACGAAAATCCTCTCGAAGGACAGGACTGGCTCCTCTGGCGGTGATGGCTTTAGCTAGAACAGTGCTTGGGTATTAAACTGTCCTGTGCCTACTGGGAACAGGTTTCCCATGTAAGCCATCTCAGGAGGTCCTCTTCTCCTGTTGAGGACTCCATGTGATGCTACTGATGTGCCACGTCGGGGCAGCACACTGAGACAGCAGCAGGAGAGCAGACTCTTTCCTGGCACTTTGGAAAATCAGCTCTGCAGTTCCAAATGCTTCAGATTTCACAAATTTCTTGTTTGGGGCAGCCCTTGATAGTTTCTGAAAACTAGTATAATTTAGTCTCAGTCTTTGCTCTAAGACCTATTGCATTTCAGGCCATGGGTGTCTTGAATACTTGCAAGGCAAACGCAAACTGGCTCTGCCCACACTCGCAGGCAACAGCAACACCTGGGGATGTGACCCCAAAACACACAGACTCTTTGCACAGCAAGCAGGGCTTTATGCTCCGTGAGCCACTGCCATGTTGGTTCTGAATGAACGGCTCCTTTCTGTAAGACCAATCTCTCCTGTTGGCCATATATTAAAGCGCACAGCCCGTGTGTGCTCAACGCAGAATGTAATGTATTCCCAGCTCTGCTTGCGGGCTGGATGAATTGCTATTTTGTACTGGCTGTACCTCACAGACAAGCTGAGCCACGGATATTTCATAATGAGAGGGACACAGCGTAGCTGGAAAAGTCAGGAGTCCAGAGGGGCAGGGAGACCACGCATGAAGGGAGATAGATACAGAGATAGAAGTAGATACGGATGTAGATATAGATAGATATAGATAGATAGCGATATAGATGGACAGATAAAAATAAAATATATGTGGGAACCCATGACTTATTTTCTAAATGTCCAGACACTCCCTCCAGATCTGTAAGTTTCTCACTATATATTTCATGCATTTTTCTATCAAATAAATTGTACTGCTAAAGGGGGAACATTTGCCACTCCAAAGTTTGCAATGCTCTCACAGTCCCCAAGGACAGCAGACAAAACCATTTTTGAGCCTGCAACATACAACTGGTGCTAAGGCAGCAATGCCATTTTCTGTGTTGCCCCAAATCACTGCTAGCTTAAAAACAAATCTGATTTCCTCATTCCACCCCCCTGCTGGCCCACACGCCCACAGAAGGAGAGGTGGGAGTCCTGCAGCACCAGCAATGGAAGCACAGATGATTTTGCTCTGCCCCACACGCACATCCCATTGAGGCTGACTCCATGCTGTAAGCTGAAGATGGAGGGGTCCATCTGTCTTTTCCCCATCACTGCTGCTTTTGTCCTGCTCCATGCCAGTGCTCCTGCCTCCTACAAAGCCTGACCCAGAGCTTTTATGGAGTGGGATGAAGCATGCAGGACTCCTTCAGGACTGCTGTGCGCTGTGGCAGGTCCTGGGGCTGTCCCTATAGGTGCACAAGCCCCTTCTCTTTCTGAGGACCTTGCCTACCACCAGGGCTCCAGGAGCCCAGCTGCAACCTGTGTCCCTACAGGAATAACCTTAAACATACGGCAGCTGGGGCTGTGTGACCCCACAAGTGCCCACCCACCTGCTCGAGCTAGCTCTGTGGTGGCAGGATGTTCCCCAGGCCACGTTGCCCTGCATCCATCCCAGCACCCAGCTGCTTGCAACAGCTCCTCCAGCCCTGCCTTAGGGTTTGGGTTGCTGTCATCTCGGGTACCATTTGCCTTTGGGAACAGCTAGCTCCCCTGATGCTGCACCCAAGCTTACCCGGGGACTGGGAAAGGGTAACAAGCTCATTTCCATAGTAACGGGCTCGTTACGGTGCTGGCTGCTGCTTACGGGAGATTGCTCCATTCTTCCCAGCAGCTTTGTCAGCAGGGAGTTGGACATACGTTAACAGATTAGAATCAGATTTAAGTGCATAATCACAGCACCCTCAAGCCCAAGCACCTGGCATTTGTTTGCACTATGAAATGATGCAGCATTCAAAACTAACCTGGCCTGAAGGTAGCCTCCCCGTGTTCCCCAGCCACCCCCAGGGCCTGTGTAGGGACACTGAGGAGTGCTGCTGGGAGCTCCACAGCTCTGCGAGGGGCACCACATTCTGCAGGTCACAAAATGCTTGGTGTATGAGCCACAACGTGCCTTTGTATCACCTCGGCCCTTGCCTGCCTGGGTGGAATGGGACCATGACAAAGAGCAGTTGTCTCTGCATGGACCAGAGGCAAGAAGCCAACTGCCTCGAGGAGGCCACAAAGTTTTGCTAAAACGAAGTGCCTGCTGTGAGCAATGCTGGGGGCCCTCCCCAGGTCCCTGCTGTGAGCCTCAAGGCTGAGCACCCATCCCCTCCGTCCCCATCCCTATCATCTCCATCCCCATCTCCACCCCCAGTCTCATCACCTCCATCTGCATCCCCCCAACGTGAGCCAGCTCAGGTTTTGACAGCCTGGCACTTTCCCATGCTGAAAATATCATTTCATCTTAAAAACAATAACAACAGCAACACTCAGTTCAATGCTAAATATAATGAAAAAAACCACCTTTGGCCTCTGTGGTGGAGGTGGAGGTGGGTTCCTCACCCAGTGTGCACAGCACTTCCACCTGACCACTGGGACAGGCAACAAACAATACCGAACATGATTTGCAAGGCAGGACTCCTGCAGAGCTGCACAGAACAGGGTGCCTGTGTGCAGCCAGGGACTCCTGCTCTCTCTGGGGAGGTCCCACCCAGCCCTTTGTCACAGTGGTCTGGGTGCTTCAAACACCATTTTCTAAACACCGGTCCTGATCCTTCCTATTTATTACTTCCTTGCCCTTAGTGCTGCAAGTTGTTCAGAGAGCATTAAGCAAAGCTTTTTTATTTGCTGCATACCCATATGCTGTCCTGCTCCCTGCACACCCCAAATCTCACTGCAGCTATTGCCAGCGCCTTGGATGCCCACTCTGCCACATGCCACATGCCACTTTGGGTCTCTGAGTTGCTCCACAAACTGGCACACCTGACAAGCTAATTTGCCTAATTGTGCCCAAAATTTTGTGTTATCCTAGCTCACACCCAAGTGCTTGCTAGGGCAAGCCTACAGAGCAGGGGCTGGGGCAAACTATCCCTGATGCTATGTTTCCTCTCCTGGACAGTAGTTTTGCTTGCTATGCCCCTGCTGCACCTAGTGTGGGTCTGGAGCACCCCCTAAACCTTCTGGATACATGGGATTCCTGGGACAAGGCTTGGGCACCCACCATGTTTCTGAAATGACCTCATGAAGATATCATCATTTTGGTCTGGTGACGGAGGATGCTGCTGACAGCTCGTCTGCAAAGAAATCCTCTTGTATCATCCTGGATGTATGAGGATGAGCCTAGAGCTCTGCTGGATCCCATCACTGGCTAGCTTGGCGACCTCCATCACTAGACACAGACTTTAACTCTCTGGGGTGATGTTTTAGGCAGGGGAGTGGGGCAGTGACTGCACTGATCTTGCTTTACAGCTGGGAGATAATGGTAATTAAACTGGTCTAAGAGAAATTGCCCCCCTGATAGATTAAGTCACAGGAGCACCTCTGCAGAGAACACAGTAGGAATATTAATCCTGGTCCGTTCAATTAACTTTAGATAGTTTAACTAAAACATGAAGAAGTGGTTTTCATTTTTTTTTTTTTTAATTAGAAAATGCTCTCAGGCTGAAGTACAAATTAACAGGTTCTAATGATTTCTTTTGCCCAGTTTTGCAGCTCCAAGGCCTTGACAATCATCTCCCAGTCTGATCTCAATCCAAGTGCATACATAAATTTGCTGCAGCATCCTGACCTCCGATGCCTGCAAGAAGAGCAAACTCACAGGTTTTAATTAGGGCTAAAGCTGGGGAATCCCACTTGGGAGTGAGCCTCCAGCCTACCCCGCAGACAAGGAGCTTGCCATGGGTTCATGTCTCCAGCATAAATCCATCAGCTGGTCGGGTGGAACTTTTTCTGGGCTGGTGTCCGTGTGTCCTGCTGTGGGCAGTCCTGTTCAATCATAACAAAATGACAGCATGACAAAGGGCTTTAGTGGCGGGTTGCTCTGTGCCAAAAAAAACCACCCACTTTTTGCAAAAAATTCTGCTGCTGTTCAATCAGTGGAAGGGCAGAGGTGCCACACACCGGGGACATGCACTGGGTCCCTCGGATGACAGTGACTCCTACATCTTCATCATGAACGAAGCAAGGACATGAGGTGACCCTGATCTGTATTAGTTGGTGCCATGCCACCTTACCAGCAGTGGCAGAGCGCAGGATGTTACTTTGGACAATAACAACAAACCTGACACCCAGCAATCACAGACAGATTATGGAGCGAGGGAAAGACACTGCGTAGCAAAAGTAACCTGTCCTGTCTGCTTCATTAAACATTAAATCCAACCTGCTGATCTTCTCCCCACTTCCCATGCACTGCTGCTGGCAGCATCACTGCCCGCAGGAACAATCTATAAGCTGTTACTGAATGAGAGAAGAAAGCACAAACCCCAGCGAAGTAAGTGAGCCAGCCACGCAGCCCCGCTGCTGAGTGCCTCCTTTAGCCAAAGGGAACCAATTTTTTACTTAACGGTTACAAATGTTTCAAGAATGCCAGGAGAAATGGATTAGAAAGTGAGACATGTTCCTGAAACGTGTGAAGGACACTAATAATTAATAAGAGCTCTGCCAGGGAGACTGAGAGCTGCTAGGGGAAACTCGAGGCATCCTCGGCTCTGCAGATGATGGGTATCAAACAGTAATAACCAGGCAGCAAACAGGTCTTGTAGTACTGCTATCTAGCACCAGATGAAGCTAAGACAGGCTGTGGGCAGCTTCTCAGGCTGCTCCATTAAATCAAACTACATCTGTTTTTTAGGATGTTGGTTTTGTTTCATAGCTCATCGTAGTCAGCTGAGCTGTCCGGTCTCAAACGCAAATCCAAGTCTAAAAAATCCCTACTTTGAACTGACAAATTGCCAGAAAATGTCCAGACAATGCCATATTTGTGCAAATGCTTGATAATATCATGATAATAATAATATATGATACTTATGATATTATGATATATGATCGGATAATATAAGTTATGCCGTGTAGGGAAAGAAGAGATTAACAGCAGATAATTCTGAATTTACATCATGGGTTTAGAATAAGCAGAGATGTTGTAGAGTTTATGTAGCAACATACAGGATTCTGGTAGGTTTGGGGACTGCACTTCCCTCGGTGCTGGATGAGACCAGGCAGGATCTTTATCATCCCGCAGAGTGCTTCCCTGCATGATCTGAACCAGAATGACAACGCCTGCAAAGGCTGAGTGGTCAGAGAGCATGAAGGAGGAAAAGAAAAAGCCAAATGTAGCCAGCCAAACATTTCAGTTTGGCAATTATGGTACACTCTTTGGGGTTTCATTTTGACCCCCAATAGTTCACACTGGGCTTGTTGCTATCTTTTAGCTCATATTTAGAAACTGGAAGTTGTGACCTCAGAGCTGGGTCATTCTCATTTGGAAGACATTTAATATTAAAAAAGCAATTTCTCTCCCAGTGAGAAATGCACATAAGTCATGACAAAATCATCTGTGTGGGTAAAAGTTTGATTTGTCAAACTGGCACTTTCTAAGAAGAAGTAAAAATTAAAAATTAAAACGCCACAAGTCATCGACATTATTAATAGCTTCCTGGGGCTGATGTGCAGGCTGGCCACATCCAACGGCGCAGCCAACTACAGCAGCCTGCCCCAGCAGGGCTGCCCAGGGACCTGCAGCCCTCAGGCAGCTGCCCAGCCAAAGAATCTGGCTTTCACTGCTTTTACAACCTCCTCTACGATCAGCAGGAACTGGAGTTCTCGAGTCTATCCCGCCTGCCCTGCAAAGCCCGCAGCTCGCGTTATCACACGTTAGCTAAGAGCATCAGTGGCTATGAAGCACCCCCTTGGCTCCTGGTTGTCATGGATCTTTTCTGACAAGCCTAAAGCCCTGAAGAAGGCTGGTGAATATTTAATTCATCCAGAGACAGACGCACATAGCAAAAAACCCTCCTCTGCTGCTCTTCCGTTTCATAATTCAAGAGCAGAGCATATGAAAAATCAACATTTGTGAACCCAAGGCTGGGAAAATGTGAAGAAAGGACGGAATTGATTTTAATGTTTTCTGATTTGTTTCTCTTTGTCATACTGTGCTAGGATGTGGATTTGTCTTTTATTTTATTTGCATTTTGTAATTATTTTTATATAACTGTTTGCTTTCTACATAATGTCCGTTGGCTGGAAACAAGATTAATTCAACTGAGTACCGCGAGGTAGAAAGTTCAATTAAAGCCTGGAGTAAGTGTTGAGCTACTCTGTTGCAAGGATTGTCTGATTTTTTTCTTGCTGTGGTAAAAACAAGGTGATCAATTCTAAGGTCCCCTCCAGCAATTCGCTTGGCTCTTGCCAGCTACCAGCATGACAGAGCACAGAAGTAAGAAAATACAAATCAGCTGTCACTGCAAAAAAACAAAATTCAGGAAAGTAATTTTAATGCATGACTCAGAGCAGCAGGTCTGCAGCAAGGAGGGAGACACGGAGTGCTCACACCTCAAAACTGGGAAAAATGAGTGCCTTTGCTTGGTGCTTGCTCACAGGCTGCAGAAAAGCTGGGGAGATCTCTGTGCTCTAAAGCCGATGAAACACCATGTAGCGCAGGAGGAGGCACAGTGGTGTGCAGGTGGAGTAGGAGCAGGGGGGATAAGCTCAGGTTTGGGATGAGAAGGGACAACGCACTTTGGTGGCAGCTCTGTGAGCTCCATATCAAAAGCCCAGCTTGTTGGAACCCACTGGGAATGCAGTGGAAACCTTTCCAAATGCTGACCTCTCCATCCCACAGGTGCTACACGGGGCTCTGGGGCAGAAGGGCACCTGGGGGGTGCAGGGGTTGTGCTCCTTGCAGCAGAGGACATATGGCATCGAACTGGTTTGGGACATATTCCCTCATCAGCCTGTCTGAACTGCTTCATTGCCAGATTTATCCGTGCCATGCCACAACACAGAAATGCCTTTGGTGTCTTTTTTGGCAGCTCTGACCAGCAGTCTCCTGGCAGATGGTGAAGAGTTGGGCAAGTGGGTTGTAGGGTTAATGCACACGTTGTGCAAACCCCGGGCTTGCTCATTGCCATGACCCACATCTGCAACAGCTGGAACCATGGTGTATGGGCATGGAAATTGAAACGCTCCTCAGTGATGTCTGCCCTGCACCAGCGGCGGGTGCTGATGGGGATTTGAGAACCGTTGTTCCAGGAGGCTCAGCCAAATCCCAGCCCTGATTTCATAAGGCGCAGTTCCAGCATGCTCACGTCACACCTGACCTCGGTCTCTGAGATCAGGGCTAATTGTGCTTAAGTTATGCATGAATTAGAGAAATATTTAGCTCAGTGCTGCATGAGGACTCTTCTCATGCTAAAATAAACTGTCACATGCTAGCTCAACTCCGATCCAGCAAACAGCGCTTTGCTGCTGTGGCTGCTGGAGCTGCGCTCCATGCAACCCGGGACTCAGCAAAGCCTGGGACACGGCCTGGGTGGCAAACCATGGCCGTGGGTCACATTGAAGACCAACATTCTGGAGAAGGTAAGGCTTCAGAGAGACCTTGTTGTAGTCTTCCAGTGTATAAAAAAGGCTTGTAAGAATGATGGAGAAAGACTTTTTACCAGGGACAGTAGTGGCAGGACAAGGGTCAGGGGTTTTAAAGAAAGATGGTAGATTTAGATTGGATATAAGGAATAAATGTCTCATGTTGAGAGTGGTAAGACCAGAGAAGCTGTGGCTGCCCTATCATTGGAAGTGTCTGAATGGGCTGGATGGGACCCTGGGCAACCTGATCTAGTGAGAGATGTCCTTGCCCATGGCAGGGGGGTTGGCCTAAATGGTCTTTACCTGTTCCTTCCAACCCAAGCCATCCTACAATAAATGAGATTGTTGGTCACCAGAATCCAGCTCCTGTCCCCAAAAGTCCTTGCCAGCAGTGCTGTGATAAGCTGCTCTTCCTATGCTTCTCCAGGCACGAGTCTCTGTAAGAATACTGTGCTTTGCTGCTGCACTTAAATTCCTCTTCACAGTAACCCAGGAATAAGGCTTACAACCAGACACAGCCTCTGTAGGTGTGTTAGTCTGCAGGGTGAAGCGAGATCATGCTTCTCTGATGATGTGCACCTCCAGGCCTGACCTCCATGCTGAACCTTTCAGCTCTGTGCACTGAAACCAGGCAGTTTTCTGAAACACTCCCTCTCCCCATCAAACCACACCGTGAAGCTGCTACCTTCATTAAGTGTTGAGAAATGCACTGAAATGAAAAAACAGCTGATTATCCTAGTGATACAGCGCAAGGGAAACACAATCCTGTTCCACCGCGATGACAGTTACGTGGAAATATTTGGATAACTTGTTTGGTTCAAAGCTATCTCTGACAGGATGAGGTGATTCACTAAAAAAAGGCTGTTTCCCACCTAGCAAAGGTGACATCAATTTCTTATAGTTGTATCATAATGCACCTAAAACATGGCATTCCACAAAGAAGACACAGGCAAATGCACAGGTTGAAAAGCACAGCCCTATGCACCCTGCAGAAGGGCTGTGATGCCCAGTCCTGTCCCTTCACACATTCTGGAAGGTCAATGCACATCTCACCCACGAACAGATCATCTGTGTCAAAAAACAAACAAACAAACAAACAAAACACCTGAGGAGATGGGCAAACTCATTGTGTACAAAAAACAACCCCCAGCTTGTTGCCTGTACATCTCTGACTGCCACACGTTATCTTACACCAGAAATCACAGGGAAAATCATTGAACAAACAGCACTGGAATTAAGAAGAGATCTTCCTGGAAAAAAAGAGATGTTCCTTGGGCCTTTTTGCCCTCCGTCTTCTAAGCACTCCTCAATCTCACCAAAGTCTTGGACTGAAGCAAAGCTCCCTCTGGCTGCTATACTTTACCCAGAGCCTGGCCAGGAATCAGGGGAAAGCACAGAAAATTCACCCCAGTCCCCATCCACCACTACCAACTCCTTGGGGCAGAGCCCCTGCCTGCTCCCTGTGCACTCCCATCCCTATGATACTTAATTTTCCAGAGAAATAGGCTCAGGAATTAAAATTTGTAACTGTCCTGGATATGGAAAACAATGGACCCAGTAGAAGCATTCATTTTTCAACACCCTAAATTTTCCCCACTCGCTGCATTCTACTGACACCACTCCATTCGCCCTGGCAGTAATTCCCCATCTCTCTCTGTCCCGTAGGACCAAGGATATTCTTGTAGCCTCACTGGAGCCTCCTCTGCTCTACAGGTGCCATTTCAACTCATCTCATAATTCATCAAATTACAAAATGGATTAATAAAAACAAACAGTTTCCAACCAGTGTTTCACTTGGAGCCATCAGCTTCTGTTTCAACTCCGAAGAAGGGCTTGCATCTTGATCAGTTTCTTTTTCTCCCAGCATTTGGTCTAACAGAAAATGTTACTGATCCATAAAACCTCTCTAAACCCTGACTTCGTCAAAACTTCATCAATTGGAGGCCTAACAGTGAGAAGGAAAGATGCAGCTGGTCTTTGCTTCCAACACAGACCTGGCAGGCTGACTCATGAGCTGACTGCAGACATTCACCTTGGGAAGGGAGCATGAGGAATAGCATCTATTTATCTAACTGATTTTGCCTCTGAAAGAAAGGATCTGCTGTGAGGAACACAAGCAACACCACAAGCTTTGGGCTGGCCATAGAAGGAACTTGGTTTCATTAGGCCTTGAATCGAGTTTCTTTGCAAATGCTAACGTTTAATTATTTGCCCAAGAGCCTTGGCTCAACAGCAGCATTATTATCCCATCCCATCTGCTTCACAAGTGCCTTCTCCTAAAAAAAAATAAAAAAATAAAAATAAAAAAAAGGATAACAGACTTTACAGAGAGACTAAAATCAATATTGTAACTCTCGGTCGCAGGAGGGACCAGGCTGGGGCTTGTAAAGCACAGACAGCCGTTTGCCTTTCATTCTGTCCCTACACGTGAATGTTCTGGCAGCTCCATTTGCATAGGAAAAAAGGGCTTTTCAAGTCCACAAGCCAAATGGGATCCTGATGTCTCCTGGGGTATTCAGGATCTTAACACATGCTCCAAAAGTGAATCTGTTTGCAGGAGAGGAGTGGCTGCACTTGTCCTAGGATTTACCTTGAACTTTGCTTGTCTTAATGAAAGCAAACAATGCTTCATTATGTGCCCCTGGCACAACAACCCTTCAGGGTTATGTGGTCAGCCCTAATGAAAACCTCAGCTTTTAGGGATGAGACACCTCTCTGTCTGATTGCAGAGAGTCATGCAGGTCCTGCTCCCTTCCCTGCCTGGGTTCATGCTTTGCTGCAGGCTGCAGAAGGACCCTTTCACCCTCCTCCCTGCTGCAGTGAGCTTCTTTGTTGCAGTTTCCCAGGAGCCCACAAGCAGGAGCTGCCCAAAAACATGAGAAATGATGTCTAGTGGGGACCCTTGACTGTACAAAAACGTTTTTTTGGGTGGGCAGGGAGCTGCTGTCTGCTCGATGGGGTGCACGGAGCCCCTTTGCAGGAGTGCTCCCTGCATCGAGGGGGTGAAATATGGATTTGGTGAGAGATGAAAAAAAAGGAGAGAAGGTTTTCATGGTGCGATGTGCCATGCTCCACTGCAGCGTAGAAGATGCAGCTCCATGAGTACTTCACCCAGGCTCTGGTTGAGGTAGGGATGGGCTTACCTTAACACACACATCTCCAGGCTGAAAGCTGCCTGATGGATGAGAATTCTGGTCTTGCCAGAATTATCTGCGTGGATGTCAGGCCAGTGATACCGCTGAAAGGGTATCAGTGCTCAGTGGCTTGCACCAACCTGCCTACACCAGGCTCTTCACAGCCAGAGTCCAATCAATACCATAAATATTTACTGGTAGCCTCCAGGCACCTGCATGTTCAGGCTGCAGAATTACCTCTGCAGATCCACCAGTTATTAGTTATTTGGTTACCATCAACACCAAGTAACACCACACAGAGTCTAGCAGAGAACTTTCCCACTGATTAAACATCAGGAGCAAATGTTTATCTCACCACTGTCAGTGGACCACAAACACATTGGTGTTTTTTGTTGAATTATGCCCAGCTTGATAAGCCTAAACAACACATTTAGCTTGAATTCAGCAGGGATTCTCTTCTAAAGCCACAACCCAAATTTTATTTTCCTTACCTGAGACAATGCCAAGACCAGGCAGCTCAGGCGTCCATGCACATCCCTCATCCCTAACCTGGGTGCCTCCCAGCAGTTTTCTTTAAGCTTTTAGACTTACTGAGAGTTCTGTTCCTGGTCTTTTTCCTGACCAATCTCCTCTCCTTTCACTGTGATCTCTCCCCACTTTTCAACAGCAGGGGTGGGAAGGAGCATGTACAATGTGAGTGTGAGGACCCGCCGGCCAGCTGCTGTGAGTTCGTCTCGCTGCAAATCAGTGCCAGGCATGTCCCTGCCATTGCTGTGTTTATTTGTACTGCAGCAATCAGAGCAGCACCGCACAGGGGAGATGGCTCCTGCAGCACAGCCATGCATAGACCTTACAGAGCTACAGACCTTGCTGTCAGATGCAAGACACAGGGGTGAGGACAGGACACTAATGACCCAAGCCGGTCTGCACAGCAATGCATGTAGAGCCATCAGCAAGCATGGGCACTGCCAGCCCTGGCAGCAAGGCCCAAGCTCTCAGTTCCCTGTCCCATAGATGATTTCATGAGTTTGAAGCTTCTCCATGCAATGGCAACTGCAGAGGTTGAACCTGCTCACAACACTCGAGTGCACTGCAAAATTTTTTGTAAAACGAGACAAGCTGCCTCCCTCCCTGTGTTTTCCTGGAGGGAAAAGGATGCAGGAGGTTTTGCATACAAGCAGCTGCTGGAGGGAATGAATCAGGACCACGGGGCTGGATTCACACAGAGGCTGTCACCAGGCCACCAGTGTCACCTGCCAGCTGCATCACCACAGCACGAGCAGAACACAACTCGCACTGACGCCAGCGCTGGCTGCCCAAGCCTGGGCAGGGTCTGCAGAAAAACCTCTTTGTGCCACATTCCAAGTTTTTTGTTTTCCCTTCTCACACTTCACAAAGCGGTCTCCCCGGCCAGCTGTTCCAGCTGATTGACTCCTGTCAGCCTGTCAACGCTGATGTTTTTGGAGCCCTTCATCCATGTGATATTGCTTTGAAATACCTCGGGAGAGAATAAGCCCTATCTGGGCAGATTGTGACCAGCTAATTTTTCTGACTTTACTCCTCCCTGTTTGGCAAAGCAAAGGAAAGGGCAGACAAAGCCTCTGGGGTGTCCCTACACGATGTGCTTTGTGCTCCTGCACGAAGTGCTTGGGTTGCCCCATTCTTTGCTGCCTGGCAACACTCATTTCACAACAGCTGATTTCACAAAATGCGCGTAATGAAAAACAAAAGGAAAGGAACAATTGAAAACGTACCGAGTGCTGCTGCCCTTTGGTAGCTTGGCCCACGGCAGCTGTGCAGAGCACTGCTGGTGGCTGTTGACCACCAGTTGGTCTTGCTGTCACTGGAGTAGCCAGGCTGAAACATTCTGCTCCCTACCTGATCATGCCAAGTGTGCCTGGATGTTATCAGACAGGTGAGAAGACTCTGTTGTATGTGTCTGTAGCTTAGCCATCAAAACTGCTCAGTTGTACCGATGTACTTTTTTTTCCAATAAAAGAAATGAGACTTCTTTGGAAAAGGTGCCCACATTTTGCATTCCACTGGCACTGCCCTGTATTTCTGCCAGGTTTTATGAAGAAGCTTAGCACTATGCTATGTCCAAAATGAACAAAAGGTTCCTCCCTTGATCAAGGACTAAAATTTTGGTATATACACAGGGTAGAGATTCTCTTTTTGTGATGCTTTTTATGCAAGGGTGCGCAGCAGCAGAGAGGCCATGGCCCCCTCACCCCACCTGCCCCAGCCAAGGCAAACAGAGTTAATTTTCTGTTTGAAACAAAGTAATTGCACTTTGTCCTCCCGACCAGGCAGCTGCTTCCAAAGGCCACACAGGACATTTAGTTAATGGAGCTGATTTCAACAATAAGATTACATTTTGGCTTCAATATTTGTCAACACCATTGAGTCTTTTTTTTTTTTTTTCCTGTTTTCTTTTTTCTTCCCCATTGTGGTTGGCTGAATACAATTTACATATAAGCAATAGAAGTTCCTAGCAGACATCGTCACCTTCCACATTAAATATTTTCTTTCTCCTGTATGCTCTGTTTGCAGAAATTTGATGTTCTTGTAAAAAAAGTTGGAAAAAGTTGGTAAGGGCTGCAGGGAAGTGAGTCTGGCTGAAGCTGTCCCCCACCCCGAGCCTACTGGTGCAGAGTTGCTGCGCCCATTGGCAAAGGCACGGCCTGTCGCTCTGTGCGTGTGGATGTACACATGTACACCATAAATGAATATAACTAAAATAATTTTAAGTAGTTTGCAGTATTCACGCATAATTCTCAAACTAAGCTGGGAAGAGAAAAGCTATTAGAGTTGACACATCAACATAATACGCAGTGAGCAGGAATAAAATCCGATTTCTAATTCATACATGAAGTCAGTTAATAAAGGAGTGGGTACAGCTGAGATGCTCAGGATTTGGGAGAGCAAAGAGCCACGAAACAGCCTGAGCAATGTGCCCTGGAAAAAGACAGGGCAGCCCAGGAAGAGGCGTTACTGTTAGCTGTTTGTTATCAGTGCTAACAAAGACTTCCTAAAATTAACAGGGGCACTGGGAGTCCTGATGAGTTTATTCAGAGACTGCCTCCTGTCAGACTACATAAATTTGACAGGCTTCCATCAGGAAAATGTTATCACTCCTAAGATTGCCCTGCAAACAGCTTAGACAAATTTCCTTGAGCTAATTGCTTTTTAATAGCTTGTTGTGTGAGTGCTAGCTCATTAGAAGTCACGCAGCTTTGTGAAAACACGTCTGAAGCAATCCTACAGGTGATAAACGGTTTTGAGGAATAAAGCAATTTTTAGTATCGTGTGGATTTTCTGAGTCTGCTGGCCATCTAAAAACCCACAACAGTCCAATCCCCAAACCATCACGAGCCGGGCCATCATGTTGCATTAGATGTACAGAGGTGATCTGCTTTGTGTTAGATATCCAGGCAGCTTTGGGTATTTTGTTGGTGGCCATGCTCTGATTTAAAAGTAATCCCACTGTTTGTGCTGTTGGCTGCTCTCCTTTGCTTCTTGCAAATTATTCTCAAACTCCATCATTTTGGCCCATTACCAGAGCTGGTGGCAGTGGTCACGATCCCAGACTGGGGTACCCCTACAGGGACAGACAGCAAGACTCACTGCAAAATGGGACTGCACGTGGCGAGGCAGGGACACATCAAGCTGCTTGCCAAGAACACAATGGTAGGTCCAGCTTCAGGTCACGCACCCCCAAACAGCAACACACACGTAGCAAATGCAAGTGAAGGCAAGTTTTGTTCAGCCCTTTTAATGGAGCCTATCACCCCGTACAGATCATGCCGAAACCACAGCACCTGGAAATTCTCCTTGCCTCCCGTTCCATACTGACTTGCAGCCCACCAGAAGCTCTGCAGAAGCTGAAGCCTGCGGTCCAGGAGCAACTGCTGCCTTTGCTGCCAGAAGAACCCAGCCAGCTCTTGGTTGCCTGGAGGAATGGGTGCCCCCAGGTCTGGCTGCAACGCGTGCACCCCCTTGTTGCATGCTCTCTTCTGGAGCCTTTCTGCCTGGACACAAAGTGAGTCAAACAGGCAACATCTGGCAAATGTTTTCACCAGAACTCTAAGCAACTCCCACTTTTATGTTTTTTAAATCATATTCATGCCTCTAAGCCACTGGTGACTCAGACCCTAGTGAGGCCATTGAAAGCTTTTTATAAGAACGAGGTAATGGTTTTTCTTGTTCCACTCTACACATGTGTATGCTTATGTGGTGTAATATAAATCACAGCTTCACTCCTGAAAAGCTGCTGGAAGGAGGGCAACTTTCCCATGGACGCATTACCAGTCTGTAATACATTTCTCATTCCCTTTAATGAGCTGCCAGCTCAGAAAAACTGAGGAGAGAGAGAAAAAAAGGTGTCTTGAGAATACAAATTTCAAGCTTGTTGCATTCAAGGAGAAGTGTTTCAGGCTCTTCAGATGGCTCCAACTTCAGTAACAAAGCAGCCAATATTCAGGATCTTCTGCCAAGTTGCAATTGGTTGTCACCTGGTTGAGCAGTGCTGCATAGCCTCCTCTTCACTGGGAGCCAGGGCACCCGAAGCTTCTCAGCTGAAGGCTCTTGTGCCTGCTGAACCCTAGCTCTAATCAATAAAGTACAGAGGGAAGCATTCGGGAAATAGCCAGAGTACTCTGAAAGCTTTCTTATGTGGAAAGAACAGAGCTTTCCAAGGAAGCTTCACAGTCACGAAGATGACATGAGGACTTTGTGGCTGTCTCCAAAAGGGGCTGGTGCCTATTTGCTTGTTAGTCCTCTCACCACTTCAGTTTAAGCAAACACGGACCTCAAAGCAGCCTTTAAAAGGGACAAAGCAGACTTTGGACTGAGTACTTTGGGCTCACCTGCAGCTCTGGGCAATGAACTGCAAAATGGGACTGTTCTACCAAAACCTCTTGGCACAAACTTTTTGTGCTCTCCTTGCTGCCAGTAGCAGGAGCCATCCCCAATCTGTTCAGCAGTAACAAAAGGAAAGGTACAAGGAATCCCAGGATGTCACTACTCTCATTTGTAATTTACTGGATCCAAATAAAAAGTGACTGCTGAAATTAGAGTTTTCTCTTGATTCTGGGAGGTTTAATAAGCTTTTCCCTCCACATTTGGATGCCAATTGCTTCCATGCTATTCTGGTTCAATAATGGGGCTGAGAGGTCTACAAGAAGTAAATTCTTCAGGAAATACTGATCACTGAAATAGGAAATGTTGAATACAGAAAGATGAAGTATTGGCCTTCAGAAAATGTAGAAGTGCTCATGTCCTCCACTGATGGTAGTGGCATGGACTCGGCACTTTGTGAAAAGGAGACACAGGTATTAAAGGATTCACTCGAGCGGAGACAGAGTAGAAATGCCAGGCTGGACTCCTAACATTAATCCAGGAACTCTACTTTTTGGTTTATTGGCAGAAAATTGCCATCTTGTGCTGCCCCCAAATGCCAGATGCTAGAACGCTATTGCACCAAGAAATCACTGCTTGCTTTCCTTGTTCCCTAAACTGCCATTTCTTGCTTTGGGCAGAAGCTCTCCTACAGGTGGGTGGAATAATCCATGGATGGACGTGTTTCTGTGTGTGGACGGGGTCAGGAGAGTATCGTACCTTTACTGCTAGATAAAGAGAGACCTTGATCGAATAATTTGCCAAGTTGTTTTCTGAACTCTTGTAAACGTCTAGCGAACAGGACACTTGCTATCAAGAAATTCCACAGCTTCCACAGAAATCCTCCCCTTTTGCTCATCCAAAACTGCCTTCTATCATCTCCTTTGTGCCCAAATCCAGTCATCAATCTTCAGCCTTTGAACATTCCCTCACAGGTACCTGCTTTCCCACCTGAAGGCTCCTGGTTGACGAGCCATTAACTGGAATTCATCACCCCTCCCTCTGCTGTTCTCTGTAACCTCTCCGATTCCACCCTCTTCCTTCCAAGGTGTGGTGGAGCAGAACCCAACAGCATCCAAGATGTGAGCGCCGCACCAGTGCAGTGATGAGCTCTCTTTCTTTCACTGTTCCTTTCTGAAACTTTCATATCTCTCCTCTTGCTGTTTTGACTGCTGCTGAAGGCTGAGCTGACATTCTCACGGATCTATCTGTTATAAATAACTTGAAGATCTCATTCCTGAGTGGTAACAGCCAGCTCAGAGCTCCTAAGACACCCAATATGGAAAAGGTTGGGTGTCACTCCGAGTTTTCTTATTTTTGTCACAGAAGGTGGGTACTGGATTACGAGCAACAAGCACAGCAGCTTTCTTCTCCTGGTCTTGTAGCATCCAGCACTGTTCTCTGTGCCCTGACCTGCACTATGTGCCCAGCTTCTGCATGCAACTCCTACCAGTGAAGGCTTCAACTGGTGTTGATTATTCAGCCCACCACCATGTGCTTTGCTGAACATCATTCTCAGGGATCTAAGACTGTGAAGCATTTAGGATGGCAAATCCTGAAATGAGGCACCACGTGTGAAACAGGACTGCCACCCTTCTTCTGTTTGAGGAAGCACCTTTGACAGAAAGATCCAATGCAAGCACCTGCCCTGGTGTCTCCACACTTCCAGTATCTGCAAACTCTGAGGCTTGTATGCAAGTAGCATCACAACAAGCCCGATGATGGTGATGAGGCTGCTTGAGCTCTGCCCAAAAAATCAGAAAACTCATCATCTCCTGCCTCAAGTGGCCTTCACTGCCAAAAACTTCAACTCCTAGCTGGCTTTGCCATGAAGGATCACTCAGAATACACCAAAAAAAAGATCTGGGGTTGAGAACCACTGTAGGTAAATGCTAAACAGTGCATTTGGTCAGCTGGCAGAGCTCAAAGCTACTTCTGGTTTGACACGGGATGGCAACAATTGGTGAAATAAAGCAGAACCCATGGACAGGAGTTTAAACAGCTGCCAAATGCCAGTGGGAGAAAATTAGCCTGTGTCCCTCTCCAGGAGGCCTTTGTCACCTTGGCTAACCTGCCAACCCCGTCTGGTGAAAGTAAAAGTGTGGTGGCATATAATGGTACCAGGCTGGCTCCCAAAAACCTTCCAAGTGGCCCCACACTGCAGAAACCAGCCTGGGCACCAGCAAGTGTCTTCAGACTGGCAGTTCAGCCACCATCACCCGATGTGCTCACCAGCTCATGGCTTCTGCTTGAGAGCAAACCTCGAGGAACATACCCTGAGCTGCATGAAAAGGACTGCAGTCCATGCATGGGTCCAGCCCTTGTTCAGCAGCAACATAAATACTGCTGTGGCAAGCCTAGGAGACTCCCTCCACCAACATGCCCTGCCAGCACCCTGCTTCCTTTCTCAGAATCACAGGATCCCAGAGTGGTTGAAGTGGGAAGGGACCTCTGGGTCCATCTGGTCCGACCCTGCTCTAGCAGGGACATTCAGAGCAGGATGCCCAGCACCATCTCCAAGCGGCTTGTGAAGATCACCAAGGAGTGATGCATTGTCTAGACATGCAAGTATTTTCCTTCCTCCAACACCTGCTTTCTAATTCTCCAAGTATTTTTAAGCAGCAAAAACATTGGTGTCCTCCACCATCTTCTGCCTAACGCAGGCGAGTGTTTATTAATACTCAACACAGCATCAGCATGATTCACCACTTCAGGAAAAGCTGATGTACCAAATGGATCTAAAGAATCTGTACAGCAGCCAAGCAGAAATAGGTACAGCATGAGGAAGCACTTCTACCCATGACTTAACATGGGCAATGAATTGGGAGCTGGGTTTCTCATCTTCCCTGGTGCATCAGCATGAGGAACACGTGCCTCCGCTCACCACACAGGTGTACCGTGCACAGTAAGACCTGCATTGAGATTGCTGCTGGCTTCAAGAGAACAAGGATTGGTTCCAGCTTCAGCCTCTTGCAGGACTGACTGATCCCTCGGTTTGCCTGCTTGAATACCTGCTCGCACCTGATTTTACCAAGTGCTCTAACCACTGTCTTTGGATGTCAACAACTCACCTGCTGGAACTTCAAAAAGAAGCCTCATGAAACCACGCAACAGCCTTGCGTGCAGCCCTCCTCCCTCTGCCTAGGGAACACTACAGAGTCATGGGGCTACAGAGAAGCTTTGGTGTCAAATCAGCCCAGCAATGGTCAGGCTGTTGCAGAAATAGCAACCACCACACGGTATCATCAGCTGCGCAAAGCTGTGCATCGTTTTGGGCAGCAGTTTTCACATAAAGAACTCTTTGATCACAGCAGATGTCAGCTGAGAGCCTTTTGTGTAACTGTGCTGTTTAAGAAAGGTGCTACCTTGACAGGCCAAGAATCCAGGCCTTGACTTTGAGAGCACATCTGGACTTCATTCAGATCTTTTCAGTACCCTAAGCTACATTTTACACGTTATTTGGATCCAGGAACCGTTGAGCCAGGTAAACATGCTGGAGAACTGTGCCTTTTTCCTGCTGGGAGGAGTGAAGAGCATCTTAACACTGAGTGGAAATTATTTTTCTTGTTGACAGCTAGCAGGAAAACCCAACACCACCTGCTCCATTTGTCTAATTACCCATAGGAACTTGGATCTCCCCCATGAATGGATAACACAGACCATTGACACGAAACCTACAGCTTGGCATGTTGCATTATTCTGTGTGAGAGACCTGAGCCACCACTTCAGTCAAAAGGTCTTGAAGTTGATGGGGTTCCCAAACAATTCTAATTTGAAAATGCACTATTCGTTACTTTTGACTAAAAGTCAGTTTTCCCATTGAAAATGCAAAGGAGAAAACCAGACTATGTGTTGAGTTTCATTTTGGTTGTGTGTATCTGGGCTGCCAGGGGCAGGATCTCGACACGAGCCCTAGTTACTGCCTCATATTCAGTGCGGTAGGTCTGCAGTTCCCCAAATGTCCCACATTAGGCTGTGATCACACTTGCATCTGAACCGACAGCTGTTTCATTGCTGAATTTAACTGGAGTGGAAATAGGCAAGAGCAAAATCAGAGTCAATTGTGAAACGATTTTTTTGTTGGTGCTATGGAAGTGGAAAATAGATATTATATATGTGAAAGCCAAACATAAAATCATGAAATCATGACTGAATGGTTAGCTAATAAGTTGATTTTGCATTTTCAGTATGTAGGCAAGAAAATTACAGCTAGGGATTGGGAGGGAGGCTGGTTTTACAACTTTTATGATTATCTGAGACTGCTTCCCTGTCTGGCAGTCCTTCTGAGAACTACTTACTTCATACACAATTCCACATGCATACAAAAATAAACCAAAGACACAGGAAATCTCAGCCAAAGCAGTAGGAAAAAGCACCCAAACAGCAAAGCAAAGCAGCGAAATGCTTTGCAACAAGGACTGGAGGAGGACAGAGCAAGCCTCCCTGTGTGAGAGCTACGGCCGAGGCTAAGGAAGGTGCTACAGCAGAAAATAAACCACGTGCCAGCATTGTTTTGTTTATCTGAAATTGCTTTACACACATTTCAACAAGGTATTGATCTCTGCAGGGCTGGTTTAAGGAAAATCACAAAGGCAGCACTTACCCTGAAGAGCGATCAAGAGAGGGGAACAAAATCAAATCTGCAAAAGCGAAACATTTGTTTTTCCCCAGCAACCAATGTTGCCTGGTAAAATGACAGATTGCTAAAAGGAATACGTGCGCTCTGGTTGCTCCTCTGGGAACAAGGCAGGGTGGCAAAACCCTGCTCTGCCTCCTAGGGAATGGGCGAATGCTGGCGTCGCGATTCAGATTCCATCAGGGCAAAGGCTTGGCCCAGAAATCACTGGAGCACGGAAGCAGCAGAAGCTGCTTGTTTTGGTATTGACAATGGCAGTGCTGTCTACCAACTGCTCTTTTTTTATGTTATCCTTTCTGATGACTTTAAAGTGATGGCTTTTAACACCCTTTGCTGCTCACAGTGCGGCTGAGATGCACAGCCAAGGGGTTTAGATGGAGGACAATTTGCTTTTCAACAGCCAAGACCACATTTTTTCACAGCGTCCATAACCTGTGATGCTCTGTAATACCACTAGAAGAGGTCATCAATGATTAAAAAAAAAAAAAAAAAAAAAAAAAAAAAAAGGTATATGCATACACATACAGACACTTGCAACAATTCCAGTTACCCACACCATGGGCAACTTGGAACAATACCTGGGGAGAGAGCGCCCAAATCCTCTGTGTTCCTAGGGAATATCATCTCTGATTTCATTAGGGTGAGATTTTTGCTCTGAAGTATTTCAGATGCAATTAATAAAACAGATGGGGAAGGAAGATGCACATGGCCGGTGTTAAAACCACACTGTCTGTGCTAAAAGCTCTTGATGACAGGAAAACTGCTAAGCATGAGGACATTTTGGGACATCAGAGTGAAGGCAGGCAGGGGCGAGGGACTGGGATTAAAACAGGCTTCCTGGGCTCGGCTGGGCCAGGGCTCTGGGAAATGGTCCTCTCTGCAGGAAGGTGTTCGCTTGTGATGCTGCCAAAGCGCCGACAGCTCGGGGTGAGTGCCAGTGACACGTGAGCTTCGTGGCTGAGATCTGCTCGGGGCTAACCCTGTCTGACCTCTGCAAATTTCAGAGGTGACGCAGCAGTGTACGCAGTCCCCCATGCGAACCCGCCCTCTGAGGCACCCCTCCTCCCCAGAGCCCTTGGTCGTTCCAGTGCTCCGAAGCCTGATGGGCATCAGCTTTCTGGGTGTTTAACAGGTGCCATTTCAGAGAGGTGGCGACAGGAGATTTTGAGCGAGTGCCACCAGCTCAGCAAGCAGATGACCTCATCCACCGCGAGGCCATCACTGACACTTCCACCACCTGCCAAGGCTGCAGCCTGTCCCTCCTGCACCATCCCAGCTGCCCAGGAGGCTGGGGACAATAATCCCTCATCCCTCCTCAGCGCAAACCTGCTCAGATATGCTGCGGTTTGTTTTCAAGAGCTGCGAAAACTGAGGAATGTATCAACACCAGGAATCATCCTAATTTAATTAAAAATTTATCTCGCCGATCTGATCATATCCTAAAAACAACTGCAAGTTCTGCCTGCGTGACCAGATTAGTTACTGGGATTTCAGAAGTCATGCTCCCTTGATACCTTATTACGCACTGAGACAGCGCTCCAGGAGATGTTCAAGAGGGAGGAAGTTTGGACCCCACTGCCTGCTGGCTGCAAACCCAGCACGGTGCGTGCCACACGCCTTTGCAATCTGTGCAGAGAAGAGCACCGCCTCTGCAGAGCTCCTTGTGGACAATGAGGGGAAGACATGAAAAGATTGCTAATTAAAACCATTAACTGATTTACTTTTCCCCTGAGCCGCACAGAAATAACTTTCCAAAGCAATAGCCCAAGCTTCTGCTCTTGCATTGCTGTATTTTAGCAATTACAGTGACGAAGCAGGCAATCTTAGCACAATTCAGCACGGGCCTTTCATCTAGCAGCAGAGCTAATTACTTAGACAGCATCTGCTCGTGGGATTATGCTGCATGATGGGTGTCTTGCAGACTGACTTCTGACTGAGGGGTGCCCATTGGAATGGTCTGCCTTTCCAAATGTGGCCCCATCACGCTCAAAATTGGGCCTACCCTTGAGCAAGGGTCATTACTTAACTCTACAGATACAGAAAAAAACCCACAGACTTTCCAGGTCAGACCACAGGAAATACTTTAAGCTTAGGTACCCTACCACATTCAAAAGAGAATAGAGACTTATGAGTCACGGAGTTTATTATATTGCACAGAACGTGACCTTTTTATTGTCAGTGATATTCTAAGGCAGATCTGAAAGTCTGTAAATGTCTTGTTCGTACTAAAAGCAGCTGAGACTTCATCATCCAGCCACCCCCAGTGACCTGCAGATTGAGATATAATATTACTGCCTCTTCAAATCCAATTGAATTGTCATTATGGCCAAAAGATCTTCCAATTTAGCAAATATAAAGCAGTTGGCTTAAAGCACCTTGAAAGCAAATGCCCTCGTTCTTTGCAATTGTAGAGTATTTTCAATCAACATCTAAATTAATGTCTTTCTTATCATTATGATCCAGCAATTCAAGAGATCCTGAAATGCAATTCCAGACGTTAGGGCCTGGGCCCATCTCCAATATTATGGCTTTCCACTTCCGACTTTCATTTTAGTAATAGTCTGCCTCAAATTTATGGATCTATTTGCGTTCGGTCCTATTTTCTATTAGCTGTACCTTCTTCTTGCTCTTTACTTTGGCACTATTTACAAGAAATGTTTCCAGCCCTGTAGCAACAGAGGCTTTGAACCTCCAGCTCCAGGTCTTCAGGTTACAATCCCTCTGCAAACATCAAGAATTGAAGTTCTCATAATCAAATATTTTATTTATCCCTAGCTACACGAAAGTCCTATCAACTGACTTTCATACCACAAATCCGTCGGTATTGATTATTTTGGATGTGATTACTGCACTTGCTTGGGTTTTCTGCTTTACAAGAGCATCTCATTCTTTCAAACAAGCAGCACTGAACACTCACAGCTTGGTGGTTACACAGCCCCTTGCTCCAAATGCCCTTGGAAGTAAGGCATGCATCGACTGCCTGTGACGAACCCCGCGTGAATACGGCCATAGTGCTGCCCTGGGATGAAGTCAGGAGACACCAAAGAGGCTCCTGCACACCCATGTGCCCTACAAAACTTAAGAAAATGCTGGCACGCAGCACCCAGCAAGCCAAGATCACCCTGAGTTTTGCAGTTTAATGTCAGGAATTTACACCGCAATTTTCAGAGCAGAATATAACCCGCAGGGCGATGTGGTCAGCACCTTCAGCAGTGCAGAGCCTTTGCAAACCTTTGTGGGGAGCCTGTACGGCCCCCTGGGAACCGCTGCTCACACCTGGCCCTGGATGCTGCCACCCATCCTTGGCTCTCCTGCAGGACCCTGACCACTGCACATCCCGCACTCTGCCCGAAGTAGGGGCAGCTTGAGCAGGTTGCCCAGACCTGTGTCCCCTCAGGCTTTGAATGCCACCAAAGAAGCAGGAGCGGAGCTTAGCAAGGGGGATGCTGCTGAGGTTGACAGGAACTCTTCTCAGAACGCGGCACAAGTTAGCCACGTTTTGTAGGGTTGACCCACTGACACTAACCTCAGTCATCCACAGATCAGTAACAGGAAAAAGAAAAGTAGCCATGCTTGGGGGCTTGTTAGAGAAACAAGGAGTCATTGGCCAGACTGTGCAAAAGCAGCCTGCAGTCACTTTCTTGAAGATTAAAGCATGCTGTTAGCACACAAGGATGCTGGAATGTTGTCTCTGTGCGACTGAGCTGCACTCATTCCCTTCTCTGCTCTCTTTCCGGTGATGAGCTTTTCATCATCAGTACAGCCTGTTAACACACAGCTTCTTTCCCCGTACACATACTGCCATGCAGTCAAGCACACGGAGATGTTTGTGTCTCCCCTTTTTTACTGAAGGAACTATGATAACAAAACATCCAAGAACTGACCTGAAGAAAACCATGTCTGTGATGCCTTAAAATCAGCCAAGAGCAGCTGCTGCCAGTGCAGTGCTGCTCCCTGCCTGCAGCCACCTTGGGACCTCCAGCATGGTGGCAACCGAGAAACCAGAGCCTGAACGTGTACCCCAAGGCAGCACCTGAGAGATGTGCTTTTACCAAAAAGCCCGGGATTTAATTTTGCAGGTGCTAAAGTAACCAGATGGAGATTTAACTCCAGGAGCAATTCAGATGGCACATGCAAGACAGGCCTGGAGGTTTTGAAAAGCCCCCAACAATGACACAAAGAAACCCATGGAGGCTTTGCTGCAGGCACTGCCTCCCGGTGAGGTTCATCATGACCTTGCACGAACACACGCTGGGATGTTTCTGCACCTTGTGGAAGAGACACATTCAGAGAAGGAAAACCAGAAGAGCTGTCCTCAGTGGAGGATAGACTTGCTTCACGTTCAGAAAAGGAGCACGCATGTAAGCAAGATGCCACAACCACCAGAGATTTCCAAGCTGTAACAAACCACACACTACAGGACTTCTGAAATCATCGCAGTTCAAATTTTAACACCATCTCTATGTCTTCTGTGTCCTAGGCCACGCGAGGGTGACGGACCACGTGCAGAGCGTTTCAGATCAGCCGCTTTGCCTGCTATAAGACAAATTATTTCCATCTCCTCTCCCCGTCGGCTGCGAGCGTGGGTACAGCAGTGTGCTCAGGTTTGTGGTGCCAGCAGCACCATGTCCGACGCTGGGGCACTTTGTCAGGGTGATAAGTGAAGGCAGCAGTGACTATCAAACAGACAGAAGAGAGCTGGGGTGGAAGTGGAGAAAGGATTCAATTTTTTTCTAGTGCATTTTAATGGACTTTAATCAGCCACTCTATGTTGATTACCATAAACCTTTCGCGTCTATGCTTCATATGCAAGTATGCATGACGGTGATTGATACGGGTTTTTAACTCACCTAATTTAATTCCTGTACAGCAATCAGCAGCCAGCTTTCTGTGGCAATCAGTCCGGCCCGTACGGAGGTGGGAAGAGTTCGGATGGGCTCGAGCCTCCCCACCCGCCCCTGCCCCAGCTCCAGGGCTGGCTGCTCCTTGCCTGGATCCTACCATTCACAGCCCTCCTCGTGCCTGGCCATGGCCAGAAATAACACCAGTGACACTTGTCATGGAGAGAGGGGCTGTCAGAAAACTAAGGGATTGTTCTTCAGTACATGGATCATGGTCATCTTTGCCCCATGGGATACCACAGAGATCTGCAGGAAGGCTGCAGAGAGAACAATTCACTGCTACAACAAATGCACTCAAAAATAGTAGTGCAGCAAGACCTGCACCATTCTGCCACCACTCACAGGTACCTGCCCTAAAACTGGTGCATTTCTGCTGGCTTGGAAGCACACCAGGCTACACGCCATGAGCAAAAAGCTGTGCCGACAGTTACACTCGACAAATGACTATGAGATTAAATAATGGAAAAGCACGCATCAAATATGCTAAAGTCATTTTCATTTTGCCAGGTTCTAAATGGAACAATTTTCTGTTACATATGATATAGGAGAAAACAGATTTGATTTGTTTGCTGAAAAACATGCTGCGGACAAATAAGAATGCTGCATTACTTGCAAATAAGCAAACCTCAAGAAAAAAAAATAAAATGATGTTGATAAAAAAATAAGCATATATTACTCAGTAAAAACAATGCAGAAATTCTAGGAATTATGGTATTTTCAAAGAGGTTTTGATGAGAGGTGCACTTGGGAAATTGAAAAGGGTAATTTTTCAGTAGAATTGGATTCATGAAAACATTTTGCTTATCTCAGATCATCAGTGTTATTTATTCTCTACGGTATTAGCCAGCGATCCTAAATAAAAATACTGATTTCAATAGAGGAGGAAGGAGTACAGTACCAATAAGCACAACCCAGCTCCTGCCTTAGCTCCTGAAATCCCAACATTGAAAGCTTTACATCGGCATTTCTCTGCATGTGCCTGTATGTGCAGCATGTAGCAAGATGCTTCACACATTTAAGCCATCTCAGCAAACCGAGAGCAAGCCCCAGAAGTCTGGCGCAGGGCAGCCCACGCACATCCGCTTCCAGCTGCTCTGAGCAGATACTTTGGACAAACCCATTCCCCTCGCCTGTCCTGCCCAAGTTTGCATTTTCCCTGTAATGCAGTCTCTGTTTGGAGGTACATGCAGCACCAAGCTGGTGCTTCTCTCCTAAATTGATTAAATGGGGTTAAAGAGGGCTTCGTCCTACGAAGGAGGAAATATGAAGCCAAGCAATCCTATGGATGGTGCAGAAGAAGGCAGTGCCTCAGGAGCAGAGCTGAGTTCCCACTTCACCTGCCTGCAGTACCCTTGTTGCAGTGATCTTCTTGTTCTCTAAAACATTTCACAAAGTTAACAAAACAAAAAATGTGTTCTCTTTCTGCAGAACTCCAGTGCGTGCCTTTGTGAACAAACTCAGCAGTTCCTGGAGGATTTCATCATCACCACTTGATTCTACAAATATAATATATTCCACTTTTACTCTGAAACTGCCCTTGGGATTCAAGCACTCCTGAATATCAGTAGGAAAAAGAGATGCAGTCTATTGAAGGCTATTTGAATAACTACAGGAGCACTTCTGACTTCAGCAGAGTTTTACATGCCAGCTGTAATAAAGACGTGGCGTTAGAAAAAAGCAAGGATGTAGCTGATAGGTAGCAGGAAGAAGCTAGTACTGGGGAAAGGATGCATTTTAACCTAACACACTAGTCAGTTTTGTGACAGCATGCACCCACATTCCAGCTAGCCATAAAAGAAACACTACTCATAACGGAGGTGCACGGGTTTATCTCCACGGAGGATCACAGTTCCTGAAAGCCCTGAAATCTGGCACCTACGTACAGCCTGTCTGCCTTCGTGACAGCTCTTTTCAGATTCTACTCCCCTAAAAAGCATCAATTTATTTCATTTGTCTTTTCATTGCTCTGTCACTCCCAGAAGCTGGAAGGAATTGAAGCTGTGTGCACGCGGGGGGAGCTGACAGATTGACAGCGACGTCTTGTACTAATCATCCCCTGGGCAAGCAGCCTCCAGGGGAAAAACACCTGAACTAACACACTCAGCAAGAGTAGAAAGAGACTAAAACCATGCAAATAATTGTTATACGATTACTTTTTTCTCCCATCTCTCTTCTACACTCTGCTGCAAAAATGGAGGCATTTCCATGAGCTCGTGTGCATCTCACCAGCTTATCTCCCAAGGTTTGCTCCTCTCTGCTCAGCACAGGGAAGTCAAACAGTTGAAGACATCTCTGGAGGCAACACTAACATCACCTTGCCTCATTTTGAACAGAGATCTTTTCCTTATATGCTAGACCTGCTTATTTCCATGAAAAAAAGGGGTCAAAATCACTTTTGAACACTTGCCACCAACTTCGCACACACATTAAATATTTCCATTGGTTTTTTTTTGGCTTGCTCTGGACTTCTGCCACCAGCTAGGCTAGCATCTGCACCCTGATACATCTTAACTGTGAGCAAATGTACTTGGTTAGTTAATAATTTATTTTAATCACCACTTCATAGTGTTGTGCATTACTCAACAGCAACATTAAAAACAAATTTCTATGTGGCACCAACGACTACATCAAGACTACCAGCTCTGCAGAGCCCGTGCGTCTCAGAGAGTAACATTTCTTTCTTTGCTAGCACAGAAATAAATTCAAACATCCACAGATACTAAAATGGAGGTGACCAACAGCACACAGGCAAATAAATACTTTCTCATGTCACAAGCTCTTGGAGAAATCAAGGAAGGACTTGGGTAAGGGGTGAGGAGGGGAAGAGGTGTGGCGCGGATCCTGTCTCACCTCTCACCAAGCAGACGGGTTGGCAAACAGCATGGAGGGAAATGGGGTCTGAAGGCCAGGAGTGGCTGTTGGACAGCCACATTCCCATCCTCCCCGTCCTCAGTGCTGGTGGAGGACAGAAGGCAGGGGCAGGATGGGGCTGGCTGTGTCTGCAGCATGGCCAGGGCATGTCCACCCTGGTGGCCAAGGGAACTCCTCCACCCTTGTGGTCGGGAAAACACCTCCATCCTGGTGGCCTGGGCAGCTCAAGATGGATGGTGCCTGAAGAACTGTCTACTAGCACCCAAATCCCCCATTCTTCCTGGGTCCCCTTCTTTGGGGGCAGACCTGGCCAAGGCCACAGGGTTAGGGGAAGTCAGAAGGACAAAGCTGAGACCTTCAAAAACACAGGAGAAAGCAAGATCCCAAATTCCACTAAATTTGCCCACTACCACGGATATGTACCTTGAGCTCCAACACGGGACAGTGAGGCTGTGCCCCGTGCCAGGGAGGGGACACTGGGGAGGTGAGAGCTGTGTGGGCAGGCACTGCTGCTGCTGCAAGGCCCTGGCAGCTGGCCAGCAGCTGCTGCCAGCCCTTCGGGGCTTTAACACGGTGTTTTGCTGATGTGACTGAGAAGCATAACACCTAACCAGTTTGCCACTTAGGGCTTGATGGTACCAGGTAGTTTTCTGTTGGCTTCAGCTGTCACACTCCAGCACAGTGTGCTGAAAATCTTGGATACGTCTTGGGAAAATTGGAGTTACACGCTGTGCTGTAGAAATTGTTTGGCAGCCAGGACCTGGAGGTCCTTCCTCAATGCCACAGCATCCAGCATTCACCTGGCTCACACTAACAAGTCATCATCCAGGCAATCCATCACGCCTGTCCCTGCAGCACCATGGGACAACCGGACACCCCGCAGTGGTCCTTTGCAGCCCTCTATCTGCATTTTTTTAGCTTTTTGTTGCATAAAGGGTCATTTTTCTTTCTAAACACATTTGTTTGTAGTTAACAGCTGCCAGCACTTGGGGTTGTTTTTATGTTCATTTGTTTGTGAGTGATGGAATGTATTTTCTTCTGTTTTCCCTCACATTCTTCTCTTCAAAGTCGCAGTGAAATATTCACAATATTTTTAATCTACTAAACCTAGGACTTGGAGGCAGGTCACTATATATATTTTCACCCCAAAGTGGGAATTCTTTAGAAAAACAGAAATAGATCACCACTGTGAGGTCTATCTTAAACAACTCCTAAACTCTGATCTCCATGAAAATCAGACTTCAGCTTCCTTATTCTCAGTTAAAATTCCCCTCAACAATACAGTGGCAATGGAAGCGATGATTTTCTTAGGAGAATTCAAAGGAACTGGGCAAGCCAAAGGCAGCATCCTCTGGTGACACCTGGACTGCAGACCCTCACCTGTGCTGTTCTCTGAGCAAAGGAAGGAGAGATCCTGAGATCTGCTGGCTTAGGAATTTAGGAAACTGGAACTCCCCTGCATGAAACACGCCTCCTGGTGTTTCTGATGACGTTCTAAGGCTTCAAAGTACATTCAAGGAAAAAAGACTCCCACGCCAGCACAACCAGCACTGCGCCTTCAAGGGGCTGAGCTCTGGGATGCTGGGGAGGCTGACTGCCCTCAGCAAGCAATCCACACAAAGAAACTCTCTCCCCTTCCCATAGTTGGGATACCCACGTACTCATCAGCCGACCGTCACACGCCTGTACCTTTCCCACACGTCGCTCCCCACATTTCTAAGCAAATCACTGAGAAAACCACAGTGCAGTTCCTATTCCATGCATCAGGCAGGAACAAAAACATCCAAGCGACATGCAGAGACACAGACTGAGTTTACATATAAGCTGATGCAGAAGAAGAAGAACCTCTGCTCCCCAAGAGCTGGCTGGTGCTTATGTATGTGAATACACACAGACAAACCCAAACCACCTGCCAGCACAGCTGGATGCTTTCATCCAGCAGGCAGGAGGCCTCTTGATATAAACTACCTGCGTTAAATGTATTTTGAATGAAAGCTGCAGAGTCCTTCAGAGGGCTAAATGTGTAAGTAAGCTGGCTGAAGGTACAAAACACAGGCTGACAATGAGGCCTTGCTTTTCTCCTCCTGTTGGTACCAATCCTGCTCTGGCTCACAAGTGCTTTCAAAGCTTTGCCATTTTCAGCACCTCCAGTTTTGACCTCTACATTTGATCCTGATGACTGACGTGACCCACGAACATCTCCAACACTCACATCCACATCAGCAGTTGTCACGGCATTTCTGTGCTTGATCCCCAGACTAAGAGCAAAGAGAACTCTCTTGTTGAGGAACCCATCACCTGCAAGCATTCAGCGCTCACTGTGTTGTGACAATAACCACGGAGTGCAATGCCCTCAGTGGGAACGTCCTTCCCAAGAAAAGAGGAGTTAATAAGGCACCCAGAACTGCTCTCCTTCTACTGATAACAGCCTTGGCATTGACAGAGCTGGCTTCCTGCATATAAATTTTAAAAAAGGCACTTGAAATCCTTGGCAGGGCTCATTTAGCTGTCCCTAGTTCACACGTCTCCATCTGAGTCACTTTTCTAGACTTTACAGCAAATGGAGAAAAACCAGCACTTCTGGAGCACAATGTATCTCTGCCTGAGGTCGGTGCCTGAAGCAGACCCAAGCTGTACCCCGGACGTGGCTATTTCTCTCTGTTAACTCTGAAGGGATCCTAAGCAGTGCAGATGACCCAGGTTAGTTGAGATGAACTGCACGCTGTCCGTGCCAGCCAGAGTCACCCTGCTCATGGCTGCAAGAGCAAATTTCACCACATTTTAAGATTGGATATAAGACAACCACGTATCAAATCTAGAAGGCAGGATCAGATATTGCAGAAAACATTTAATTCATGAAACTGTAAGCATGGCCAGGATGCTGGAGCTAACAGCTAACAGCACACCGGGTCAGCTTAATGACCAGGACCACGGGGGAGAAAGGTGGCAGCTTCATGCTTGGGGATGCTGGGTTCCCATGCAAAACTGCAGCTGTTCCTGTGGAAGAGGCAATGTCAACGTTTTCAATCAGTCCTTCAGTTTGGTGGTATCCAGCTCGGGAAACCCAAGAAAGGATAGATCTTTAAGAAGTTCCGAACTTCTCCTCTGTGGAAATGTCCTCTTTAATATATTCAGAACAGGCACCTGCACTGCTGCTAACATTAAAAATATTGGTGGGGAAGAGAAAAAAAATATTGTTTGCTGGAAAATAACTCTTCTGCGGTGTGTGCTTTCTAGGGCGAGGGTGTATGGATGGTGCAAAGGTACAGTCCCAGTTAGCCATCACTGACCCCCACCTACCATGTTTTGGCACCCAAACTTTCAGCTGTAGGGTTTCCTAATTCAAATCCCAAAGCACTAACCAAGTCTTTTGCATGCTCAGTAGGGCTGCACATATCATAAAGTCGTCTTTCCTCCCCGAACCTCATCTTTCTTTCTGAGTCTGAGCCAGATGCAAGTCAGCCTGGCTGTGAAACCTGCCCTGCCACAGCCAGCACCAGCGCTGAGCATCCCTTGGCACCCTGAACTGCAAAAATGAGTGCTGTGGATTTAACCCCTACTTCTCTGGAAGGCTGGAACAGCAGCAGCCAAAATCCTGAAATCCAGGGGTATTTGCAGCAAGGCAGCTCATGACCAGTAAACAGTGACAGTGCACGATGCAAAATGTTCCCGTGGTTTAGCAGCACCCCAGACAGCACAGACAGGCTGCGCTGGCTGAGGAGAAGGGCGGGGAGGGGTGGCCACATGCTCTCTGTGCCTAGGGTGCTATTTTGGCAGCACCATGGGCTGTGCTGGTTTGCCATCAGTAAATTAGCTCCCTCTGTAGGGAGAAGTGGAGAAACCTCATGTACAGGAAGAAATTGCATTAGATTTATCTGCTGGACTTCAGGTGAAAAAATCCTTCTCTGTGCAAAACCACCTTTGTAGCGAGCCAAGCAGCAGCCGGAGGCATGCTCTGCTCACTCTGACACAGCCTTGTCCCCTGCCTTCCCTCCCACACCGTCGCATGCCGAGCATCTCCATGCCCTGCCCTGTGCCATGAGGTTCCCACACATTTTCTCCTTCATTTCACTCTATTAAAGTGCTAATTGATTGACCAGATCACGAGAGCCCAGATCTCTCCCCCGGGATGCTGTTGCATTTGCAGTGACAACCAAAAACAGATTATGGATGGGCAGTTCCCAGCAAGTCATTAAAGCATCAGCAGCCGTGCTGGGAGGGTGAAACCTCTGTGTCCTGTCCCAGCACTTCCCCCTGCTCTACCACGTCTGCAGCCGGCTCAGAGCCCCACCACCTCGCTGCGCTCCCTCCCCAGCCGGTGCTGCATGCAATCCTGCACTGCTGGATGTGGCCCTTGCTCTATTTTTGCTGCATTCAGGGAATAAAATGCTCTTGCTGGAGCAAGTGCTGTGTTATCTCTGAGCTGCCCCTGGCTAGACACCCTCCTTTGCACGGAGGGCTCCAGCTTTGCCTCACTCCTCTCATCCACTACAGTTCATGAAAAACTGGAGAAAAGGTTTTCCCAGGCCCAGAAAACACAAGGACCTGCCTCCCAGTTGCTCCAGCACCCCCAAAATGCAGAGATATCCCTACAGTGGAAAAAAAAAA
>VXAV01000545.1:25624-37031 GCA_013399715.1 Alectura lathami | reverse complement strand
AAAAAAAAAAAAAAAAAAAAAAAGCGAATTCCTCTTGACGCAGATCCCCTTCCCCTCTGGATGAGAGTTCAATTGTTCTTTGCAAGCAAACTCCAAATCTGCCCCTTGCATTCACTTCCTGTTTCCTGCCAGAAGGGAAACAGAGATTTCGGGCTGTGTGAACTAGTCCTTTATTTAAGGATACAAGAAAACAGCTAAATCCTAATTCAGTGGAGTGCTATGCACTTTACCACGCTGCAGTGCAAAACAAAGAGAAACACATACCCGCCCTTCCCAGCTGAATTGTAAACTGCACAGTGATTTGAGTATAATGGGTATTTATGAAAGTTACACTAAAACATTTACTGAAGTCCCATGTAACTAAAACCCTTCAGCCAGGAAGTTTTTAGCTACCAAAAATAATCACCAGGCCTGGCTAATATTTTTAATTATCATGCATTCTTGGGAATTTCCTCTTCCCTCCGTGGAGATAAGTGATTAAACAAAATAAAGGCAGTGGCCATTTTGATACGCTGCGACGTGTCAGGGAAGGCACTTATCAACTGTTCTTTTTTTGTACTTTTTTTCCTAAGTCTTGACTTCTGCATTCACTGTCTGGCTTTTAGGCTGAATTCCACTTCTCTATTACATTGCTGTAATCCTGTGAAGTCAGCAAAAAGACATATATGTTTCCTGGGGAGGACTTTCAAGCCAAGGTATTAGATCCACTAATAGGGAGACAGTTACCTAGTATACACTTTATTATTATTATTATTTTAGACAAAGTTCTATCCCGATGAATGATGTTTTTCTCAATAATTTCTGTAGAGCACCATCAGTTTAAGTCCTGTCCATTCTTTAAGACATCTCCGTGGAGACCTCATCTGGACTTAGTCCCACATAAATGAGATCAGAACTGGCCTTCAGAGTGTGCTTTTCCATACACCAAGTATTTTTAACACAGAAACCTTTTAATCAGTTGCAAAGGTTTTGTTCTGCAACTGGATAGTTTTGAAATCACAATAATTGTTGTCTGGAATGATCAGGAAACGTTGCTGGGAAAGGCAGCGTGAGCTGCAAGGAGGGAGGAGGAGGAGGGCTCCAGGCGCTCAGCACTTTGGTGGAGGATAGAGCAGCCCAGAAGCTGCCTTGCAGGATCTAACACCATTTTGTGGCACAAAAATAGCTCTGCTGTGGTGAAAGAACAACATTTCCCCTTTTGGTGCCTTCCTCCTGAAGCCAGCACTGCGTGAGCCAGTGTGAAGGGTTTGGGCACTGGGAGGGTCTAGCCCTCTATCACCCAGATTGCACGCAGCTGATGCCTCAGGTGCAGCCCGTGGCTCTTTCATCAGACCCTGCAGAGGGATGGCTTTTGTTCCTTGCCCTCGTTGTCACACGTCTTCTCCTCCTAGTCATTCCTCGTGGTGTTGCCTGAGGATTTTGTAGAATTAAATTGTCACTGAAGGTCTTCCAAAGCCTGTATAGTCAAGTCCCTCACGGGAGCCAGCATAGATGTCAGCAAATCCTGCTGGAGAAACGCAGCTTGCGCTTTTCAAATGTGCATGTATGTCAGGGTGGTAAAGAATAAGAAACAAAAGGATACAGCTTTCACTGATTAGTTAAAGCAAACGTTAACCTGGATCAGCTCTCAGAGTTGTTATGTTTCACCAGTGCTTTGAAGCAGGACGCCTGTGGTGGGATCACGTCTCCTCCCCTCCAGGGAGCTGGGGAGGGCGCACAGGGTTCCAACCCAGCAGGGAACCAGGACTCTTGGCTGAGGAAACCTGCTTTGTCACACGGACAGCAAGACTGAAAAGCCCACGGTGTCAATCTCGCCCACCTTGTGTGTCTTTCCATTGCACACGGGTTTCAAAAAGATACAGTCTTGCTCAAATATTTTCTGAACGCCTGATACCCACTGCAGCAAGGGGAGGTGACTGAGATACGAGGCTGCTCTGGCAGGACAGTGCTGAAACCTTATCTCATCCAAAGTGAGGATAAGGGAGGCCTTTACCAAGCTGGCTTAGCATAAGAGAGGCTCTTTTTCCTGTCTCTGTCCTCGATGCTATCACAACAGCAGCAAGGCACGTCCCCATCCCTGGTGGGCTGCAGCGCGCTGGGGTCTCCATAACATGGAGCTGTGGCTCACAGGAGCTTGTCCCGAGTCGCAGTTTGATGCCTACGTGACAGACACCAGCTTGCACAATATTTATTCTCAGCTCCCTGTCTCTCCCACTTTCTCCCTGCCTCTTATCAGGCTTTCCTTGAACTCTGCTGGGAGCAGAGATGCGGGGAGCGATGGGGAGGCTGAGCACATGGGGCTCCCGCAGATGAAGCCTGCTGGACCAGCACAGCACTGATGTTACAGAAATGGATTTTCCATGGGAATCCACACACAAGCTCTTTTGGTAATTTGTACACAGCCCTTGGCAGCCACGCACCTGGGAGTGTTCCAGCTTCTGTCCCAAAGCAGTCACCATATGCCCCTGCTCACAGCATCCCCACATACTTCATTGGGGAGGTTTTATTTTAATAATAATGCTTTTTTAACCAGTAGGGACATTTCTGTGGGAAAAGTATAATTTTAGCTAATCGTTCCAACTTTTGGGCCTTAAGGCTCAATCTTTGAACTGAGGGACTTTGATCATCTCCAGGGACCTTTTCCCGAATTCAGATTTCTCAGAGATGGCACTTTCTAAAATGTAAAACGTGGATAAAATTTCTTTTCACATAAGATTTTCACCAGGAGAAGACAAATCTGTTTTGCAGCAGGGCTGCGGTTGTCTTCCAGCCTCCTGAGGCTCTCCCACACGGCGAGAAGCGCTAACAAAGAATGCAGTCTCTGAACTTGATTAATTACGGCTACGCCACACAAGTGTTCCCACAGCACCCTCAAAACTCCTTGGTTCTGCCCCAGCGCATGAGGCACCGCACAGACTCTGGGCTGGACTTGCTTGTGTTGGTGTCACCCATGTCCTGACCCTGGGGACCTGCTGGGGAGCAGGCAAGTGGCATTTGGAGGTGCCCCAGGGGCTCGTGAAGTCTAAGCATGCAAAACCTGGAGGTAGTTTTCATCCCATCCCACGTGGTTCCTTGCAAGAAATGTCACCACAAGGGAGGAGCTGGCTGAGGTGCAGCTCATCTGGAGGGTGGTGGAGCACACAGAGGTCTCTGCTGCAGAAACCTGGCTGCTGGGGGCTGTACCCAGCACTGGTGGTTCCAAGCACCCTGGCAAGGCATGGGCATGCTGGAGAGCAGCACTGGCGCTTGGTGCCAGGCTCTGTGGGTCCCATGTGCATCTCACAAGACCTGAAATTTTTATTTAAATTCATGCAGGCAGGTTTCATGCAGGCATTTAAAAGCAAGTCATGGGTGTTAGTTGAGTAAGCAGCACAGCACCCCTGCAATGAGACTGGCACTTTTATTGCCCACTGAAGATAAAATAGGCAAGGGACAGTAAAGTAGTTTTTCCATGGAGAATACTGAGGGAGGAAAGAGGACCTTGAACTCAAGGATTTGGAGCAGCCCAAGTCTGGGTGCTGTGCTGGGGCCAGCTCTGCGGCAGAGCAGTGGTGTCCCCATCCCGCTGCACAGGCACAGCTGGGCTGTCCTATGCTTGCCTCTCTGCAAAAAGCCATGCTAAGTGAAGGTGGAGATCTCACCACCTGGCTTTGATTGCTGCTTGGTAACAGATTTTCTTATTTAAAGTGCTGAGGGATCAGTGTGGGTGGGGTATTCAGCTGCAGTTTGTCAGGTGACAGGAGAGCAGCACGCCATCCTAATTGGCTGGTGCTAATGAGGAACCTAAAATCCTGCTGTACCCTAACGCAATTCATGCCTGACAGGCCCTGAATGTTGTAGGGCTGTTGGGGAAGCACATGTCCTGGCTTTATCTGCCTGTGTGTCCTCTGCTCAGCGCATGGTGAGTCCCACTGCCACCTTGCTGCTACCCAAAGTGTCACCATGCTGTGGGCTGGGGCAGCTGTTGGGGGCTGTGTGTGCTGGGGGATGCCAGTAGCAGGTCTGGGGACATTGGAGGTGTATGGGTAGAGGCAGGCTGTTAAGCAAACTTCCCATTTCAAAATGCCTGTCTGTGTGTCTCCTGCTTCCTGCCCCAGCAGCTACTGCTGTAGACCCTGTGGGCTGGGTAAACAGGAAGAATTTTCCACACATCCCATCCTGTCCATCTCCTGCAGCTCTGCCAACAAGCTTGAAGCAGTCCTGAGTGAAACAGCGCAAGCAAACAGCGTCCCAGTGCTGCACCGTGACCAGCCTCAGGGCAGAGGATGCAGGAAAGATGGCATGGGGCCAAGCAGTGATGCAACTGGTAGAATTTAGGTTTAGAATTTGGGCAAGCCATACGTGCAAGCCCCGTAACTTTCCACAGGGAGCTGCTGCTTGAAACCCCACTCACCACTGAGCACAGGAACAGGCTGAGACACACCCTCCCTGCACCGCGTGTGGTGTTTTGCGTGCGGCTGAGCACAACGGGGATGGCTAGAAGGGCTCCTATGGAGCCCTTTGGCTGGCAATGCTGGCGGGAAGCAGCCTGCAGTATGAAATCACCCATTGCTGGAAAGAACGATGGGCAGCAGAAAGCAGCCCTGAAAAAAACCTTTCTGCCAAGGAAAACAAGTGGGGTCTTTCTTTAGCCATGCATTTATATAAATAAACACAGGAATATTTTGCAAGCCCCAGGGGACTTGCCCAGCGTAGAATTTTGCTGAATCAGGGTGGGAGTCATCCTCTGTTTACTGTAAGCCTGTGCACCAGCGTGCCACGGCGCAGTGCGGGCAGGGTCCGTGGAGCCGCCCCGTGCCAGCCAGGCAGGTGGCTGGGGCTGTAACGCGGGTCCGGCGGCCAGCAGCAGATCACGGCTTTGAGTTCCTCCTTTTTGCCCATGCAGAACCAAGGACACACGCATGTTTAAGTGGAAATCACAGTAAGCTTTGCAGCAGCATGGCCTTCAAAATGGGGGAGCTGGGGCAGTTTTATCTGCACCCCTCTCTGCTGCCTGTCTTTCCTCAGTGGTTTCCAGCGAGTTTAGTGGCCCAGACTGCCCTGTGCTCACTCTTCCCTAAAGCAGGGACAGTGCTGTGATGGAGGTGACGAGTCAGCCAACAAGCTGAGGTATAACCCAGATTTCAGGGCATCCTAAACGCTGTGCAGGCACCCCGCACCAACATGGCACCGTGTCAGGAAGACGCCCAGTGGCCCTGTCGTACTTGGCACAAGCTGTGAGGGCGGCCTTGCTCTGTCGGAGGTCCCCACCAGCCCCCTCCGACTGGGGGATCGCAGAGCAGCTGCGGTGGAGGTGGCTGAGGCATGCACCGCAGGGCGGGAGGCGGGATGGCGGGGGCGGCAGCCATCTTAGGCCTGCTGCGCGGTGCAGGTGGGAGCCCAGGCAGGCGGTCAGCGCCTCCTCCTCGGCCGCCTGTCCCTCCCCACAGCCCTGGGGGTGACNGTCCCCCCCCCCCCCCCCCCGGGGGGTCCCCCGCCCCCCCCCCCCCCCCCCCCCGATCTTGAGGCCTGGCAGGCACGGGGCAGGGGTGCCGCCCCACAGCCCTTCTCCCCTCCGGGCACGCAGCGGCCGTGTTTGTTCTCCTCACAGCGCCCGTTATCAGCGCGCAACACACACAGGAAGTCCTGTCTGGGATTGTCCATCCCCGGCCTGATTTATACAGGAAGAAAGGCATAAAAAGCCGCCCTTCCACCTCAGCAGCCACCTCCTGCCTGTGCGCGGCCGGCGGCTGGCCATGCAGGGGGTGCGAGGCGGGTGCCCGGCTCCGGGCCCAGGGCAGCCATGCGGGGACGGCGGCCAGCAGCCACGAGGCAGCGCGGTGGCAGGGCCCGTCCCGACGCGGCGAGGGACAGCGGGGCACCGCAGGTACGGTACGAGCCGTGGCTGTCACCGCAGCGGGGACGGGTGGGATGGAGCGGGTTGGAGGGGTTACGGTGGACGCGGGCGGCCCTCACCGGGCTGTGGGGTCAAAGATGCTGCTAACAGCCCAGCGCTGGTTTAACGCACAGCGCTGACCCGCAAACCGGTTTGCGAAGCGTCCCTCAGCGGGGCTGGCTCTGCTGCCAGCTGCTGAGCCCGAGGATGTCTCCAGGGCTGGTTTGCCCAGAGCCTAGCCCAACCTGCAGCACTGTTCTTTTAATTCAACCCACTGATGTTCAGGCTGTTTTCCAGGAACGGAGGAGTCCTGGCAGCTGGCAGAGGGTTTGTTTTGTCTCTTGTGCTTGCAGAGGAAGGCGGCAATGCTTGTGCATGCACAGGTACCTATATGAGACAGGTGGAAATCCTTAGCACGCTGTCTTTCTTTCCATCACTCATCATTCTCTTTTTCCATCTGCCTGTCTCTTTGAGCACCTCTGCTATAATACCGTGTTGTGGGAAACGGGGCTCTGCCGACGCTGGCACTGGATAACTGCGAGCCTGGAGCATAGAGTGGCTTGGGTTGGAAGGGACCTTAAAGACCATCTAGTTCCAACCAGAAAGCTCAGCAAAGCCTCTCAAATCTATAACTGTGGGTGTTTTGCATACTATCTGTTTTCAGCTGCCTGCAGCCCTGTGAGTCCTGCCATCCTAATCTGTGGCATTCCACAAAGAAGGTGGGAGGCTTTCAGTTGTTTACATGAAGTATTTGGAGATAAAAGGCTGGCCGTGGGTAGGAGTAGCTGCGATACCCAGGCATGTGAAGCGGGACCTTGCCACTGAATAGCTCTTGACAGAAACAGACGGGTGTGCTTTTTCACAGAGTCTAACTTTTGCAGAAGAAATAATAAGGTTTTGCAAAACTCACCTGAAGGTGGATTGGCAAGCTCTGGCATTGCCTGGGAAGCGGTGCAGGAGCCCAGATGCAATGGTTGGATCCTGGTGGGCTCTGAATCTTATTCCCTGTAATCAAGAATTCATTCCATCATTGAGTTAGTTCCTCTCTATGCTGCTAAACTATCAGCTCTGCATAACTTTCCCTAGAGGAAGAGAAGAGAAATTGAGTCTGGGATGCAGGCTTATTTGAGCAATTTCCCAGACTCTGCTGCTGCAGATGGGGCTGGCTCTGGGGAGACAGATTTACAAACTGCAACAAATTAGAGTAAACGAACCTGACTCACAGTCACACCAGCAGCAGAAGTGCATGCTGAAACACAAGAGAAGATTCAGCTTGAGCTTTCAGAGCAGGCAGAAAAAGAAAAGGAAAGGGTATCTGCAAACAGAAGAAGGTAATAAAACGTTATTTCATTCTCTGTCCCCTCTCCTCCCAAAGTGAATGCTTGGCTTCTAGTCCTGCCTGTAGCCCAGGAGGTGATGGCAGAGAGGAGCTCTGCTTAGTGCAGATTTCTGGAGCTGGAGACTTTCTCCTGACATAGAAGGATAATCAGAGCAAGAAATAGTGCTAAGCACTCACTGGCGTGGCTGTGATTAAGGGACCGACTGAGCCATGCATGCAGCTCGCAGCCGTTCCCACCACCCTTTCTGTGCGCTCCTCGGGGAGTGATTCACTGGAAAAACGCAGAGGGGAAAGTCGGGGCGGGAGCCATTCCCCACTGACTAACGCCAGTTTTTGCCCGGGAAATTTCACAGAAAGCAGCAACATTCGGTTTATTCCTAAGTGAGATGAATCATTTCCCAGTTTTTATGTAGCAGCCATCACTGCCTCCTGTAAATGTATATGAGAACTCATCTGTGTGCACTAAAGGAAGATAAATGTGGCTGCAGGATGTGGTCCTGTTCACACGTTTGTTTTTGCACAGCACAGCTAGGCTGCTGTTTGTCTCCATGGTAGAACTGAATTATAACCTACTGGTTCTGAGACACTTCATGTTTGTGAAGTCCTTACTCAGACAAAAAAAAAATCACTTGGTGGGAATCCGATCTGGGTCGTAATACGCATTGCACTGAGCAACTGGTGTCGAGAGACCCAGTGCTATGGGCCATGTACTTTTCTTGGTTTGACCTGCTTTGATCCCACTGACATCAGTGGGGTCCTCTAGATTTCCACTGAGATAACTGGTCTGCGGCTGACGTGACGGAGAACAATATGGAACATAATAGAATAGTGGGAGGTCTTTTTCCTCAGAGAGCACTGCGGAACTGGGGCTCCTCTAAGGCCTAAACTTTAGTGTAACATTTACAAACAGCCTTTATGAAAAGCTTGAGCAGAAGAATTTATTCTAAGAAAGAAAAAGCTGATTCCCTCTTTTTTCAGAATCACCAAAAATTCCTGTTTCTTTAGCAAGTAGTCCCAGTTCTGTGTCAGATCCCTGTGGAGGCCAGCGAGAGACCATTGTGCTCAGCAGGTACGGGGTCAGCCATGGCTTGTAGGAGCTGAAAAGTTTTGCATCTGTATGTGTGTCACTCTTCTGTCTGTCTTCCCATCCATCCATCTCCAGCTGTCACTTCAGCACCTCTGGCCCCAGTTTGGGAAACTGCTCCCATACGCTGCCCCAGACACGCTCATGTCCTCCAAGCTCCCACCCCACACAGGGACCGGCTGGGAGCTCAGCCTCAGCCCTCGGCTGCTCCCAGGAGAGTCGGTTCCGGGGCTGGGTGGCAGTTCCACCTGTGCAGCCTGCCTGCTGCATGACTTCAGAACTGCTCTGAGCGAGGTGTTTCACATTGGTGGCAAAACCAGCAGGAAACGAGGAGATTTAACGTTGTTAAATCTGAGGGAGGTTGGGCAGCAACAATTCTTTCTTGGCCTGGAGACAAGCATTAATATTAGATGTTGTGGGAGTACACTTCTAAAGCGCAAGGGAGAAAGCTTTGGAGGAAGCAGGGAGAATGCCTGTCCAAGGAGGACTTCAGATTCAGGCAGACTTGCAGTTGTGAGCCAAAATCCCTTACTGCCATGGTGAGAAGCTCATTGCGCCTATACCAACAGAGCCACCAGCTCTGATCTTCCCCTGCTCGGAACTGGCATAACTCCACTGCCTTCGAGGGAACTTTGCCGGACTATGTCCTGCGGGATTTCCTCCCAGCATAATGAATATCAGCATACGAGACACTGAGCCCTCTCTACGAGTGGAGGATTAAATGCTGTTTTAACAGGATATATGCACTTCTCAAGCAGATAACACGGGCACTTGCTTGTGCAAAAATTTGACCAAGTAATGGAGCTGAAAAGCAAACATTTTGCAACTCAAATAATTGCAGAATTTTAAAATAGTGCAGTGCACTTTGGGAATTGTTCTGGAATGGCTGAGAGGGCGCAAATGGAGACAGAGAAGGCGTTGTGCTTCATCCTGAACAACGAGGGAGTGAGGGATCTTTGTCCTTAACTGAGTGTGTGCAAGTGTTGCAGACGGCAAAGCACAGTGTTGGGGATCCCAAGTGAGGAACGGAACTGTGATACCCCCATGGTGTGTCAGGAGGAATGGGGCACCCTGCTCTCTGGGGTTCTTGGAAAATCCCAGCCTTGTGCACCAGGGAACTGCTGACTGGGATAGCTCGGTGTTTAACTTCTGCGCTGCTCCGTCCTTGCTTGTGTCCCTGTCTGCTTTATCCCAAAGGGTGCACAGGCACCATGGGTCTGCCTTTCCCCCTGGGATCACACTGCAAGTTTGTGTGAGTGAGGGGGTGGATCAGGACCCATCAGATGCTCCAAACCCCCATGTACTGTACTGCTCACCCTGCACCCCCGGATGCTCCTCACTGAGCTGTGGGGAGCATCTGGGGGTCCCCACACGGGGCTGCATCACTGATACCTGCCTTCAGGACAAAGGAAGCATAACCATGGGCTTTTTCTGTTCTGACAGTAAGCAACCAAGATGCTCCCTAAGGAAAGGATCCCCGCTTGGGCCAGGTGACAGAGCACTGCAGATAAGGTGAGTGTCTCGGCCGTGAAATTAGATCCTGTGCTTTCAGAATGGGAGGCAGAGAAGCTTTCCACACCGGCTTCTGAACATATTTTGCAACTATTAGACAAGTTGATTATCAGGCACAGTTCATCTCCCCCATAAACCAGAAAAAAACAGTAATGCTCTCTGCATAGTACGATAATCACCGTCCCTTCGAGGCTCTTGGGAAAAGTTGCCTGTGCTTTGCGCTTATGAGATTACGTGAGCTGAAATCATTCCCCAGAGGCTGGCTGAGTGAGCAAACTGTTCTGTTTCCTGCTTGTGCAATGTGAGACGCCGTGTAGCACGGCGCTGCGCTTCCACCAGCGTCAGCCAGCCCTTCCCTTGCTGCAGGGAGGGATCCCACCTCTGGCACGCTCCGTCCTCCCTGGCGATGAAGCTCCATTTCCACCAGTATGTCCCGGAGCCGATACCCATCTGCTATGCCCCCTTCCCTGGCGACGACCTGAGCAAAGCAGCCTGTGCTCCGTTTACACGGGCCCGCCTGGGAGTCCCCATCAGCACACACTGGTTTTCCTGCAGGGCGCAGAACGACCTGAGGCAGCTCCAGTTCAATCAGCAGCCTCAGTGCGTCCATGGGGAAATGCAGGGGACGGGCCAGTGAGCTCAGTTGCTCTTTTGGAGCCATTATTGTTCAACTGGTAAATATTTCCTTTAAATGCCGACATGCTTTAAAAAATAAAAAATAAAAAAATTGCAGAGCTTAATGGGAACAAATATTCCCAGGGGGGTATCCTGCCATTCATTTACACATCAGACCCCTGCTATCTTTAAGGCTGGTTCTGTACACGGGCAGGCGTCTAAGTCATTTGGAAAACAATAAGCCTCTGTACTCTAATTTCCCAGGGAAAAATGTAGACAAAACAAGTGGCCGTTTGGCACAAACCGAACGGCAGAATTGTCTTTGATAAATAAGTGGGTGTTTGACATAGGAAGCCTGGGGGACCAGCCTGCCTCATCTGCCCCAGGGCATCGAAGGAAGCCTTCAACCCTCCTTTAGGGCTCGAAGCATCCTTTAGGGCTGGCTGAAAACCAGCCTCCCTGTCCTGGCAGTTCATTGCCTGCTCTGCAGGAGTTTGCTGTTGGAATGAGTTTAGGGGGATTAGTGGGGCATGGTGGGACCCTATGGCCCAGTGTGGTGCGCTGGGTGTCTGGGGAAAGGAGGTGCAGAACCAGCTATGGTCTTTTTTAGTAAAGAGAAATAAATTTGCCCTGGCCACCACACTGGTGATGGATGATTTCATGGTAGCCCGTAAGGGGCTGGGGGCTTTGCAGGGATCTTCCTTCCTTGCTGTTAATCCCCTGCCCACCCAGGAGAGCTAGTCTGTGGCGGGGTCGGGGAGCTCCCGCTCTCGTAGCACGGTGCGTGCGGGGCTGTGCAGGCAGTCTGCAGGTGAGCCTGGAAACCAGCCCCGGAGCAGCCGTGCCAGCGGTCCCCTGCTCAGAGCCAGCGTGGCAGTGACAGCACAGGGAGCACCACGGCAGCGTGTCCCCCGCAGCAGACCCCACCGGGGCCAGGCTGCAGCAGGGGACTCTGCCCTGTCCCCTCGTGTCCCCCCCCCCC
>VXAV01000545.1:4861-25371 GCA_013399715.1 Alectura lathami | reverse complement strand
CGGTGGCGGAGCGGCGCGGGAGGGGCTGCCGGGGCTGCGGGCAGGGCTGGTCCTGCGGGGATCCTGGAGCGGGGGTTGGGGGGTGCGGAGCCCGAGGAGCGGGGTTCGGGCCTGCTGCGGGCAGGGGGTGGCATCCCCGTTGCCCCTGCTGCGGGCAGGGGGTGGCAAACCCGCTGCCCGGCACCCTCCTCTGGTGCCCACGTCCCTGCACCCTGCCGCCGTCGTGCCCGTGTCCCTTTGCCCATCTTACCCATGTCCCTGCGCTCATGTCCCCGAGCTCTGCTCCGCACTGCCCGTGCCCCGGCTCTGTGATGCTTGCATCCCAGCCCGTGCAGAGAGCAGCTGGAAGTGTTTGTAGGAGAAAATCCATCTCCCTGATGCTGCAGCTTTCCAGGAGGGTCTGGCAGCTGAGGCACCGAGCTGCACCCTCCGGAGCAGTGGTTTCACCTGCAGAGCCAGGCCATGCTGTTCGAGGAAGTGCAGCTGTTGCGTTAGCACGGGGGTAATTCATGCTTTTGAGGGACTGGATTCTCTGGTACCGCTTTGGAGATGGACCCCAATCCTTGCTGCTCCCACCACCTGCAGTTTTAGCCTGGGTTTCATAGGCAGAGCGGGGCAGAGCAGTGCTCGCTTACCTCATGGATTGTATTTTGCCGTTGGTCGCTGCTGCAAGTTAGAGAGCAGGCTCAGAGGCAGGGTGGGAAAGTTTCTGGCTGGTGGGAAAGGGACCCACCAGCCTCCCAGGAGCACGCGGCTGACCGTGGAGCCTTTGTGCTGATGCCTAAACCAGCAAAAGCTCAGATGCTCCTATGTAGTTTCCTTTGCCAAACCATGGGGCTTCACCCCATCATTCAAGAAACCTGAAAGGCAGTAAAAAAACAGGTTTCTTTTTCTTTTTTTCTTTTCTTTTTTTTTTTTTTTTTCCTTCAGCATGTAAAGGTTTTCCTTAAATTACATGCTTTAAAAAAGGAATACTAGAGTAGTGGCAACAGGTTGGAGGATCTTCTGTGTCTTTGAAGCGGCTGATTTTCATAAACTCATAAAATAGACAACATATACTATCACATTTTCCACTTTTGATACTTTACCTGGTATTAAGCAACCACAATTTTAGGACCCAGAGGGATGCTCTGACTGCTTGAGGTAGGACAATGCTGCCCATTTCAAAGACAAAAAAAAAAAAAAAAAAAAACAAGCTGTATTACAGGTTTGTGCCCTGTGTTTCTTGCCTTCCCCACGGGGAAAGCTCCCATGGCAGCTGCAGGAATTCTGTGGGAGGGCTGCAATAGTTGGCAGCGTTTGACTTACAGACCTCTAGAGTAGCACTGCTAGCCTGGGGATCTGTGACTGTAAGGAAAATATGTGTGTATGTGTATCGCTGCGGGGAAAGCGCAGCCAGGCCAAGCCATGTGCCTGCTTAGTGACCGTGATGAGTTCTCGCTCCGCTCAGTGCAGCCGTGGGCTCAGGGATGGTGCCAGGCGATCTCAGACCCATGGTGAGCTTCAGTGCTTTTGCAGGGTGTTAAGCAGCTGCAGGGCACGCAGATTTCTCTCAGGATGCAGGCCAGATGGAAGCCTCCATCTCTCTGTGCCTGTTTCTTCACCTGCACAAAGAGATGCTGCTGCCTGTCTTGGAGAAGGATTTGCACATTTATAGGCCTATGGATGATTATTCCCAACAGCTTGGAGTTAGGAAGGAATTTGGGGGTGAACCTGCAACTCTCCAGTCCATTCTCACCCCACATCACCTGGGGATTTTAGAAACTTTGAGGTAGCTCACTGTATCTGCAGTTTCAGAAGGGTGTTTCTTGTTGTGTTGCATCCCAGTAAAACAACTCCTTTTTCAAAGTTTAATCAGAAAGATTCATTATTTAATGGCCATATCTTTAAGGTGGGTTTCTTTACTTCTTCCTTCTTTAACTGCTGCCATCCGGAGGCCAACTTTTTCGTCTAAATTAGATATTGTTTAAATTAGATGTTGCTATTGACTTCCTTCAGCCCTGCTTCATATTTGTCCTTTGCTAGAAAATCAAAGCCTCTTTACTTCCAGCTCTGACTCTACAGACAGTACATATGGCCCTTAAAGCACTTTTCTCTGGCAAGAACTTGTATTTTAAAGAGAAGATCAGATTTCAGTATGTTATGTGGTGGGAAAATGCAGCTTTACAATGCTGTATAGATTAAGAAACTACAGGCCATTGTTTTGGCCTTGCTGTCTGGAATTGGCTGCATATTTCGTGACGATGCAGGTTCCTTCCGTGCAGCCCCCTGCAGACTTGAGCGGAGCAAAGCTGGTCTGTGCCTGCCACGGCAAAGGCTGTGTCCCACATGTCCCTCGTTCCCTGGGCTTTGGCACACCACAGTGCTCTGTCACCAGCAAGAGTGCTCAGGGTGAGAGCCACCCAGTGCCGTTCCTGTGACCCCAGGAGTGGGACTGCACGGCCTTGCTGGGTCCTGTACCCACCGCGTGTCACTGGGAAGCAGACAACCTCATTCCTCTTTGGTTTATGTCCTGCCAGGGCTTGCAGTAGGACACGACTCCTGCGCACAGTGCAGTACAGCCACCGCACCCAGCCCATTGACGCCTCGCAAGGATAGCTCTCTTCCCTTAGAGCTAACCTGGCCGTCAGTCTCGTGTCACCACGGCTCCATCCGATGCTGTCGGCTGGGGATGGGCACCACGTGCTCACACCGTTATTCCCTCTGTTCCAGGGTTTCCAGCTGAAGAGCGAGACATGTGGTAGGAGCCAGCGCTTCCCACCGCGGAGCGACCCTGGTGTGTGCCGCACGGCCAAGCACGCTGTGGGGAGGGGACAGGACATGCGCCGCATCGGCTGCCTGCTCTCGGGACTCGCCGTCATCCTCAGCGCGACCAGCACGGACAGTTTTGCCCGGGCAGGGTAAGCCTGCTTTCTGTCTGCATCTCCCAGATCTGTCACGAGCACATGCTGAGTCCTTCTGCAAGGCACGGCATGGCTCGTCCTCACCCAGGGATGGGGAGCCCTGTTTAGCTGGCTGGGCACCTGGGGCACGGGGCTGGGCTGGTGAGGAGCAGGGAAAAGGCTCCACAGAGCCCTCCCAGACAGCCACGTCTCAGCAGACCCTCGCTGGGGTCTGTTTCCTTTCCAGGAATTGGGTCTGACACGGGCCCTGCATCCCAGCATGGCCTGAACATCTCAGTGCTCGGCCAAAGGAGGCCTCGTGCTCAGTGCCCCAGTTTCTTCCCCCTCTGAGAGGAGCTCGGAGCTCGAGCCCCCACGCCCCAGATTCAGCTTACATTTGCTGCAGAGTTTGTTTTTACATTGAAGTGCTCTCCTCTAGCATGAAACCTTTCACGTTCTGGCCGTGACTAAACCCACAGGCTGAATTCCTCTCTTGCACGCACACACTGCAGCTATAGCTTTATTATAAAATTTTCAAAGCAAACAATTGCCATTTAAAAACTGCATCTTCCGTAACGTAAACCAGTGAGGCTGAAAGGAGTTTTCTGGAGTTAATGGAAGCCATCTGATGTCCATGCTAGTTCCCAGCCTTTTTATTCTAGTTTCTAATTGAGCTGGGAGTCTGAGACAAGCAAGCAAGTTCCTCAGTGAGACTGACCTGCCTGGGCCGGAAAATGTTGAAGAGAAAGAATCTTTAACTGATACCACTCTGTCTGTTAGCCTTGGGAAAGTTTCTGACTGGATCTCAGTTATCTGAAGAGGAACAGAGGGCAACTTTCCTCTGTCTTCTACCTTTCTGCCATGAGCCTGATTCTTTCCGTGAAATCGTTAATTTTTTGGTGCCCTCAGGAGCATTAAAGAGTGCAGAAGTCTCAGAAAGGAAAAAATACACCTAAAAAAAGAATGATTTTAGGGGAAGGGAGCAGTGAATGGAAGGAAGACTGCTCTGAGTAAATCCCCCCTAAATCTGGGCCCCGACTGTCCAGAATGGAGGAATGCAGGAGTGAGTGTATGAGAAGGCATCAGTGCCTTTGTGCAGAGGCTGGGAAGGAAGAGGCCGTGCAGCCCACAATGCTGGCAGCTTTGTGTCACTGCCCCTGACAGCTTGAAGTCACCTCCCAGGTCACTGGGGCAATGGGCCACGGCAGTTTAAATAGCCCTGCATAGTTAGGGGTTGTTGGGCTGCATCCCCAGCTGGTGTAAATCAACACAGCTCGTTTAGGATGAAGGGAGAAGCAGCAGGTTGTTTTCCAGCTCACCCTGACCTGCTCCCCTCTGCTCAGCCGCAGGACTTGCACCACGGAGCCGCAGAGCCGGGCGGCCGCACGCACCGAGTCCCACGTCCAGCCCGTGTACCAGCCCTACCTCACCACCTGCCAGGGCCACCGCCTGTGCAGCACCTACAGGTGAGGGGAGCGAAACAGCGCCTGGAATGCCATGGGAGCGGGGCTGGGGGCTCGGGGCTTCCCCTGGCACTGAGCCCTGCAACTCAGCCCCATCTCCGCGTTGCAGGACCATCTACAAGGTTGCCTACCGGCAGGTGTACGAGCAGGTGCCCCAGCCTGTGGCCTCGTGCTGTCCTGGCTGGAGCAGAGCCAGCAGCCATGCGCTCAGCTGCAACACAGGTAATGAGGCCTCCGTGCCATCCCGGGGTGGTACTCGCCTTCCCTGTCCCCCTGCCCCCTGAGTCCGGGTGGCTCCTGTCCCCGGGTGAGGCCCCAGCAGCCAGCTCTCTTGGTGACCAACACCCATCTGATTCTCCCATTTACATTTTCAGCATCCAATAGCACACCCCAATGTGGCTCAATTTCTGATTAATTTCTAGGCTTTCTTGGCTGCCTCAGGCCTTTTTCCTTGGGATCACTTATTAAAAACGTTATGGTTACCAGAGGATAAATAAAATGAGCAAGTCCTTTCCATGCAAATCAGCAGTAATGGAAGAGAAACGCTTTCAGGAGGAAATTGTGATGTGCATCACAAAACAAATGCAAAACACATCAGCAGCTAATCTGTCTCCAGAAGGGCTCAGAGAAGAGCACCCCAACTGCTCCCCCGGCCTGATGCTTCCCGAGCTGTCCAGGCTGCAGGGGAGCCCTCCTGCCCCTGGCCTGTGCTGGCTGCAGGCACCTCGGCCTCTTTCCAAACCAAGGCTTACTTGTTGCGCTCCTGCTGTGCCCTGCACTGGAGGTGCCTGCTGGGACAGAGCAGCCCATGCCCAGGGATGATGCAAGGGCGTGCTGTTCTGTGTGTCTGCATGGCGTGTGCACCCAATTGTGGTGACAGGGGAGGGGGCTCAGGACCCCACGGCTCACCAAGTGACGCTGTGCCCGTTTGCTCTTGCAGCTCTCTGCCAGGTGCCGTGCCAAAACGGCGGCCGCTGCACCTTCCCCGGAAGATGCTTCTGCCCTCCCGGCTGGATCGGGCCCTCCTGCCAGACAGGTACCGCTGCACCTTGTCACCAAGCCTGTGCACACGCCTGTTGGTACACAGCCCGCCACGGGGAACCTGTGTGTTACCTCTCCTCACACCCATCTACACACTGCTCCAGGGCAGCTCGATGGTCCAGCTCTGAGCTCCCAGCTGGCTGCACTGGTGCTCCCAGCCCTCAGGCATAGCCCAGGCATCCACATGGGCTCCCTGCTGCTGCTCCGTGCTAGGTCAGCATGAGCAGAGGCTGTGTTCTGCTGTGACTGCAGCCAACAAAGCGCCTTCTGCAGAGCAGCCATCACACACACGGGGTTGTCCTGAGATTGTGTATTTGCAGTGACCCATCTCCCAGCCTTTGTAAACTCTTGCTGTAAACTAAGACACTCATTTACTGCAGAGATTAAGTCTGTAAGCCAGAAATATCTGGGGGCGGAGGGGAAGGGTTCCTCTCCTGGGCGAGAGCAGCCTAGTTCTCCTCACTGCAGCACAGGGAGATCTGGCAGAGCACAGGCAGTGGTGCTCTGCCTTAGCCCACCAGCATGGTGCAAACCACTTCCACCACATCTCCTGGCTTTCCACCCTCCTGTAACGCAGAGGAGGCGTGTGTGGCATTGACCCACGCTGGGCAGGGCAGGGCTGAGCGCATCGCTGACAGCTCCGGCTCCAGCGCGGGGAAAAGGATTTTCCCACTGCCTAGAACAGATTTGCCCGGGCGTGGGAAGCAGCTCTGCTCATTTTGCTTTGTGGGAACAGCTTTAATAACTCCCCCGTGTGAGGAGAGGTTACTGGGTTTTATACACACTTGAAAGGCTGATAGCTCCTCACCACGGCTGGCTGGAACCAAAACCCCGGCCATAAATCCAGGATGAGAGCCAAGCACTGAGAGCAGCGGTGTGGGGCTGCCTGTGCCTGCCTGCTCATGGATGGTGATGGCTCTGGCCAGAATTCAGGCATTTCTGAGCTTACTTTTTGCTTTTTACCCTTACGAGAGGGAGAGGGAGGTGGGAAGGAGGCCAGATTCCTCTTCTGGGCTATCCTAGCTTTACTCCAGCATCCTCCTAGTGTGCTCCCACCCTTTCTGAGGGGCTGGGAGCACCCAGAACAAACACGAGCCAGGTTTGGGGTGGGTGACCTGGGCCCTGGCTGTGGTCCCCTCACACCACCACCCCACGGGTGTCAGCGTGGCTCTGGCAGGGGGAGCAGCACCTCCGCTCCATCTGTGCCCCTCTCCCACCATGAGCCCCGTCCTCACGGAGCCATCCCTGTGCTTTCAGACGTGGACGAGTGTGCCGGCCGGAGCCACGGCTGCAGTCAGCTCTGCATCAACACGGCCGGGAGCTTCCGTTGTGCCTGCCAGGATGGCTTTAGCCTCGCTGCCGACAACAAGGCGTGCCAGCCCGTGGTGCCAGCCCCCGGGCCAGGAACCTTCAGCCAAGCAGGTAACCTGCCCACTGCTGCAGCACAGCCCCAGCAGCTCAGGGCCTTTGATGAAAGCTGGGATTAACACAGCATCACAGGGTGGCTGGAGCAGGACTGGCAAGAGACAGGAGATGGAACAACAGCCAGCACCCTTCAACTTTATACTCAGGAGACCTCCCTTGCGCACAAGTCCAGCCCCTGCGAGGCTGTGGCATGTGGTGGCTGGGCTGTGGCTGTGCTCTCTGTCATCGTCCTTCCCGCGGGGCATGTCCAGAGCCACGAGGAGCGTCGGGAGCTGCTGGTGACGGCCCATTATTACTTTTGGTACGCGCTGTGACACTTCAAACTCGTACCGTGAGTAATAATGCGCTGTGGCCAGCACTGGCATCGTGCCGGCCACGCCTGGGGGAGCAGGGCAGCTGTCTGCACGTGTCCTGCGAGCCGCCTGCCTTTGTTTCATGTCCACGGTCCTCAGCAGGGCTCACCACGGGACAGGGCAGACCTGGGTGCTAACTGATCTCCTGACAACACGAGCCTAAAAGGACATCTTGTCCCTTAAGCACCACCCCACATCCTGAGACACTCTCCCACTTTATTCTAGGTACTCCAACGGCCAGAAGAGAGGCTCTCAGTAGCAGCAGGTCTAGATGCCTGCACGTGCAGAAAGCATTGGAGCTGATTCCTGAAGCCTGGGGTTCACTAGGAGGGGACCGCCAAGCAGCAGCGCTTGGCCTGAGCCCAGAACATCCCCCTTCACCTCGGGAATGTGTTCTTACTAACTGACCTATTCTTGGTCATTTTTTTCAGGTCCCTCCAGTGAAATGAAGGAAGAAATGAAAGATCTGAAGAACAGAGTGGAAGCGCTGGAGCAGGTGGGTGTTCAATGCACCCCTCTGCCCCTTCCTTCCCTGCTCTGCCATGGCCTGTGGCCACAATCAGCCAGCTCCAACCCCAGGCTGTGCACAGCCAGGGTTTTCCTCCACCCCTGCTCTATTTTTAACGCCCTGCCGGCCTCACAAAGGCAGGGAGCAGGCAAGGATCCCAGCTGTGCTCCACGCTGCCAGCAGAGCCTTGCAGCAGCTCTTCCAGCCCATCGGCCCTTTGAACACAACCAAAGACCCCACTGAAGTCCTCCTGGTGGGGAGGACATGCTGACAGCTCCCCTTCTTCCTGCAGAAACTCCAGCTAGTGCTGGCCCCCTTCCACAACCTCATGCCTTCTGCGCCGGAGGATGTCGGCACGGACCCCATCAGCCGGCTGTCCCACTCCCTCCAGCAACTGGACAGAATCGACTCCCTGAGTGAGCAGATCTCCTTCCTTGAGGAGCGGCTGGAGACGTGTAAGTGCCTGGAAAAGGGAGGGCTGAAGTGTTGCACTGCACCCATCCCCATTTCTCCCCACGCAGTCAAGCACCCTAACCTGGCCTCAGAGCCCAGTGCCACAGCTTTGCTCTGCCGGTGCCTGGGGCTGTTTGTGCCACAGAGCTTGGCCACGGTGAGCAGGTGCATGTCAGTGAGATCAGTAACGCATATGCCACTATTGATCTATATCTCCCCTCAAACTCAGCAGCCTGTAATTAATACAAATGAATGCAAACAGCCCATTAGCTTCATTCCAAAGCTGTCTGTATGGCTGCACCATCTGATTGCCCTTGTAGCAGCCAGAATAGTAAGAGAGGCACATGGAAACGTGGCTCTGGGGCAGAAGCAGAAGGAGGCTGCCTTGAGCAGTGGGTCACATCTCACAGTCAGCACCCTCACCAGCTCTGTCCCCACCCCGCTGCACTGTAACTTAGTCCAGGATGAAATGTAAAGAACCCCCAACTCTTAGGAACTTAATAGCCCAAAAAGTCAATCAGGAAAGTTTAGGGAGCGTGCAGAAGCTGGCAGATTTATGAGCCTGGGAAGTTTTAGGCATGTTTCTTTTTGAAGTCTATAGAGCAGGCTGAGTGGCTTTGAACAAGAGATGCTGCTGAGAGCTGCAGGGTGTGAAGTGGCAGAACACAGCGCATCTGCCTGACAGGCTCCCCTGCAGCACCACAGGGCAGAAGGATGGCCCTGGATCCATGGGGATTGACCAGAGCTTGCTTTGGAGCACTCCAGTTTGACTCATAGCAGAGCACAAGCCAGGTGAACTCTATTTTGATACACAGCTTGTAGCCTCCTTTGTAGCTAGTTTTCTCACTAAATAATTCGAGTTAAACATGCCCAGAAACCAGCCATGTTTGGCTGGCCCAGGAGCTGCTGTGCAGAGGGGTTACATTGCTTGGAAAGACAAAGGGGCAGCAGGGTTCAGGGCATACCCAGTCCCAGTTCACTGCTTGTGGTAATGGCTTAGGTATTATAGACTTCAAAGAGCTCACTTGAAGCTGCAAACTGACACTTTAAAAAGTCTTAGAATGGGGTAGTCATCAAAACCAGCACGTGTCACAGTAGACCAAGTTTCCTAGTATTGCCCTGTACATATTATTAGTGACAGCACTGGGGAATGCGAGCAGCGTCACAGAGTAACATGGATTTGTTCCAAGGGATGACTCCTAAGTCCTGAAATTAGCTTCTGCCAAGCCTGTTCCAGCAGGCAAAACTTACTTTTGTCCCTCCCATGTTCTTCAAAGTCCCTGGAGGACACAAGACTGAGCCCTGGGCTTTGCAGGGCATCCCATGGAGAGTTACGCAGCCATCCATTTTCTGTGCCTTGCGAAGCATTTCACAACTGAATGCAAAGGTACAACTGCACCCCTCAAGTACCTGCCCAGCGGGGATGTGTGCAAGGGCTAAATAACATTTCTTCTTCTGTGAGCCACTGCTGAAGGCCCAAGGTCAGATCTCTTAAGCTACAACCATTTTAGCCCCTGCAAGCCTGAATTTCCCCCAGCTGGCACAGACTCAGCACTCAGCTGTGGCAGTGCCAAGACTCAGGACTGTGTTTGGCTGCTCTGTGGCAGCAGCCCCTTCCTGAGCACACGAAGCCTCCCCAGGGTCCTGCTTGTGTCAGCTCTGCAACTAGCAGGACCTGCTGCCCGAAGCCACCAGCTGCTGTCAGGACAGGCTGGTCCCAGCCAGCATTATTGTCACTGCCTTCCCCACCTTGGGATGCTTTGCGCAGTCTTGCCTGGCCTCGGTGAGGCTGACGAGGGCTGCTGCGTGCCAGGGAGGTGAGCGCGGTGCTCCCAGAGCCGTTGGGACAGAGCCAGCAGGGGGTTGTTTGGCAAATAGAAAACAGTAAATGTGGATGACATTTATAGAAGCCGAGGTCAACCTCATTTTTCTGCAGGAAAGAGACAGTGAGATTGTTTAGCACACGCTGGAAGACAGGGAGGTGGTTGTGACAGCACAGGAAACCCTGCTCTTCTGCGCCCCTTGCTAGCTTGGTTGGAGGCATCTGGTACAGGCTCTGCCAGCATGTGCTGAAAGGCAAAATGTTGATGGGTGCAGCCTCCTGGAACAGGCTGTGGTCACGCAGTACGAGCCTCAGGGAGTCAGGCAGTACCCCCAGCCCTGGCACACGCACACCTCTCCAGCCAGGCTGTGGGGCGAGAGAACTGCATTAGCTACAAAGCCAGTTGCTGCCCTGGCTAACAACATGTCTGGATTTTTTTTTGTTTGTTTGTTTGTCTTCCCAGGTTCCTGCAAGAATGAACTCTAGCTGAGCACCCGAGGAACTGGAACAAGCACAGTGCATCCATAGCTCTTATGTCAACCTCCAGCCCCAGGCTGGGGATGAAGTCACATCACCTACAGGAAGACACAGGGTAGCAGGAGAAGGCTGATTTCCCCATCAGCATCTCCAGCGTTTTCTCCTCCAACTCACCGTATCAAAGGTCCTGCAGTTACTTCCAAACTGGACTCTTAACCCTAAGCATCTCACCCCACTCCTGCTGCAGAGGCAGAAAATAAATGCCTTACCTCATCCCGCTAGTGGTGCCTGTCTGGCTGTGCCAGGGACTGGCTCTACTGAGTCCATGTGGTGCTTGGTTTTGTTTGTCTTTTACTCAGTGTTACCCTGGGATATTTCCCATGGAGCCATGGCCTAGGCTGGACAGGTGCTCCAAGATCACCTGCTTATGCTCTGCAGTCCTCTGCGCCATCCCTGAGCCCTACAGGGCAGCAGTGATGGTGGTTTTACACAGGCCTGAAGGCACAGAGCCTGGTTTTACTTGCTTTAATGCAAAACCTTCCCCTGTAACACTCCCATTGTCAGCACAGAGCAGACAGGGACAAACCTGCGCAGCTCAGCTGTGCCAACAAGGTGAGGCCGAGCAGGGCAAGCCCTCAGCACACCTGCAGCAGGGGCTGGGCCCAACAAGCCCACTTGTTTACACTGGCACAGCACCAGCTGTGGAGGCAGCTGGCTCCCCCCTGCCCAACAGTCGCTGCCTTGTCAGCCCACGTCTGTCTCCCTGGCACTGTTTGCTCAAGCCCAAGGTCACAGGTGAAGCAGAGCTGATGTGACCGACCGGGTACAACGCTTCACTACAACTGTGGGAGGAGCCCTGTGCGTACGGCCATGCTGCAGGGTAAAATAAAAGTAAAATAAAGCCTCCTGCTGCACACACCGAGGCTGCAGGCTTGTTACTGGCACGATGGAGCTCCCTCATGGCTCCACTTCGCCACAGGCTCCTGGCCACAGAGGCGACAACTTCCCTCCTCCCACGGGGACAAATCCCTGGGGGGTCTTCATTCTCCCACCTGAGGCCAGGTGGTGGGTCCGCACGATGCTGGGTGGGGGCACGGTCATGAAACTCCCCCTGGATCACTGAACACTCCCCTGCCAGACCTGAAGGGTCAGCACCACTCTTCCTCCTGCAGCAGCCCTCCTCCCCCAGCCCCACACAAAGCCAGGAGTCTCCTTTATTTAAATAACCAAAAGGTATATATATTTTTTAACCACATAGATTATTCTCAACCCAATTAAAAGTGAACAACAGACAATTGCACACAGAGGCACTGCTCCCTCCTCCCAGGTGCTGCAGGAGTCACCATGGACGTGGTTATCCCCACACCAGGAACACTCCTGGGATGTTCCTGGGTTTAACCTCATAACATCCATTTGTCTGCTGCTCTTACAAAGTGCTAGTTCAGTTTCCATCCTCCCACCCCGACCCATCCCACAGCAGGTCTGACCCCTGAGACTGTACCATAAGGCCCCTCAGATAAAGCCCCAGCCCCTCACCAGCTCCACCCGAGGGCTCTCCACCTTGTTGTCTGCTGGCTGTGCCTTGCCCAGGTGAGAGTTTACCCCTAGAAATGCCCAGTGACCCCACTTCCACCAACGCAGCCACAGGCAGGCTCCAAGAGCTGGCTGTCCTGGTTACCCGAGCAGCCCAGGAGGCTCATCTCGAGGCGGTGCTCCCTGCTCCATTCGCAGGAGTGCCTGAGCCTCCCTGAGCCTTGGAAGCACGTACCTGAGCCAAACCTGCTCTCTGCACTTCTACAGCTCCCTGCAAGGGATCCAGGAGCCCTGCCAGTTTGCCAGCCCACCGCACTGGGAAAAACCCTTTATCCACACTGCTCCAACGGGGATGAAGCACACTTCCCCCAGGGGGAGAGCTGAAGCCTTCCAAGCTCCATTTCCTGTTACAGACGCAGCTCACACACCCTGTAGGCTCCTCAGGAGTTTTGCAACTCTTGCAGAGCAGCAGCTCCACTGAGATCAGCACAAAGACATGGGAGAGGCACCATCTTTCGGCCAGTGCTGACCATGACAAGACAAGTATGACAGAGCCCTTTGCATCCGCAAGTACCGTAGGCACCAGGATGCCTTCTGTGAGGAGGTCAAACAAACAGCACAGCAGGGAGTTTGCAGCACAGTTTACCAACACTAAGAAAGCACTGGGGCAACCCAGGTGCACATGTCCCACACCTGCATGTGTCCAAAAGTGTGCCATGAGCAAGTCACACACGAGGACAGCTTGGCCCAGGACCATGACAGATCTGTGCAGTTTTTAATCCAGCTGACGGCTCTGAATGCTAGGAATGAGCGTGGGGTCTCATTCAGAAGATGACTTCTGACTGGACAGCATTCAGCTAGACCCATCCCCAACTGCACAGACTGGCTCGGTGAGACCATAGCCTCCCTCTGCACTGCTGCACCCCTTAATGAGCAAGAGCACTTGTCCAGACAAGGAAAAGTTGAGCCCTAAGAGAGACTACAAGGCTGACTGGCCCCAGGCACTCCCCTTTTCAGCCCAGCTAAAGTTATTGGCCCTAGGAGCTTTCCTCAAAGGAAAAGAAAGATTTGACTCAAGTGTGCCTGTGCTGAGACCCAAGGGCTCTCCCAGGAGAAAGCATCAGTGCTCTGGTCTGCCTGTGGAGGACACGGTGCTCCTGGCACACACGAGCCTGATGCCGGCAGAACCAAGTGCTGGCATAGCACCGAGCACAGGGCCATGCTGCTGGACAGCCAGTTTGGATTTTCACCCAATTCTCAGCCTGAGCAGCATCAGGGTTGTGCAGGCACACATTGCTGCCTGGTGGCTTCCCACCCGGGACAGCACAGGGCCAGGCCAGCACCTAACTGAGCCTGCAGGAACACGGGCACGGGGACACTCGCGAGGCAGGGCCCAGCCTCCAGCCAGGTTTTCCTTGTTGCCCCATGGCAGCTGCCTGAGCTGGGGCACTCACCTCTCTGGTCATTGAGCCCTTTGGTAGCACAAGTTTGATGCCTGAGAAACACAGAAAGAGGAGACGTTTCATTAAAAGATAATGAACCCACAAGAGAAAGCCACTCAACGGGGAACCTCACTGCTGGCTCGACACGCCTTGTGTGCCGGTCCACGGTGTCCCCAGAGTTTGAAGTCACTGCAGAGGAAGAGAATTTCCTTCGGTATTTGGCAACAGACGGGTCCCTTTCAGCCACCACCACACGGTGATGCCACTGGAGAAGCATCTAGGACGAGTCCTTCACCTCCCCTGGGCGGCCTGACAGCCTGAAGAGGGTCTCCCTCATGATGTGGTAACACCTGTCCGTGAGGTCGGAGACGTCGTGTGATGTCAGGCCTTTGGTCTCTATCGGAGGCAGAACCTCGACCTTGATTTTGCCTGAGAAAAAGAGGAGAGCCCGTGAGAAACCCCCACACGGGGGAGCACTGTTCTCTGCCCTCCCAGGACACCTGCTCCCCCTGCCATGGACAGACTCAGTGCAGCCCTCAGATCACAGGGCTCCAGGCATTTGTCCCTGCAAGCAGAGCTTGTGCTGCCCTTAGGGGAAGACATTGCTCTGGGATTTACACCCTGTCCTGAACAGCTGCTCCAAGTAGCAAACCATTTCCCGTGTCCCCATCCGCAGGACAGAAGAGGCTGCTCTCATTCTGATGCTCTGCAGGGCTGGGTTCTCAGCCAAGGCTGAGGCGAGCACACAGGGCTCTGAACCAGGCGCTCCCTCCATCTGCTCCTACCCAGCCCTCCCACCCTCAGCTGGCTCAGCAAGCCAGGCAGGGAGCAGGCAGAGGGAAGGCTCGCTCCCAAAATTAGAGTTACTGTCCAAGTTGGTTGAAAGCCAGCCTTCTGCCCAGCACTTACTGACGGACTTCTGAGCTTTAACACAACTTGCAGAGGGGTCCTTGCTTTGAACGGCCAGGAGTAAGACCATGCTTGCCTCTTCCCCCAAGCCCTCACCAAATGACTTGGGCTGTGCCAGCTATGAGAGGGAAAGGTGGTGCCCTGCTCCCAGGGAAAACATCCCTTGGCATATTTAATTACATTCTTTCCTGGATTAACCCAGCCCAGGCTCTGGTGCCAAGTGCTTCGAACTGCCTCTACACACCTCCAGCTCAGCCCAGCACTGCTTCCCTCCCACCACATCTCCACACAGACATGTCACCACTCCTGCCTCTGAGAAGCTGTCAGGGCTCTTTCATACCTGATGTAAACAGGTTCTTCTTGGGATTATAGAAGGTGGTGAAGGAGGAATACACCACGGGGATCACAGGGACCTTGGGGAGGAGGAGGAGAAAGGAGTTACTTCAGCCTCAGGTCAGCGCTGGCTTGCAGCACTCAGCCTGGCTCCTCCTAAGCCAGGTTTCAAAATCCAGCAAGTTTCCAGCCTGCAGGAGGGTGCCTGCTTTGACAGGCCTTTCTGTGCTGTGCAAGCACACACGGGGCGGACCAGCCACTGTGCCTTCAGCTTCCAAGGGAGGGTATCACCAGCTGTAATTAGCTGTTCCCAAAGAAGCCTCAGACAGGCAGAGACACAACCAGGAGGGCAGACCCAGAGTCACGTTGCTTCAGTGCCGATAACAGACACGATCTGCGGTTTCACCAACCAGTTGTACTCATTGGGAGTACAAGCAGAGGTGGGAACCATTTCTGCTGTCACCCTTTCCTTCTAGCCCTGCCAAATCCAGCAGATCTGGCACCTGCTCCTTTCTCCAGGATCCCTGCTGCAACACCTTGTTCAGGGAGAACACTTTCTCCTCAGGCCTTGAGTGACTCCAGCCCTGAGAACAGAGGCAGAGCGTGCACTGGAAGGCGAGCTGTGCATCTCCTCCCTGATACCCCGTCCCCAACACCAAGGAACCAAGCAGGGTGTCTCAGCTTATAGCAAACCCCTGGGCCCACGAGACACCACTGCTCCCTCAGGAGCACTGGCAGCTTTCCAAAGCCAAGGAGCTGTTTACCTGCCCCCACACTGATCTTGCCATTTTGAGGAGAGAAGGCATTTAACACAACGCAGAGCAGTGCCATAAGGCTGTCTGGGAAGAAGCAGCCATTTTCACAAAGAGCGAGCCCAGATGATGCTCTAAAGCACTAGCATTAATAATCCCAAATCAGCACTATGCTATTGCAACCTGGGGGATTGAGAAATGAATTGACAGCTTTGGGATCCCCAGGCAAGCTCTCAATGTGCAATGCCCACTGGGCTCCCTGCCAGGGGCAGCTCTGCCTGGAGCCGCCTGCAGACCCGGCCCAGAGGAGCTGGCCCTAAAGCAGCTCTGCTCAGCGTGCCTGTCCCCATGCTCTGCCCTGAAGGAGAGAGGACAAGGCAGCTTCTCTGCAGTCTGCAGTGACTCGTTCAAAGGGGTCAGGTCACTCTTGCCGAGCAGCGCTAGTGGCACCTAAGAGTGGTTAAGCTGAGGAGCACAGCTGTGAGCCAGGAACACAGCCCACGTGAGAGCAGGTAAACCACACCACTGCATGACCAGCCTGCAGTGCCATTGCAAAAGCCTTCGGGGTCCCCACACGGGAGCAAAGCGCTGTTACCTGTGCCTGGACAGCAAGGTGAAATGCTCCTTTCTTGAATGGCATCAGATCTCCGGTGCAGTTCCTCGTGCCCTCTGGGTACACCCACACCTTCACCTGCACATGGTGAGATAAGGCTCTGCTCCAGCAATCCACTCACAGTACTTCCTTCACGCTGGCTTAGCCAGAACTAGGACTGCCACATCCCCCACGCCGCCCCAGGTCACCCGATCCAGACACACGCCACAATCACACTCACGTTATCTGCTGTCATAGTCTTGGCCACCTCCCCCATCACCATCTTGGCACTGGAGGTGCTCTTCCTGTTGATGAAGATGACGCCCCCGAGGTAGATGATGAGCCCCACCGTGCCGGCGTACATCAGCTCCTTCTTGGCCACCTGGACACAGTTGTCGGGCAGGACCTCCATCAGCCCTAACGTGACGGCAGAGGGTGAGACCCAGCAGCCACCCCCTTCCCAAGCGCCTGCACTTGGATGGGACAAGAGACGCGATGTGAGGCAGGGAAGGGAGTGTGATCGCCCGGAGTGAGGGGGAGACCCTTCTTGTAACCAGCACTGACAGAGAAAGCTGGACCAGCTGCCTTGGGAGCAGGGACCAGTGCCAGGGCAGGGGGCTGCGTGGCCAGGAGATGCCAGCAGGGACTCCCAGAGGGTGACTGAGAGAAAAGTGCTCCCTCCCTCCGGCCAGCTCCTCACCCATCATGTCGAGGATGCTCTGGTGGTTGGACACAATGATGGCAGAGCCCTCCACCTGGAAGTTCTCCAGTCCTTTCACTTCAAACCTCAGGCCGAAGAAATACTTGAAGGTCTTGACTACAGCTCTGATGATCCTGCAGAAGAGCAGAGCAGAGCAGTCAGACAGCAGCAGGGCAGGGATGTAACAGCATCTGCTACACTGTGTGGCACCGAGGTGGGTAGAAGGAGACAGCCTCCAGCCTCATTTGCCCATGGGTCACCCAGCTGCCTGTCCCACATGTCTGGTCCCATGTGCTTAAGGTGCTTCAGCTGCATGCTGAGCTCTGTCCTCTCTAGTGTGGAAATTTTACTGGAAGCACAGGGGAAGCTGATTGTAACTTTGAGGCCCATACAGCCAGACTTGATGGTCTCTGCTGCCTTCAAGCTGACAGCATCACCGCACAACCAGACTCACTACATGCTCTTTGAAAGAGGCAAGCCCAGCGTAGCACAGATGCAAATGGAGGGCGAATGGGAAGCCCTCCAGTGCAGAGGGGAGAGAGGCTGGATCAAGAATCACTCCTCCTGCTGCCAGTCCTATCCATTTACTGCTCCTTGTTTCCCTCTGTGTCACAGCCATAGCCTGTTCTAATGCTATCAACACTTTCCTTCTACAGTCAGCAGAGCCCTACAAGCTGCTCAAACAGCTTTTCTAGGAACCTGCTGCTCCCCAGCACATGGTTATTAGCCTGCACCCTTCACCCAAGGAATGCTCTGCTACTGCTGCTCACTGCAGTGCTGGAAGATGCTGCTTAACAGCACTGCCAAACATGGGGTGTCATTACCCTGGGGAGAACCAAGAAACAAGTGGAACAAAAGCGAGCAGCTCTTCCTTGCACAACAAAAAGATGCAAGCAACTAACGGGATGCTCCCCACACAGCTTGCCCTTGGGCAAGTGCCCCTGGCAAGCCCATCTGCAAGCCAAGAGTTTCCTCCTGCCAGCTCAGTTCCCCAGTGACACCATCCACCATGCTCCCAGCTTTCTTCCCCAGCTCCCAAAGGTCAGAGGCTGGCAGGGGGCCCTGGCAGCTCCACTCAGCCCTGCCAACGCACCCCACGTGCTGCCATGCCTTTGCTGGGCACAGCCAGCCCTGGGCATGCTGGCCAAGCCTCTGCCAGCCCACAGGAGCAGAGCCCCAAGACAGGTGGGAGCTGGGGGCCCTCCAAGCGGGCCAAAGGACACAGCACGAAGCTGGCAGCATGCGAGGCCTATTTTGGGCAGGGGAGCAGCCATTTGCCAGGAGGGGAGGCGGAGGAGCTTGCACGCGAACAAAGCCCCCAGGAGCAGCCACCAGCTCAGCTCTGCCTGCCCTGAAGCAGACTCGTGAGCTGTCCTGCCCTCCAGCAAAGGACGCTCTGCACCTCCTCCCTGAGAGCCGGGAGCTTTCCTTCCTGCCAGGAGGGATCTTCGGGACAACATCAGGTTCCCCCCCACCACAGGGTCCTGCTGCAGGAGTACGCACCACCACCCACGAGGGAAGCATCTCATGCCACCTGGGACAGCAGGTGGGCAGCCTACTGGCATCTCGTCCTGGCTTGGCAGTAGCTATTCCCCCAAACTATCCCCATCCATGCCATCAGCTCTTCAGCCACAAGCCTTCAGAAAAACTTCCCTGGCTTGCTGCCAGCTGCAGTGAGGTCCGTGGGGGTAGTGGGGTGCTCCATGCACAGACCCTCAAGGCTCTCTGGCTTTAACACCAGAGTTCAGGGCAGGCCAGTGCCCGCGGGTTACACTGCTGGGTGACACAGCTGCTATCAATCCCCGGCATGCAAACCTGCTGCAAAGGTCAGAGCCGCGCCCAGGGAGGGGAGGCAGCGAGGCTGCTGCAGCCCCACACAGAGCAGGGGGAATGCAGGCCAGGCGGGGACATGGGCAGGTGAGGGGAGTCAGGGTGACACTGACCGGCGAGGACACGGTGGAGGCCACGCCACCAGACTGACCTAAATCCCACTTCTCCTCCCTTCCCACTGCCAACCAAAAAAGAGGTCGCTGCTCTGGAAGTCACGCTGTTCAGAAGCTGCTGGGAGAGGCTGGTTACACATTACTCAAGAGCAAATCATCCAACTTCCTCCTGCCAGTAAGGAGTAAGCATTTCCTTGCACAAGATGTGGCTTGAGCTGCTGAAGGAGGCAAAGGGGCAGAGCTGAGAGCAAGTGAAGAGAAACCGGGCGATTGCCTGAGCTGGCCACGTCACCCTCGGGGCTGGGCAGACAGATCCTCTCCCCTCCAGCCCTGCAAGCAGCCTCCCTGCTGGCAGGGATGATCCCAGCTCGGTGCAAGCACAGCTGCAGGCAGCTGTAAATCTGATGTACTGACTGCCACACACAAGCAGCAAGGGGATAAAAGAGAGGCGACGTGCTCTTTCAGTGCATCTGTAGCAGCTCAGGCCTGAAACCCAGCAGCCCCAGCTTCACATGCTGTGCAGCCGGAGACAGAGGCTTTTTTAGGATCCTCTGATTTTGAAGGATTAATGCAGGCTGCTTACCAGACTGGAAACACTCTCAAGAGGTTTCGCCGCTAGATAAACGGATCTATCTATCAGGCATGGAGGGCAACCTCTTCCAAGTCACAGCGGCTGGGTGCTGGAGCCAGGAGCACAGCAAGGACAGGGCGTCCTGCTCTGGGCAGCGATGCTGTTATCACTGTCTGCCCGCCAGCACGTGATCTGCTCCAGGATAAACAGCCTGGGATGTTGTAGAAATAAGGAGCTCGTTGGATCACCTCAGCCACAGACCTCCCAGGAGCTGGGATCCAGGACGCGGATCATCAGCCAGCGCCAGTGTGTGGAAATGACAGGCTTAAGTTACAGGAAAAGGGTGGTTCTGGCCAAAATTCAGCTCCGAGTTTCAACAGGAGAATTCTCAGTGCAAGGAACTCTTGTTCCAAAACAGTTTCCCAAGTTTACAGGAGATTTGAAAAATTTTAGGAGCAAAAAGAGAGGGTGTCCCCGTAACCGACACCCCAAATCCTCCCAGGGCCACCAGCACTGGAGGCAGAGCTCATCCGAGACCGCAGGGCAGCGCCCGCGGCTGCAGCGCCCGCAGCGCAACTTCCTCCCGGCACTGCTCGCTCCTCCCAGGGCCCCGCGCGCGGCCCGAGCTGCACCGCAGCCCCGCGGCTGCCGAAGTCCGGCTCCTGGGTGGAGACGGTGCCCGACCTTTGGTCTGCGAGGATGCGCGAAGGGGAGAGGGCTCCGCTCCCCAGCCCCCAGCCCCACCACCACGGAGAGTCTCCCCTACCCACACAGCTCGGCCTGCACGCAGAGTGTCAGAGCACGAGAGCACGTAAACCGAGGAGCCAAGCAGAGCCGACGGCGGGGCCTGGAAGGCAACGTCACCCCCAAATTCTTCCATGCCACCTGCAGCGGAAGCGCGGGCCCTGCCCTTAAAGCGCTGCCGTGCCCTTGCACATGCAGGGGCTGCTCCGAGCCCTCCGCGGGCACCCTGGAGCCCCTCGGGGAAGGCACGTGGCAGGATACGGCGGCCTCCAGCATGCCTCGGGTTGTTCTGGTTGAGCACAGTCACCTTACGTCTGTACTAAAGGACGCGGAATGCCGCCTGGCAGCTCTCTGGGCACAGCCATGGCTTCTGGAGGGGAAAGCACCGCTGCCGTGTGGCCTTCACCACCCTTGTGCCCGCAGAGCCGGAGCGGGGAGCACCGCTGCCGGCTGCCACCCCCAGCACCCACCACCCCGCAGCCCCGACGGGGCCTCGCCTCCGCGCGACGGAGGGGGCAGAGGAGCCCCCGACCACAGCCACCAGCCTGGGCTACGGGGGCTGTGGCC